>SMOB01000288.1:0-317712 GCA_007388105.1 Coniochaeta prunicola
GGGGGGGGGGGGAGAGGAAGAAGAAGAAGTTTGGGGCGCTGAGGAAGATGTTTGGATTGGATGATTAGGGTTGCCCGGGTAGGGTTGGAGTGTGGGCAGGTCGAGGGGCGGGAGAAGGGGGGGTTAATAGGCGTGTTGGGAGGGAATTGAGGTATGGGCGTGTGTGGGAAGACAAACGAGATACCACATGTACTACTTCACGGTACAAGACTGCCTTTTATTTCTTTTTGTCCTTTTCTATACTATTTGCTTTCTATCGTCGGTTGATGGCATTTCGGAAGACCGGTACACCAATAACCCTGAGATTCTTTGGGCGAGGGAATGGACAGGGGAGGCGTGGTACGGTGGTGGGCGTTGGAGGAACCATCTGATCTCTTTACTGGGACGCAGCTGGGCGTTGCTACAAGGTAACCCCCGCTACAAGGTAACCCCCCCCTGGCGGAGCAGATATCTCGGTCTGCGTACCGGGCGATAGGAATCATGACTGCTGTTCCTGCCAAGCTACGCTTCATCCCTCAATATCGCTATGCCGTCTGCGCCGACTCCTCTGTGTATACCTCGGGGCTACATCATCAAGAGCCCGTCGCCTTCAGTTCTTACCTCAGCTACTACGGACCTGGCCGAGGAGTCTGTTCGAGAGAAGCCTTTTGGCAGATACGAGCAATGGGGAGGTCCCGCAAGGACGGACCACCTTCAAAGGTACTATCACAACATCAGTATCGTCCGTGCCTAGGAAGACCGCTACGACGAAAAGCTGTGCGGGTGGCTGAGTCGCGGCGTCGGCCATCAAGGGAGAAGACGGAAGGCAGGAGTCTTCGGTACCTGAGCCTACGGATTTCGCGGGATTTCTGGCCGGCGTGAGGGACGAGACTGTTTCCTGTCTGACCCGACGCAGGCCGGGATTCGGAGGGCGCTGGACGAGGGGACTGGAGCTCTCCTGCTGCGAGGAACCGGGGGTGCCGCAACACCAGACGCGGCGCTCGTCGGTGTCGTAGCTGGTCCCGTGGGGGACGGTGATGGCGTGGCGGAGCGAGAGAGGTCTGGGGGGGTTGGGAGAGCGCGGTCTGCGATGCTTGGATGGGGTACACCCGTCGTCGCGAGTTGTGCGGGCTTGGGGGTGAGTTACCTCTCTTGACGTCCCTCTCGTATCGGAAAGGGGGTTTGCTGTATGGGAGCAAAGACTGTTGGGGCTCGGCGAACTCCAACGGGAGTGGTGCCCTGGAGGGCTCAGGACTGGTGGCAATGGACTCGGCTGTGTCGGTCGGACATGTCTGGCATACACAGGGTATCAGGTCACTCGATGCAAGGAAGCCAAGCGGAGGCAGAAACTTATTAAGAGTGACGGGACAGGTGATGTATAGTACAATCTTCAGTAGAGAGAACCCGCAAACAAGCAATGTCGAGAAGCGAACCAAGGAAACAAAACAAAAAGCAAGGAAGACCGACTACACGTTTCTTCTTCTTCTTTCCTTCCCCCTGCCACCCCTCCACCCCTCCCTCCCCCTTTTTCTTTTCTTTTTCCTTTTTCCTCTTTATTTTCCCCTCTATTTTCTTTCCTTTCTTCTTTCCCACCCCTTTATTAAAAAAAACGCTGCTCCTCAAAGAAGACTAGGAAAACAGTCGAAGCCAATACACAAAGAGCAAGAGGAGTGGATGGAGTCTGATCGCGTCGCAAGGCCCCGGGACTCCTCCTTCTCACTTCGCTTTGGGAGTGCCACGGCGGCGAGTCGTCTTGGTGCCGGCTGCGCCGCCGGTGGTGTTTGTCGGCTTGGCGGCGGAGCGGGTGACGCGCTTCGAGGCCCTGGCGGTCTTGCGCGTGTCGCGCGCCTTGCCGTTGTCCGAGGCGGCGTCCTTGCCGCTGCCCGAGGCGGCGTCCTCGCCGCCGTCGGCCCCGTTGGGAAGCTCCTTGGCCCCCTCCAGTTGCTCGTCCTCTCCCTCCTCGCGCTTGCGCTTGCTGGCCTTGGTGCTGGCGCCAGCGCCGGCGCCGCCGTGGTATTCATCCTCGTACTTGCCGTTGGCGAGCAGCCGCCGCGTGCGGTCCAGGTGAGCCGTCGACGGCCGGACCCAGTCCATGACGCGACAGCCATACCTGACGGCGTTGGCACGTAGGAAATACCTCCCGCTCGTGGCCTTTGGTCTTCTGTTCACTTCGTCCCACCAGTAAGGATCCATATGAGGGACGATGACGCCGTACCTGAGGTCCTCTAGTTGTTTCGGGAGGGGGGTGGCTTGCTGTGGTAGATCCGGCTGCACCGGCCTGGCCCAACGGTGTGTCGTGTTATTTACTACGTGTATCTCATCTTGAACACAGCATAGCCGCTCTTCCAAGTAGGCTTCCTCGGCCTTCTTTTTGGCCAGCACGGCTTCCTTCTTAGCCTTGTCCTCCCGGTAGGCGTCGATGTCGACCTGCGGTGGGGGCATGTAGTCCGGGTAGTTGAGGGGCTCCGAGGCTTGACTGTAGTCCGAGATCCAGAGGCCGGCGTTTCGCGAGCGAAGCCAGTCCATGCATAGCTTGTAGTAATCTTGGACTGGGCTGTCGAGCTTGGCGGTGGGAGCTTGAACCCAACGATCCTCCTTTAGGTCCGAAAACGGAATCCCCGCTTTCTCTATTTCTCCGATAGATGAATGCATGCCACTCGTGGAATCCGGTCCGCAGACTAGACGGTACACCACTCTGAAGGCGGCCTCTATATCACGGGCAGCGTAGCCCACAGGTAGTCTTGAAGCTTCAGGTGATAACGCTGCTTCATTGTGCCGATGGAAATCCGCAGTGCCGATCTTTTGGCCACATCCGAAGTCGATGAGCTTCACGTTGTCCGTAACGGGGTCCACCATGATATTCCCTCCGTTTATATCGCAGTGGGCGACTCCATACTTGAGGTGCAGATCGTCTAGGGTTTGGAAGATCTGCTTAGCCCATTTCAGCTTGAATGGTCGTGACTCCTGTATCTCCCCTAGGTGACCGCCCGTGTAGAAAGGGGCTGTGAAGCCGACAACCCGTGATCGCTCAGCCTCGTCCACTACGATATGGCGGACTGGAGCTATGTGCGGGTGGTTGGATAAATTGGCGCCGATGTGTATGGAGTTCCAGGTTCCCGCGAGGTCGAATACATGCTGATAATGCTTAAAGACTAGCCTTTCCTCGCCATTCGAAGAATTGGATGCGGCGGGAACGACAACGTCGACGAAGGCGACGAGGCGCTCAACTTCGACGAGCTCGTCACGGGCCAGCGTCTTGATGTGGGCGGGAATATGATAGTCGTCCACCGAAGCATAATGCGTTCCCGGCGTGATGTCGTCAAATGGGTCAGTCGACCTGGACAAGACTTTACCCTCCATTGTTACGACCAATGCTGTAAGATCCGGTAGGCCGTGGTCGAGCTCTGCTCTGATAGCTGCGAATAGAGGACCACTGTTCATCCCCTCATCTCTGAAGTCGCCAATCGACTCGGCGTGATTTAAGTCACAGATATGGCGGCTCTCCCTGGTGCTGACCCTGATCCATCGCCTGGAATCGGCATCGAAGACGGGCAGCACAAAACCATGGCCGCCATGTTTGTCGGAGACTGAGCAGCCGATGCCCACGGCCAGTCGTGTAACGGCATCTGTTATGAACTTCATTGAGAATTCAACTCGGCATTGAATTGTTGTGCAAGGAGACGTTGCTCAGTGTGAGAGTGTGGAGGCACAGGCGGCGCTACAGAGGGCCCTGGGGTAAGGGAGAAGGTGTAAGAAGAAAGTGGTATGGTATGTTCCGGTCGAGAAATTTGTCAACTGTCTGGTCTTGGAGCGATACTTGCGATTCCAGAGGAAATCGGGAAACGGTGTAGGTCGCAAGGACAATATATATCACAAACGACGAGAACGGAAGATGTTCAGCTCGAAACTAAAGACCAAATTACGCGCTATTTTGGTTACATATTCAACAGTAGTAAAGCAGAAATCAGACAAAGGCACAGCCTAACATTGTCTTGACTCTTGGGATAAGACCAGGAGCAGCTGACAAAAGTTGGAGAAAGAAGACTCAGATCGTTTTGACCGAGAGATCACAGGACTTCTGATCTGAAAGAGCCTCTCCAACCGTCTAGTATTAGGTGTAGAGGCTCAAAGACAAAGCGCAATCAGGAAGAGCTGTTTGCAGCCTTGCCCCTGGATCACCTAGATATCGACGCAAGGGGAAATATCAAAGAATCCCCAAATATTCTAGCGGCAGCCACCACAGCATTAGCTCGCGGTGGTAGACCGTCCAGCAAGGGCAACGCTCCACACTGTTGTGGTCGTCAGTCCGTGGTAATTCCTTGTTCCCGGCCCCTCAGACATGAATGTCAGATTTCAGCAAAAAATAAAAAGGGTCGTCCATGTGTATCAGCCCCTGAACCGCCTCTACGCCAAACTCAGGCCGACATGACCAGCGAGCGATCTTGTTTCGTTAGCCTCATCCTATACCAAAGAATAACGACATGTCCACCCGCTCCCGGAAGGCAGAAGAATACGATGGGCGATGGCGACGGCTGCGTTCTGCAAGTATTTAGAGTCCGTGTCTCTGCTGTAATGCCCAGCCTCGAATCGTCCATTCTCACTCAGCAACCGCGCACTCCAGCAAAAACAAACCGTGGAACAGCTTTCAACGGGACCGACAACGGACAGCAATAATATCATTCCCCACACACTACAAGGTCAACCCTGTCAACCCCGTCAACTCTGCCAACATGTCTCAACAGCCGGGTCCAAGAGTTATCACCATAGACGAACTCGCCCGAAAATGGCGTAATGGTGACTTCGCCGTCAACTCGCTCCAAAACCCCAACAGCTGTGGATGCGGTTGGTACATCTTCTTCTCGATCTGCGGACACCAATTTCGCAAATATATGTGGCGCTGTCGTGCTTATATTGACCCAGATACCTTTCTCCCTATATTTGTCGATCACCAGCACCGTCCCACACGATACACGACTTCCTTGTTGCTGAACCCTGCAAGGATTGTGCCGGGCCTAAGCGTCAGGGCAAGTGAGAGTCGCGCTGTCATATTTGTGAGTGTTGCGAAAGCCCCCGGCTCCCCATACGAGGAACGATGTCAAGCTGACCAGCCCGTATCTGCAGCGTCTACCGCTGCCTGCGTGTGACCGGAATGAGAGGGGCCAGAAAGGTTGAACAACGATATGAGGACCGATAGCGGGTCGGGGCAGGAAGGGCGGCTCTTGGGACATGGACATGGATAGACGGTTGTTATTTGATTTAGGGGCTGCGCTTTCTTTTTTTTGTTTGCTTGGATCAGGGTCAAGTTTCGATAGAGGAAAATGGGGTGTGGAAAATTGGGTTGTTGGCCCGTGGTAGCATCTCTCTGGCCGTTTGTCAAGCCATGTCAGAAGCCTCCCAGGGTTGAGTTGGCCTGGATGAGCCATGTTTTATCAGGCAGAATCCAACACATTTCTCCCACACCGTCCATCTTGCAGCGCCCACGCCGCCACGGCGAAAGGTGTTTTGCTTTGCAGGCTGCATCTCGGGTCTTGGCATACCGTGTCGTGTGACACCCTCCTCCCGCGGGCTCCTTTGTTCTTGCATCAAACGGCTGAATCCGGCGTGCCTGGGATCTCTGTCGCATTCACTTCGTTGAGTAAACCATCCCTCCCACATTCAGTGACGAGTAAGTGACCCTTGGGTGAAAGACCCGCCTGGTTGAGTTTTTCTTAGAAGGCTCGCTGGGTTTATTTTCGGCTTCTTGAGGATGGATGATCTCCACGCCAGGCTGGAGATCGAGCAAACGGTTGGTTTCATTTCCGCGCTTCAGATTGAACGAACGCTTGGATGAGTGGTGATAAGTGATGATGCTGGTGATAGTTTCCAGGCAATGAACGACCCAGAGGCGGACTCAGAGGCGTGGAGCCGGGCCTCGCCGACCAATCACCGATATATCGCAGGGTCCTGTTTGTCTTTCAATGCTTCTGCACGCTGGACTACCCGCTAGCGGCAAGCCAATTCCCCTCCGTCTCTTCGCCATCCACCTCCTTCCACAGGGTTCTGAAGCGTGCTACTAGTGCGTCGTCAGACACAAACCCCCTTTCCAGGATCTCCAGCGGGCGGGTCCATCCGCGAGACCGCAAAGTCGCCACCGCCCTTCGCAATCTCGCCACGAACCAAGCCCTGGCCTGCGAATCTTTCCCTGCCGCGACGGCCCCCAGCATTAGCTGACACGACGCCAGGTCCATGAACAGGCATGGCCTGACCGGGAGCGCGCATAATGCGTCCTTCAGCCCCCCGGCAAGCTTTGTGAGATCTGCGTCCGTGTGCGAGGCCCACGAGAGATGGAGTATCAGCTCCATCGAGAGGGAGGTCGCTCGCAAGTAGGGGTCTTCTTGTGAGCCAACGTTTCGAACCCGGAAAAGCAAGCTATTCCAGGTTGTCTCCATCTTCCCAACCCACCGGCCCGCGTGCGACGGAGAGTTACACAGCGGGGTTGCTGACCTGCGAAACTGAATGAGGCCTTCGCAGACGTCGGCCACTTCACAGATATGCTGATGCATGCCATAAAGGCGTATCGCATCGATTATTTTCCCGTGGTAAGCCAACGGGAAGCCAAACACGTGGTTGACCGAGTCTCTGGCGATTATTAAGCGTTGAGTTCCATGTGATACAGTAGGTAAACAGAGGTACGTACAGGACCAGAAAACTGCAGAGTAACGCCGGCAGATCACGTTCGCCCTGTAAGAATCTCTCGGTAATGATCTTGGCCAGACCGTCGATGTGGATATTCCAGACGGCGGCGTTATTCGTCAGGCGCTCTCCAACGGCCATGCTGAGCACCGCGCCCAGAACAGCACCAGTATGGGCCGTGTCCGAGTCGATACGCTGGATGACGATGTTCGCCGCTTTGCTCGAATGCATCACGGCCTTGCGCTGCACCGACGGGTCTGGCGACCAGTGTCGCATGCCTATGGCTATGGAGACCTCGGTGAGGGCCGCCTCGGACGCCACCTCGTGCAGGAAGGCTTCTTCGTCCGGAGTCCGGGGGAACCGGCCTCCGTACACCATGACAAGCGACCAGAACTGCGCGACTGGGCATCACAGCAAATCAGCAAGTGGCACTTGGCCGACCCCGGGGGCACGCGGTATGTCTCTCACGATATTGGGCGTAGCGGTACGGGTCCCTGGGCGGGGTGGCGAGCAGCAGGTTTCCCGGCCGGGCGTTTCGCGTGACGGCAACCTGCATCGACCTTGCCCTGGGATGGCCGCACTGCCTCAGGCGCTGCCGCCTTTTCGCAAAGTTGGTCTTGGTAACGTGCGCCCGCATCCTCCTCGCGTCCGACCGGGACAGATCCGGCGTGCCCGTGGTATTCACAAAGGTGAACGTCATTCTCAGTATCTGTTTTAGGAAAGTCAATATCTGTTTTAGGAAAGTCAATGGGAGGAAGGCTTGCACGCGAGGTACATGTATGAAATCCAGTCGCCAGCCCAAATGTCTGCGTGCGACTATGTTTTGTTGTTAAACTGTGCTAGCCCGGCTATGACTGACCTGGGTCCCGATTGGTAATCTGCGTCTACCTGTGGGGTGCACGTGAGTGGGTATATGAGTATCCGTATACTGATACCACTGTAGCGCTTTACCCGAATAGGAAAATCAGATCTCGGCGATCCGAGTGGTCAGCCTGTTAGCGAAACGCACCGAATCCAGGTACGTACCTTAGTTCTCGACTTGGGTCCAGACTGGACCTACCATCAGGACTCGGAGACCATGGCCTCGGTGGGAAGGCTGCTTGCAATTGCACCGATGGGATCTACAGGGTACCAAATGTATAAAAGGGGGGTTCTGCGGCCTTTCCACGCCCATACAGATCCTCCCTACCGCACTCCTAGTCCAAGGCAGCTTTCCAATCAAGTATCCAGTGGCTTCCAAGTTCAAAGAATCATTATCAGAGCACGTCATGTCCAGACAATGGATTCTCGCCAGCCAGGAAGGCTTTGAGAAGTCTCTCGAATATCAGCATCACGTCAGAGTCCCGTCACCAGAGGAGCTCAGGCCCAATGAAGTCATGGTGAAAATCCACGCTGCCAGTCTGAACTACCGCGAGATACAGATTGCAGACCCAAATGTGAGCAAGCCGCCTTGGACAGGATCTCTACCTTTTGGTACTGAATTCTAATACTCTCACAAAAACCAGGGTGTCAACGGCCCTATCAAGCCTCCAGTCGTACCGGGATGCGACGGCGCAGGTGTCGTCATGGCAGTGGGCTCGTCGGTCACGGAGTTCCAGCCCGGCGACCGAGTCATCACTTGGTCGGCTCCAAAGTTTGCAGTGGAAAGAGGCGACGACGCCCTTCCGGGCATCGCAGACGCTCCCGCCATGATGGGCCAGGGATCCGACGGCACGCTGCGTTCCGTCGCCGTGTTTCCGGAAACGGGCCTCGTCCGCGCGCCCGACTCCCTCAATTGGCCGCAGGCCGCAGCCCTGACTTGCACCTGGACGACGGCCTGGAACGCGCTCTTCGCCGTCGACGGCAAGAGGGCCGGGCCGGGCTCGTGGGTGCTCGTGCAGGGGACGGGCGGCGTGAGCGTCGCCGCCCTGCAGCTTGCGGTGGCCGCCGGCGCTACCGTCGTCGCTACGACGTCGACCGCGGAACGGGAGGCTCGGCTGAAGGCGCTCGGCGCGTCGCACACGGTCAACTACCGCTCGGACCCCTCCTGGGGCGGAAAGGCCAGGAGCCTGACGCCGGATGGGAGGGGATTCGACATTGTCATTGATGTGGGCGGCAACGAAACTCTTCCCCATTCCCTCTCGGCCGTGCGCGTTGACGGCACCGTTGTGCTGGGCGGAGCTGTGGGGGGCAAGTCGGAGCCGCTCCTCCTGTTCGAGGCGTTCATGCACACTTGTTGGGTCCGCGGAATTCTTCTCGGGAGCCGGAATCACTTGAAGCAGGTTGTGAGGTACATTGACGAGAAGGGCATCCGGCCTGCTGTGGACGACGTGGTGTTTGAGCTGGCCGAGCTAAGGGACGCATATAGACGCCTGAACGAAAAGAAGCACTTCTCCAAGGTTGTCATACGGGTTGACCAGCCAGAAGACGCATGATTTGTGCAGAAGTGGTCATGGTCCTGGGGAAGATACCATAGTTGTATGAGAGCTTTCAATCTTACTTTCTGCCGTAACGTTTGGGGACGGCTTTGAATACAGGCGATTTTGACCTCGGCTGACCGCTGCGACGTGAGAGTGAAACAGGGTCGAACCGGGACACCAGCACCTGCATTCATGTTCGACGTGGTAAGCCATGTCACATGTAGCCTCCTTTTATGAACAATGCCCGACACCGTGTCGGTGACCCCGTACAAGAGACTAAGTCTAGATCAGTATTCTTCAACGAGCCCGGCCATCATTTCAACTGTTTTGTGCAGAAGCCACCTGTCATGTACCAATAGATACCCATATGCGTAAACATTACAGTAATGCAGGCTTGGTTTACCGTTGCCAGTCATGACGGCCAATGGCCTCAAGTACTAGTAGAGGCCGGGTGATAAAGCGCTTGGTTGGGCATTTGACATCCAAGTCAGAGACTCACTTAACCGTTATGAGCGCCAATTGCTTACACCGGCTAGTGTCTCTAGCCTTATTCCCAGGCCGTTTCATTCAAGACGACATCAGTCTTGCAGTAGTGAGAACCATAGCTGTCTCACCGAGTGCTATTGCCAACAGCCCCAGTCCAGGTGGCGCGATGGAACCTTTAGCGTGAGTGCATCTCCAGCTGGTGGAATGTTGGACATTGCTATGGAGCATGAATTGCTATAATGTACCGGGTGAAATAAGATCCAATGTATTCTTGTTATATTTCTTTACAAAAAGTTGTTGCCTTCTTTGACAAGTTGTGTTGATAGGTGTTTCATTGAAACTCGATTATGAACTTGGAGTTGTAAGCATCTTATCTCCCATGTACAGTACCTTAATTATACCAAGCAGTTCTTAGCAATACTGGCTATGTAGTTGAAGCAGGTCATATAACCCAGAACCCCCTATAAGACTATATAACGGGCGTAAGCAGAGGTTCAGGCCTTTGGCAACAATATCCGGCGTCGTGAGGACACTGACACTACATATTATGTGCCGAAGCCAATCTGAATGCAATGGCACCCTCATCGAACCCTGATGAGCATAAGAAAAGTCGTATGTTAAAACTTTCTGGACTCTCATGGCTATGACCGTCAAAGCAAGGTGCGGAAAGACCAGGACTAGCCACACGAGCCATGTATCCTGCCAGGATCACCCTCCCTTCCATGACCCTGGCCAAGGCGATAGAAGAACTTGAAGCAGATGCGACCAATACAATACAACCAGGCCAACACGAGGACACGTAGCGCCGAGAGTCATCTTCCCTGCCGCAGAGACCGGCACGGCGAGTACTTTGACGGTGTCTGTCACAATCACGGTAATCTCATCGAGCTCGGAACCGAACCTTATGCCAACCAGGGTGGGCAGACAACCATACCATGGCCATGCGCCTACTAAGTAGTTCACGATGCGGTGACACAGCCAGTATCCGTCTCTGCCCACTACTTTTTACGGCCAAGTCGTCGAAACAGACGTATATACCGAGCCGTGGCTTCGTCGCTGCTCCCCCGCGCTTGACTCCTCGACGGGCGGCAGCAATCCAGCGACGGCTGACTTCCGGGAGGGAGTACGACAGGTCCTAGAAAGGTATTGCTCCGGCACGTTATCACTCAAGTTCAGCTTTCAAAGTTTGCCTGGATCATTATCCTTGAAGCTGACCACCTCGAACGTCTAACATATAACGACCCCGGGGACAGCTCCGTCTGCACACGGTACATGGAACCATTCACTGCCAAGTGCGTTGCAGGCTGCGGAGGAGTTTGTGTTCAGATAACGTGTGCGTCATTCCACCTTTAGGTACCTTATAAAAAAAAAAAATAACATTTAAATCACCAAAGCTTATCGTTGCACAGCATGTGCACGTCAGGGTGCATGCAACGGACCGATAGGCAAGTAACCGTGAAGAAGATTTGTTCCAAGCAGGATCGAGTTTCGAGAGAAGTTACCTCGGGCTTGAGGATGGAGTGGAGTCAGCGGGTCCCTGCTGTTGGCCGGCTCGTATAGGAAAAGGGCCCGGAGATTTCAGGTAGGGGTCATGAGGTATCAGGGTCACCTCCAGTGCCGATGCACGATTCGGATTTCCACTAATAAGGTTGTTCCCGACGAGCAAGGGGCCAGTTCTCGGTCATGACCTTAATGTTAGCGACGGTAACCGCACAGTTGCGGGGGAGTGCTTAGGGGACAATGCCCCCTTATCAATCATGCAACCTCGTGAGGGTCCATCTAACGCCGTCTACTATCGGACCGCCGTCTACTATCGGAAGTTATCAATGCATAGACTTCTCTACCGAGCCACAGGTGTCTACGGGATATATAGATGGTCAGCTTCCTGCCGGGCGCTGACGGAGCTAAATTGCACGGATGGTAGCACAAAGCGGCAGGGTTGCCAGATGGTCCTTTTTGACGCCTTCCAGACAAGTCACTGTACTGCGTCGGCTGAGCTCGATTGAAGACCTATGTCGTTGCATATGCTCCCCGGATCAGAGATTGGAAACATGGCTAGTCTATTCCGACTCAGTCCTGCAATGTTACCCCGGATGACGGACGTAGCAACCATCAAGCCAGCATACCCCTACTACGCTTGGCAAAACCTGAACGTTACGTACAAAACGACGTCGACATTTGACCACCGGTACCCCCATAAGTCATTCGGCCCGACGGGTATATAATGGTCTCTGCGGTCTCCCGGTCTGAGTCGACGAGCGACAGCCACGAACAGACACCCAGGCAGCAGACGCACAAGCCCAGGTAGTGAACCGCCCACCGACAATGTCCGTCAAGAGTCTCGTCACAGCAGCCGCGGCCCTGCTGGCCCTGCCGGCGGCGCTGGGCTCCCCCTCGTTCCGCAACACCGGCACGCTGTCGGGCTGGGACAACATCCTGCACGAGCACTCGGGCACGGTCGAGCAGGTGACCAACGTGGTATACGCCGGCAGCACGGCCATCAAGGTCACGCAGACCTACGACCCGAGCTACACGGGGCGGTACCACTCCGAGGTGCACCGCGGCAAGGGGTACAAGCGCGGCGAGACGGGCTTCTACGGCTTCGCCTTCCGGCTGTCGGACGCGTGGGAGTTCTCGCCCGCGCAGGGCTACAACATTGGGCAGTTCATCGCCGACTTCACCGACACGGGCTGCGACGACTGGATGCCGAGCTCCATGGTGTGGCTGTACGGCAACCAGCTGTACAGCCGCGTCAAGTACGGGTCCGTCTGCGACCAGCACATCACGACGTACGCCAACCTGGCGACCGTGACGTCGGGGGCGTGGCACCGCGTCGAGATCCAGGCCAGCTGGCAGAGCGACTCGACCGGCTACTACAAGATCTGGTTCGACGGCGTCAAGGTGCTGGAGAAGTACAACATCCAGACCACCATCGACGACTCGAGGGAGTTCGAGTGGCACATGGGCCTGTACGCCAACGGCTGGCACGACGACGGCGGCATGAAGGGGACCCAGGGCTTCAGGCAGGTCTGGTACGACAACCTGGCCATCGGGACCGAGTTTGCGGATGCCGATCCGGCGCAGTTTTCCTGATTTTTCACTTGCGGCGGGAATTGTACTACGCGCGCAAGAAGAGAGGAGTTCATGCGGTTGATGTGATGAAGGGCAGTCTTTGGGGTAGTATTAGACATCCGGATAGTGGGTTCGGTTTGCGCTGGAATACTAGTAGTTTGCAGAACTAACAGATTTATACGGCCTCATTTGATTACCACGATGCTAGTAGCTGTGAACATGTCCGTCATCTTTCTTGGTGTTTAGTATGGCAGTTATAAATCAAAGAGTTGAGCTACTTGCCTTGATATATTGTCGGTATATGTAAATCTGGTTCAAGTTCTTAACTTCGTCTCGAGCTCTCCTTCTGACCTCTGAGCTCAGCAAATGACGAAGCTTGTATATATGTCCGACGTCCATGCCTTCAGAGAAAGAGCCTTCGGAGCATTTAATTGTGGAGGGTTTTTCAAGTGAGGAGGCTAGCTTAACCAGAGGTCTCATCTAGGTAGGTATTTCCCAGCATTTCCGTCGCCACGTGCCACTATCGGTAACCAATTGAAAGCACGACTCAGTACCCAAAGGAGATTTATATTATCTTTCTTTCTGCGGCCTACAACTCAACTCGGATGAAGCTGGAACGGTACCCTGACAATCTTATTCTTTCTGTCTCCAATTGCAAATGAAAAGAGAGCACCCCAGGATAGTCATGGTCCAAACACATGCTATCCGTCGCTCTAAAATCTCCCTTTCTTCCTCCCCGGTCAAGACAACCTCTGTCCACCAGCTACACGCGAGACGAAGCTCTAGCACTTGGCATACCCGCCGTATAACACGCTCCAGCCGTCCTGGAACTCGATCTGGCCCGTCCCGTCACCGCGCCTGGCATCCCTGCACAGCTTAATTATCTCCCTGGTAGCATCGGAAATGATCTCGAAGTTCTCCAGCGTCTTCTCCATGGCTCCCTGTAATGCGAGCGAATTAGTTTAATCCTGTCCATTTCATGTGCGGATGCTAGGCAAGGAAAGAAAGCGAAGGGCAAAGTGGCAAAAAAGAACCAAACTAGAAAATCGTCAGGCATAGAAAAAAAAAGCTTACGTGGTTGCACCACCAGATGCCCTGCGACATGTCGCAGCTGACCCTGGAACACGAGGAGGGCGCCAATTTGGGGCTGCCGGAGATCTTGTCCAGGTGGTCCAGGAGGTCGGCCTCGACCTTCGAAGAGGTCAGGATGCCCAGGTAGGTGTCGTAGAGGTCGTACTGGCAGCTGAACCTCCCCATCTTGTAGTCCTGTATGTCGCGCTTGACCACGACGCCGGCGGCGCCGTCGTCGTCGGGCCGCGGCCGGCCGAAGTCAGGGGTCTGCGGCGGGAATTCGGCCTCGTAGTTGGGGTTGATCTCTGTGAGCTGGGCGAGGAGCTGCTGCACGGTGCCGTTGACTCTCAGCGTGGGGCCTCCGGGGGTAATGGGCACTTCCCAGAGTTGTTCTTGGACGTCGTGGTCGGGCAAGGGGGCGTCGAGGGCGGCTGTCAGAGATATGGTGGCGAGGAGGATGGGGAGGAGGGCCATGACGCGGCGAAGGCGGAGTTTGTGGAACATTGTTTGAAAATGAGAAAGGCTTTTGGGGTCAAGTGTGGAGGTTCTGCTGTGGCTTTTCTTTTCTTGTGTTGGCTGCGACGATTCAGAGGATTTCCGCTCTACACAAGACAAACTGTTCAAAGCCTGCTGTCCTCAAGAGGAGAGGGAGCAGTGAGTCTTATATACTCCCTTAGTAAGACTTAAACTTTTCGTCGGCGCTACACAGCCGCCACGGAAGTCTCTGTGGCTGAAACGCAACCGCCGGCAGCAAGGCTCAAAACCTTCGATAAAACTTTATGTTGGCTAACCTCCACGCCAGTGCGAGAAGGTTTAGCCCGAAACACAGCTATCGTAAGCCTTATTAGGCTGTGAAATTCAAAAAAAGTGTTAGTTACTTAGCATCAGTGTCCACTCATGCAAAAAGTCACAAAGTGAGACTTTCCAGTCCCCATGTCGAATGTCTGATAATTACTTATTCAGTCTTCGCGAGCCAGACCAGTCCAAGTAGTCACCAGTCAAGTGACAGTCTTGCCATTGCCAGACCTACTGCGAATCAACCCCAGCGTCACCATACAGGCTAGTAAATGAAGCCGGTCGCTGTGATTGAGACAAGAAAGGCCGCGAAAATCTTACCGAGCGTTAGTAAGTGGGAAGGGGCAATCGCTAGACCAAGCACAACATACCTCGAAGGCCATTCCAACCTCCACGCGCATCCCAGCACTGTTCTTGGGAGCCGATGTGCTCGTGGCTGTCGAGCCTCCCGCGGTCCCCGACCCGGTTGTAGACACCGCCCCGGTTTGAGCAGGCGAAGTGGTAGTAGCGGGCGTGTCAGCGGGGCTGTTCATCACGTCTCCGATACTGGAACAGAATCCGCCTAGGCTGACGATGTCGGAGTAATCCGAGGTGTCGGCCGTAGACGCAAAAGCGATGCAGGAGCTGTACGGCCCATCGAACGCTTGTGGCTGCCAGCTAGTGCCGGAATAGCAGAAACAGGAGGCGACTTGGGAGTCGTCCAGATTATCGAAATCGGGCGTGGCCGACTCGCAGCTCTGGATTATGTCGATTGCGGTCTGGCAGACGAGCTGGTTCGAGTCGGTCACTGGTGGCGGTGTAGTGGTAATGCCCGCTGCTGCGCCAGCCGCGCTTTGGAAGCAGGTGTAGGCTGGAGTCTGGCTGCAGCAGCTTTTGAAGCCCGCACCTCCGAACGCGTAGCATTGTGCACAGAGGCCTTTTGCGCAAGCTATATAAGGCGTCAGAAGAATGAAAAGAACGAACATGTTGAAATGAGATGATGCAAAGCGAGTCCGTGTTCGATTTGTGATACTTCTTCTTTCCTGAGGGAAATAACAAAGGGAAGAACAGACCCGATATTGTTGGCTTGCAAGTCGCAATATAATCATTGCACTCAGACCATCGTGAGTTCTGGTAGTCAAACCAGCCGGGTTGAGCGATGACACCGATGGCAAAGAGAAGAGTTAAGAGCTTATGACAACCAGACATTTTGCAGTGAATACTTTTGGTTGTTACTGGGAAATAATGAGCCGAAAACATTGAGAAAGGCCAAGAGGTCATAGCGAATGAGGGAAAAGCGTATACTTATAATACCATTCAGGTTCTCTAGACATGCCCATACCACACTGCCGACTGGGCCTTGAACTAGCCACTCTGGACAGTTCCCAGTACCGCTAGTGCTTTTGGGGTGGGAGATATCGCAGCAAAGTCTCTCATGATGTTCGAAGATCGACGGAGACTAACCGAGCTGAAAACTAGCATAACAGTAGCTCGCCTAAAAGTGACGCCACAGAGTCATAGCTTGTTCTGTTGAAAACTACTAGTCCGCATGCTTGACCAATCTATTGGCAACCACGGCCGGATAACTCGGCTCGTCGACAGAGGCGCATAGCACAACGACGAGACTCGGAACAGATTGAATGTATCTACCGGTGCCGTGGCACAGAGAAATCAAAGACCTCTATGGTGAGAAACCTTGGAAAAGTATGTATTTTAAAACCTGGTTGATGACCGTACTCAGTGCATGAGCTAATTTTGATCAGGTAGAGAGTCCTTAGACATACTTAGTCTACACAATAGCACTGAGCTGGGTCTTTCTCTTAGCTGACTGGTGAGTCTAGGATCGACTTTGTCGCCCTTGAGCCATTGTTAAGATTCCTCAGCGTGAGACAATGGCTATGTTCAAGCCTGTAGATCAGATATGACTGATAACATCCCATGAAATCAAAATTGATGGTCGAGGTAGTAGTATGTCCGGGTGTTCGGTGTCATGGCAGAGGAATTGGGTGCTAACCGAGGAACACTAACCCGGTCCACAGTGCGTTTAGGGTTCGACCGCGAAACGCTAAGGTCGAGATAAGCTTTCATCCGTTTCTTGGCCCCTTGGCGCCCCACCAAGTAATGTACGTACCTTATCTACCAACGCCTTCGAAACGCCTATCGTGGCAAGCAGCGCGACCACTTCCATTCCCTAATGCCGCGCAGCCAACCACCGCTCCCCATAGAACCTCCCCCTTGTACTACACGAGTCACCGTTTGGCGGTGAAAGGATCCCGGCATCCGGGGCTGTTACCGTACAGTAGACCCCAGCTACAGCCATCGCGGTGGCATCGCTCGCCGCTGCAAGGGCCGTCCTGACGCTGCAGCCACGATCCGTGGTTGGCAATGTCCCGCACGGGCCAACCCGAATCCAGCGGCGTTTGCAGAGAGTAGTACCAGGATGAAGTCTTATGAAGTATTGCTGTGCCGCCGCACGCAGAGGCGACGTCATCGTCAGGCGGCTTGGAAGATCTGAAGGCACACTCGGTAGCCGTACACATTGACGGCGCCCACGTGAGCTGTATCCATACATGCAGTTGCGCATCTTACGTCGCGTCGAACATCACACTCTGCTGGGGGGTTTCCCCCCTTCATCAGGCACATGTAAATTATAACGATGCGGTGTGGCCGACGTCGTGCCTTGCGATGCTGGAATCTCAGTCTGCGTCTTGTTGTTTTGACAGTATAGTAGAGTGTATGACGTCGTCAAGGATTAAGATAAGGTCATTTTTCCTTTCACTCATTGAGCTGGCCCAACTTGGAATATTAACATTATAAACTCTGGTTAGATTGGGGTGAAAACTTCTCCGAAAGCTATTATACATGCATTATACTATTAAAAAAGAGTTAGAAAAATCTGAGACAAATGCTCCAAACCGTGAATATAGTAAACCATGACATAGAATTCTTCTGTCCCATGGCAGTAACAACAGCGCCAGGCGTGTTTTGGCCCCCGGATGCCGCCTGCTGTGTCTCCACCACTGCGGGCTGCTGCTCAGTGGTAGCAGCAGGGAGAACTTGCGACACTGTCGATCCCGCTTGCGCTCCCTGACTTGTCGCCTGACCGTTAACATCCTGGTTCGTGCCTGCGGCAGGGTTTGGTGAAGGGGAAATGACGGCTATCGGAACCGTGAGGATGACTTCGTTTTCGCCATGTTGACCGCAGCCCGAGCAACCTGCCCCAATTGTGGTCATCTCCACTGACGGCAGCTCCTGATCTTCACACTGACAAGGATGATACGTCAAAGTGACGCAGGCCTCGGTCACGGTCAGATACGATGGGTTCGTCGGGCAAACAGTGGTATATAGCACCGTAACCACAGTAGTTGCGATTTCCGTCGCCGACGGTAACGAGCCGCCGCTTGAAACAGGGACAGCCGTAGTAGAAGTAGATGCGCTGCTGCTTGATGACTCGGCGCCGGCGGCGGGCAGGGCATAGATGGTCAAGAGAATGTCAGCTGGTGCAGCGCGACGGTCAAAGGACACTTCGCCGCGCTTCTGTCTCCGAGCTGCCGCGCTCGTGCCTATGGTGCCGCCACAAAATAGGCCGGGATCGCCCGGGCATGGCAGGTCACAAGTGCCATCAGGTACGAAGGTTGCCGCGTCCAGGGTATCTGCAGCGTAGCATGATTTGGTGGTTCGCATTAGCTTAGATGTCTGAGGTTCAATCTGGCGTAGTGAGGATATACCTATTGAAGATGCCAATGTAATTGCTTCCTTCGGCCAAGGATATGCATCTCGCAGTGGTCATGTTGGCATCAGTTGACACCTCTGTAAAACTCGGATAGCCACTGGAAGAGCCCAGACATCCAGTATAGACGTATTGCTCAATGGTTGGTACATTCGAAGGAGTCGCGGATGCGGACGGGGTGGTGGTGGAGGCAGATGTCAGAGATTCGCTACTAGACGCCCCGGAGGTCGACGACTCCTGGTCGACTGAAGTCGAACTTGACGATGTTGGGAAGGTAGCCGAAGACGATGGGCTGGTAGACTCCGTTATCGAGGCCTCAATGGAAGTTGAGCTCGAGGAGTCTGTCGTGGACGATACGCTTGGCGAGTCCGAAGTAGAAATTTGTGAACCAGAAGTATTACTTCCTGCGCCAGAGCCTGTAGTAATGATTTCCCGCGATGTGAACTCCTGGCTAGCCGAAGAGTCCGTCGAAGTCGTCAAAGTGTCTGTCGACGTTGTTGAAGTATCTGAAGTTGTCGACGTCTCTGTCGAAGTATCTGTCGAAGAAGTCGAAGTATCTGTCGAAGAAGTCGAAGTATCTGTCGAAGAAGTTGAAGTATCTGTCGAGGTCGTCGATGTATCCGTCGAGGTCGTTGAAGTGTCTGTCGACGTTGTTGAAGTATCTGAAGTGGTCGAAGTATCTGTCGATGTCGTNTATCTGTCGAGGTCGTCGATGTATCCGTCGAGGTCGTTGAAGTGTCTGTCGACGTTGTTGAAGTATCTGAAGAGGTCGAAGTATCTGTCGATGTCGTTGAAGTGTCTGTCGAGGTTGTTGAAGTATCTGACGTAGTCGAAGTATCTTACGAATAAATTGAAGTAAACGTAGAAGATCTAAATGTATAAGTCGAGGAAGTAGAAGATGAAGTATAAGTTGCAGACGAAGTCGTTCAAGTTTCTGTCGACGTTGTTGATGTATCCTAAGTTGTCGAAGTATCTGTCGATGTCGTTGAAGTGTCTGTCGATGTTGTTGAAGTATCTGAAGTGGTCGAAGTATCTGTCGATGTCGTTGAAGTATCCGTCGAGGTTGTAGAGGTATCAGTCGAGGTAGTCGAAGTGTCCGTCGAAGTAGTCGAAGTATCTGTTGAAGTTGTTGAGGTAGTAGTCGAAGTTGTTGACGCTTCTACCCCATAAATGAAAGTTCCTGAGGTTGTGTGTGTGGCCTTAATAGTCGATGTAAAAGTCGAACTCCCCGGGTCTACCGTAGTCGTACTCATAACATAGTTGATGCTTATCGCAGACGGACAGTCAACGCAGCCCTCGGCATTAATCATTAGACCTGAATCCCATTCGCTGTCACCCTTGTCGCAGATAGCAAATACTACTGTATGCGCCCCTGGGGCCGCTGGAATTGCGAAAACCAACGGCGGTAATGACCCGGCGTATGACGTATCGCTATCCGGGGGAACAATGACATTTCCACTTGAGAAATACGGGCTTGTAGCAGTAATCACGTTCCCGTCGTTGTCTTTGGCGTAGTTAGTCCCGTCCAAGAAGATCCCAATGGGGTCGGGGGAACCACTAAGAGCTTGTCAGTACCATAAGTGTGGTAGTATAGATTACTTCTCTCACCCCTCCTCTTCCGAAGCGAAGACGAAATTGACCAGAACTCCAGTGAAGTCAGCTTGGACGTTGATATCCACAGACAGTATGGCAGCATTGAAGGTACTGGGGCCGCAATAAGTAGATGATCCGGCTGCACCATTGTTCACATAATCATCTCCATTGGGAAGGGCGCCAACGGCGGAACCGGTCGTTAAGATACCACCATTCCCAATCCCAAAAGGGCCTGCAGTGAAGGTGCCCGCGGCGTTGCTTGCACCTGTGTACGTCGCGTCGACGACTGTCACTCCTAGGCCGTTGAATATAGCCTGGGCTAAAACGGAAGGATCATTGCTCGTCGTGATCGATATAGCCGTACAGTAAGACAAGAACAGCGCCAACGAGATAAGGGTACTGAATGCCATAGTGAATTGTTACAAACCTACATGTGACGGAAGGGCACCCCACCAATGGATAAGGAATCCTGCCGGCGCAGCTTATCTGGCCGCATGAACCAGGGACCCGAGTCACGTGGCATCGTGAAGGGATCGCACTGATCGTCAGCGATCAGGAGCGATCGCACGCGACACGACCTTCAGCGATCGTGGCGATCACCACATTCGCTCAAGTATATAGGAAGAGGACTTTCCCGTCCCTCTGGCAGATAGTTTCTTGATCACCTCAGTGATCAATCTAAGTACTCAATCTACAAGTTACTGAGTAAGACGCTTGTCTTAACAAACTGCTCNACCCCAAGATACTGCCCCGTGACACTGACCTATCTGAGCACAACTCTCCCAGAGCTTACGGCTTACTGGACGTTTGTTACATGAATCTTGATGGCCTAAGTTAGCGTCCGTGGGATGACTTGCTTCTCGGTCATTAGACTCAGAGATCCCTCGAAAGGGGTATCGGGAGTATTTAGCATTGTGATGAGGGCTAATCAGCATCCATCGCGTACATAATGTAGCGTAACATTCCAGATACCATGAATCAAGTATATCATTTCATAGAGATGAGTTAAGCTGCGACAGGAGCTTGATCAACATCTCGCGCCCTTGGCATCTCGCGGTATCTTAGACTAGTTACATCAAACAAAACATTCATACTGTTTTCAGAAGCTAGACTATAAATCTCAAACCAAATGTATGCGGCGACTAACCTGTACCAGTACCTACACGTGAAACTACTGTATACAGACCCTATCACGCTCCACTCACATAATTTTAAACCAGACGGACGAAAAGTTCCCGTCTGACGGAGGCAATGCTTACTGGTTACATTCCGGACTGGATCTTCAAGACAATTTGGACGCTGGGCATCGTGCTAAAAAGAAGAGAGAAACAAGGTAGGGACAAGTTAATTGACTTTAGTCCAGCACTCCTTGGTAAGAGTTATAATAAACCCTAAGTTACATCCATCATTATTAGGGAGTAAGGTGAGAAACTTTGAAATACAATAGCGGGCAGGGTGCGTTCTCTACATTCATTTAGCAGCGACACTCACTCGAAGCCTCAAAATGCTGATTGTTGTCAAGAGACCGTGGGCGTGATATGGACTGCTTTTAGTGACTGTTACCATTTTCCCCTCCCTTCTCACGAGCCGCAGACCCCGAGGATAGCCAAACGTTGGAATCAAGTGTGATTGTGAGGGAATGTTTAAAGGAGACGGTGATATCATACAAATGGATGGACACAAGCGCGAGTCTCTACATGAGTAGGTAGTATAGCTATGCCAAGGACAGAGCTGCGGTTCCGATACGTACTAGTTTAAACTTTAAGGGCCACCGGGGAAGTCTAGACCAGATCGCAGGATTTAGTGTTTACCAACACTGCAAATAAGGTACCGAGATCTACCAATGTTTGTCTCAGATGCGCCACCCACCCAAGTGAAAGGTTTGCTGGCATGTACCCGGCGAAGATGTTAAACATTTCAGCAATAGCGCGTCTTTCTGCTGGTCTTATTCCTCACGTACCTATTTGATGAAACTTCTCCACACTCCCATCGATGACGTTTGCAAAATTATGCCAAAGTTTTTACCATTATCTGCCGCAGTACAAAGTTTGAGAAGTATAGAACCAGATCTCGGAACAACTCTAGCGACAATTTGTATCAGCTCTGAGCATCCAAGCAGTTCACAAGTAAGTCTGTCCGTAATGAGCGCAGCCCGCGAGCCACATACGCAGGGATATTTGTTCGTGATGCCGAGACAAGGTGTAGCTTGCACTCGAGTTCCCACAGGTCTCGGTGAGTTCCGTCAGTATCTTGCGCGCTAACAGTGGTGGATAAGGATCTGACGCAGACACCTCCTGTATTAAATATGTCCCGCTTGACGTGCTCGAGAAGGAATGTCAGGTGTGTAGTCACAAATATTCAGACTAGAAAATCCAACGGCTTCGCTGCCGCTTGGCACCAGTGGCTAAGCTCTGCGCCACGTACAGTGTAGTATATTGACGTGGATGGAGTGTCTGTTTACCGTGATGACACGCAAAGGCATACAAGGAAGGAATGATAAGACAGGAAGCTAAGGACCAGGTGACCACACTGAAACGCTTGGCTAGGGGGACAGGACTGGTTCAGAAAGACAATATCTTGATGAGGAGCATTCCGGACAGGCGAATAACGTCTAGAAGTCACAGCTCATATCAGGGGTATAATTGTGCAGAACTTCGGTGCGGCCGAAGACTAAGTCAGTCATTGCAAGAACCGTCAGACACGGACCAGTCGACTTAAGAACGAAGAGTAACGGAAAAAGACGGAAATATTGTACAGCGATAGACGCAACGTATCTGGTATCCAGTTCATCTCCGCAGCACAAAACATCGCTTCGTAAGATCCTCCGAGACCGACCTAATAAAATTCACGCAGGGAGGCTGTTGCAACGCAGTGTCTCCGACAACAAGCATGGCGGAGATCATCCGTAGTATATCAAGGAGCAGATTTCATCTAAAACAGGTCCTCGTGGTCCTGCACCTTCTACCGGTAGTTGTTGTTACCCCAGTACTGGTCGGTCCGACCGTTTCCGTACCCTGCCCCTCCCGCACTTGCACCATAGCCACCGCCTGTCTGGGGCGGGTATCCTCCCGTGGTGAAGCTGCGATGGGGTTGTTGCGCCATCATCGGGTTAGGATTCTGCAGAGGCTGCATACCATAACCCTGCTGAGAAGGAGGCGAGCCGGCGCGCATTTGAGCATTAGGACTCGAGAAACTGCGGTTCGGCTGTGGCTGGAACTGTTGTGGGCGTTGCTGGGGTGGCACGGCAGGACTGCCCGAGCGCATGGGGCTGACGAG
Organism: Coniochaeta prunicola; assembly: GCA_007388105.1. Classification (NCBI taxonomy): domain Eukaryota; kingdom Fungi; phylum Ascomycota; class Sordariomycetes; order Coniochaetales; family Coniochaetaceae; genus Coniochaeta; species Coniochaeta prunicola. Next base: position 23,053 of record SMOB01000288.1, read on the forward strand.
AGGTGCCGGAGAACTAGCACCGCCATGTAAGCTACGAGCATTGGCCGGGCTGGCATTGTACATGCCGCGATCATAGGCAGCGTTTTGAGGGCCGGGGCTAGCAATCCGTGGGCTCTGTGCACCGTCGTGAAGGAGAGGCATCGGGCTGCGAGCGCCGCCAGCCGCCGCTGCAGCCGCTCCAGCAGCGCCAAACGTGGTGGCCCCCTGCCATTTCTCATTCGTAGGGCTTGGGGACGATGGCGAAGGGACACTGTAGCTGTTATTGCTCGTAAGACCTTCACGAGCCATCTCCTTGGCGTTGTACTCGGCACCGGTTTCCGAGGCGAAGCTGTCCGGGTCGACACCGGCCGCCTTGAAGGCGGCGAGCTCGCGTTGCTCTTGCTGATACTTCGCTTCTGCAATGCGGGCCTCCTTGGCGCCCCGGCGTCGTTGCCGAATGCAATAAAACGCCATCAAGAGGACGAGGAGGCCACCAGCACCCGCCGCAGAGGCATAAATGGCCGTCTTGGATGTTTGAGGGAGCTTATTCCACTTGTCGGAAATGGTTTCTGGGGGAGGGGCTGTGATATCATCGTGGACTGTCGAGTTGCCGCTGCTTGAAGTTAGTGATTGTCGTCACGTTTAGTCTGGGCTGCTGAACTTACGAGGTTATCCTGATGCTCTGCCACGAACCCGTCTTGTCGCCATAGGTATACTCCTTGCCACTGCTGAAATCGGCAACCTGGGCACTCCTGACTTGCATGGTGAAAGGACCCTGGCTGTAATCGGTGTCTCCGCCAGCCCATTCACGCGTTCCCTTTGGCAGAGTGGGATCTCCGCCAGCCCAGATACCCATGGAGATCCTCATTGGCGTTTGGGGGTAGTACAGCGTATTGTTGGCGTCTTTAGGCAGCAGAGTCCGAACTAGCTGGCCGTCAATGTAGAAATCCAGGGCATCTTTCGTCCACATGGTGGTGTAGTTGTGGAAGTCGTCAATGATACCACCATCGACCGGATAGTAGATTGCATTGTGGAAGTCTTGGACGCCCTTTCCGAAATAGTTGGTCTCGGCATGCGTGTGATTGCCGCCCATGAACTCCCAGTCGATCTCGTCAAGATCGTCGCTCAAGAACATGACGGAGCTGATGATACCGGTACCTGCTGCCGCCTTCATCCAGATCTCAACACGGCCAAAGAAGATGTAGAACTTTGAACGGATGGTGGGCGAATCTCCCTGCTTGTTGATTGTGAAGGTCGCGCCGTTCACGCTGTCATACGTCACAGGGTTGACGGTGGGCTCCCAAGTGGAGGCGGATGGGGTCGCGTTGAAGTTGAAGTTGTACTCCATGGCAAAAGCAGGGTCTGCGGGACAATCAGTCCTGTTGAGGGGTTGGCAGTCGGTTGTGACCTGTGCCGCGACATGTTGATAGAGAGTGGTCGAAGCCAGCAGCGCAAGGGCTGAAGTGAAGTATGATCGTGACATGACCATATCGAAAAATTGGTTGAAGAGAAATTGTTTGAGTGATCCAGTCAGTCAGATAGTCGGAGAGAGTGACAGCGCCGAACAAATAATGAAGGGATGCCAGAAAGATCAAGCACTTGGATAGAAGCACCGGTCAACGACGCGAGTACCAGCTCACAGGCGAGATGGTGTCTAACGATCGTCAACGCGAGTGACTGGGAAAAAAGAGAGGATGGCAATGAGTGTAGCGCTTGGCAGCATGAAGCCCTCGACTCGATGTCAAAAGGGACAAGAATGGCCGGCGTCAGGTCGCGGTACTGAAGAGAGTGGCAGACCGCGATCTTGGCGTGGAAACATTGGTTGGAATGAGGGCGCGGATGAAGAGGACCGCACGGAATGAGAGGAAACACAGAAAAGGGGCAGATAAGCTGATGCACGGGCCACATCGAGGCTTCTGTACCTGCCAAGACTGGACTTGAAACAACGACGGCGCGAAGCACAGACCACAGTTGCAGGGTCATGGCCAGTAATTCTGTAACGTCCTGTGTTTTCGACCCTTGGGATTCGATGATCTGCCACAACGACCGAGCAAATCAGAGGCCTTCAATTGGAGATCTGGAGATCTTGTTCTGCCATGGGGAGGTGAGTTTACTTTCGCTTCCCGGGTAAGTCGGGCTTTGATCGACGGGACTTCAGGCTGTCCAATGCCTCGGGGTGTGGACTTCATGTTTTCTATTTCTGCCTTTTGGTTCGGTTGATTCGCGAGTACACGCGCTAACCTCCCGTCATCGAATAGTAAGGTAGTGTAGACCCGCATCGAAAGTTTAGGCCTGCAGCTGCTGTTCTTTACCTGAAGGTCACCACAGTAGAACGAATGTAAGTGGGCACAGTGCGGCCAGCTAACCATCTCTAGAATGTTTTTTTTTCTCCATGCACGAAAACTGCACGACTTTGTTGGCTCAGTCGCGGCCACAGTAGCTTTGGAGAGTGCAGTCTATCGAAAACATGATGATGACAAGAATGACGGCCGTCGAGCGAGGCAGGTACTCCAAAGTGGCAACATAGGCGAAGAGCATGTGGCACACCAAAAACCACAGGGTCTCCAGGCAATGCTTCTGTGTTCGGGTTCTCACTTTACTGTGTATTGGTAGCAGGCTACAAAAATGATAGCCACGAGAATAGACAAGAATTATGGAGGTAAGCCACCGACCCGTGGCTGTGGATCATGACATCACGGCTGCCAAAACAATTGTATTGTGATACCTTAACTGAGTTGGTACGTATCATAGGACTGATAGGGAGGCACTGGGAGGCAGAACAGGACCCTGAGAACTGACCCGCTTTCGGGGCTGGAGATGGAACCAAGCCTAAACCGGCTTAGTCTTAGTCAGCAAGCGATAAGACACAGTGTTCTCCATATCGCCGCCCAAGCGAGAAAAAAGTCGGATTTGGCGGGGCAATCCCGCATGAGATTGCCATCGCCGCCATTAATTATTTCCCCGTCCAACTTTTTGAAGTATCTTTCTCTTTCCTCATCTTACTGTGCCTGGAGAAATCTTCTCAGATAGACCTCGTGCCAGTTCCCCACGGGCCTTGATTGCCCAAATATCTCAACTTGAACGTTTGTGCGGCATTGTCTCTCGCGCACTCTCGCCGTTCTCTTTTGCTATGCCTCACCCTGTCTCCCCTCCCTCGCAACCCAAAATGGTTGTGCCCGTCAAACTCGCTGATGGCACCGCGCCCGCCCCAAGCCAAGAAGACGTTACGGCCATTCTCAACAACATCTTCACTGCGACTACGTCTGCCGCTTCCATAGATGCCTCATACGCTCTATGTGAACTACTACTAAACTCCTCCGTCGGCTTCCGCGGCCTTCAGCAGTATGGCATTCTCGCCCAAATCAAAAAGGCGGCTGCCGATAAGAAGAGTGGTCTCCGCAGGGAGAGCGCTCAAAACCTCCTTGGAGCCGTGTTCGAGCGCTTCCCTCCTCGGCAGCGTGTCAGCGAAGCTGTCTTGCTCCTGCAAGATGGCGGCATGATTGCCTGTGCGCTTGACGCTCTGGCAGATAAGGGCACCGTCGTCCGCGACGCTGCTCAGTACGGATTGGACGCTATATTTACGTCTTTAAGCTCCGAGGCGCTCGTTGTCGGGCTACTTCCTGCCTTGATCGCATACCTTTCTAAGCAGACCGGCAAGTGGCAAGGAACCGTCGGTGCCTTGAAGCTGCTGCAGCAGATGGCCGACAAGGCCAAGATGACTATCGGCTCCACCAAGGAGGAATCGCAAGAAAAGGATATTCTGAGAGAGGCCATGGGAGCCAAGCTTGCGCGCCTCATTCCCATTGTCGAGAGCGGCATGCACGATTTGAAGACCGAGGTCGAGAAGCAAGCTGTTAAGACGATGCAATCCCTCGTAACCCTTCTCACGAACGACGATGTCGCCCCTAAGCTTCCCCTCCTAATCGAGACTATGCAGCATCCCTCGGCCGCAACGTCGCAGAAGGCCATCCATGCCCTATCGCAGACCACGTTTGTTGCTGTCGTTACGTCGCCGGTTCTTGCGCTCCTCACCCCCTTCCTCGAACGATCTCTCAATACCCCCGGCACAAACCAGGAGGTGCTTCGTCAAACAGTTGTGATTGTCGAAAACCTGACCAAACTCGTGCATGACCCGATAGAAGCGCGGACATTCTTGCCAAAACTTCAACCCGGTGTCAAGAGCGTGGTCGACCGCGCCTCCCTTCCCGAAGTCCGTGAGTTAGCCACTAGGGCTTTGAATGTCATGGACAAAGCCATGGCAACCGACAAAGAGACTACCATTTACGACCGCACCACAGCAGATGACGTCGCGAAGATCGTGGATGCCGAAATAAAGAAAAACGGCGGACTGGGTGGTGATCTGGACGCTTACAAGCTGCTGCGGCCTTATATTTGCGAGCAGGTTGCAGAAGATGTTAATCACAGATTCGTTGGGCGGATATCCGCGAGGATTGCACCGTACCTGAAGTCCCTGATGAAGGAGCCTGGCGCACATGACTCTGTTGCATCTGCCGTTCAAAAATACTACGAAGCGGAGGACGCAAGGAAATACGGTGTGCCAGAGAAGGAGGATGATGGCGAGATCGAAATTGTCAATGCAGACTTTTCTCTAGCCTATGGCGGCATGCTACTGCTGTCACACACAAACCTGCGACTCCTCAAGGGTCATCGTTACGGTCTTTGTGGCCGCAACGGTGCCGGAAAGTCGACCCTCATGAAGGCTATCGCCAGTGGAAAGCTAGAGGGATTTCCGCCTCAAGACGTCCTGAGGACTTGCTACGTCGAGCACAACCAGGGCGAGGACGCTGATATCAGCATCCTTGACTTCGTTTCCAAGGATCCTACTATCGCCAAGGAGGGCCGGGAGCGCATCTCAGCCGTCTTGGAGGAGGTCGGCTTCACTGCCGGACCGGAAGGCAGACAGTCGCACAAGGTCGGCTCCCTGTCTGGAGGTTGGAAAATGAAGTTGGCTCTTGCTCGCGCCATGTTGCAGAGGGCGGACGTTCTGCTTCTCGATGAACCTACCAACCATTTGGACGTTGCCAACATCAAGTGGCTTGAGGAGTATCTCAAGTCCCACCCAGACATCACCAGTTTGATCGTGTCCCACGACTCCGGGTTCCTCGACAACGTTACGACCGACATCTACCACTACGAACCCGGCAAGAAGCTTGGACACTACAAGGGCAACCTCGCTGCCTTCGTCAAGGTCAAGCCGGAGGCGAAGAGCTACTACACCCTGTCTGACAGCCTGGTGCAGTTCAAATTCCCTCCCCCCGGAATTCTCTCTGGCGTAAAGTCAAACACTCGTGCTATCATCCGCATGACAAATGTCTCATACCAGTACCCTAAGGCGCCTAAGCCTTCCCTGTCTGATGTGTCGTGCCAGCTGACGCTCTCCTCGAGAGTTGCCGTCATTGGACCTAACGGAGCCGGCAAGTCGACTCTCATCAAGCTTCTTACTGGCGAGGTCATACCAACCACAGGCAAGGTGGAGAAGCATCCCAATCTGCGTATCGGTTACATCAAACAGCATGCCCTGGAGCACGTGGAGATGCACTTGGAGAAGACTCCCAACCAGTACCTCCAGTGGCGGTACGCTAACGGTGACGACCGAGAAGTTTTCCTGAAGCAGACTCGCATCCTCTCGGACAAGGATCGCGAGCAGATGGACAAGTTCGTTGATATTGGTGATGGAAAGGGAGCCCGCCAGGTGGAGGCTCTCGTTGGTCGACAAAAGTGGAAGAAGACCTTCCAATATGAAGTGTACGTACACCCACCACCGCTGCCATGACATCTTGTGCTGACAACCGTCACTAGCAAATGGCGTAACATGCTTCCCAAGCACAACAGCCAGATCTCGCGCGAGACTCTCCTCGAGCTCGGCTTCGACAAGCTCGTCCAAGAATTCGACGACCATGAAGCCTCGCGCGAGGGTCTCGGCTACCGTGAGCTGCAGCCGTCCGTCATCAGCAAGCACTTCGAAGACCTCGGCCTCGACCCCGAAATAGCCAACCACAACGAGATCGGCTCTCTGTCCGGCGGTCAGAAAGTCAAGGTCGTCATCGCCGGCGCGATGTGGAACAACCCGCATCTCCTCGTGCTCGACGAGCCGACCAACTTCTTGGACCGCGACAGTTTGGGCGGTCTGGCCATCGCCATCCGCGAGTTCAAGGGCGGCGTGGTGATGATTTCCCACAACGAGGAGTTCGTCGGCGCGCTGGCCTCGGAGCAGTGGCACGTCGTCGACGGGCGCGTGACGCACAAGGGCCACGCGGCCGTGTCGATGGACCGGTTCGAGGACTCGAGGAACCCGGCCTCGGCGGTCACGAGCGGGCTCAACACGCCCGCCAACGCGAGCAGCGTCGCCAGCAGCGCCGTCAACAGCGGGGCCGAGGACACGGGCGAGCTGAAGTTCAGGAGCAAGAAGAAGAAGAAGCCGACCAAGAAGGAGCTGAAGGAGCGCGAGGTGCGGAGGAGGTTGAGGCACATCGAGTGGCTCAATAGCCCCAAGGGGACGCCGCATCCGGTCGACACGGACGACGAGGAGTAGAAAAGCGATCTTTTTTTGTTTTTGTTTTGTTTCTTTAGCGCGAAGCGGGGGACGATGACGTTGTTAATAGCTCGGGGTGGCATGTGCATGACTTGTTTGGGTTTGCTTTCCGGGCATAGACTTGTCTAGACGAGACTAGAACAAGATAGGGGATAGAGTTGACCCTAGGGAAGAAGAGGCTCCGGTATAGAGGCGTTTCATAGAGAGGAAGGTGTCAGTTAATGCAGACATTCGGTCACCATTGATCACTCAAGAGTAATGTCATCAGAACACGTCTAATGCTTGAAGAGGTAGTACTTCTCGACATGAATTTATTATAATGATACAGGCTTGCTAGGTACTAATACATCGGGTGTGAAATATGGATAGCCATGTCGTTAAAAGGTCAGTCTTATGTCCGCAACTCCAGTCTTTTCTTGTGTACTGTAGTATCCGTCATGACGGCAATGCATGCTTAAAAGGAAATAATGGGTATCGTTTGGGGTCGTTGATCTTTTAAATTCCATGACCTAAAGCGCAGGTTAGTATCATACACGCAAGTGCCTGAACCGGCAAAATCAGGAGCGGGTCTATGACTTACGGCCAAGCTGCTTGCCGCGCTTCGAGATGTCCTTGGCCTGGTGCTGCTTGATCTTGGCCAGGCGGGCCTCCTCCTCTGCCTCGAGCTCGAGGCGGCGGACGTGCTCGCGCGCGTTGCGGACGCTCTCGCGGGCGGCCATGAGCGCGCGGTCGGCCTCGCGCTCGGCGGCCTCGGCGCTGAGGACGCGCTCGCGGGCCTGTACGATGGAAGGGTCCATGGTGTCGCTGCCGCCGAACTTGGAGAGCAGGCCGCTGTGGCGCTTGCCGCTGGCGTCGGTGGAGTGGCGCTGGGGGGAGGTGGTGTAGTTGTTGTTGCTGTAGCCGTTGTTGTACGAAGAAGCAGAGTTGGAGGAGACGGGCGAGGGATCGCGGTGGCCGAAGAGCCCGTGTTTTCTTGGTTGTTGTTGTTGTTGCTGGACGACTGGCGCGGGCTCCTGCCGGCTGCTGAAGAGGCCGTGCTTCCTGGGAGGCTGCTCGACGACGGGAGCAGGCTCGGGCTCGTGACGAGAGAAGAAAGGCATGTTGACGGTGAGAATATGGAGGGTTGAGTTTGGAGTCGAGTTTAGATTTTTGATACTGGTGTTGTGTTAGGTCTGGCGATGTGGCAGATCTGCAGGTGATATCTCTTGGGGTTCTAGAGATTTAAGAAAAAGATGTTCCATGTTCTCGGGAAAGGAGGGAGTATTTGAATGCAGGACGCACCTTGGGCCATCTCCCTACAGAGTGACATACTTGCATATCAGCCTGGATTCCAGCTTGATTCTGGGCGCTATCGCGCGGGATTGCCAGGGTGACGTCAAAGGGTAGGGGACCAGGACCCTGAATATTGCCGTTGGTCCAATCGACAGCTGGTATGACGGAAGTTCAGCCACAAGACCCTTACTCCGTCCAATATGTGCACTTCCTCGTCTAAAACAGTGCCATCATCGGCAGCCACCAAGGTCTCCGGCTTATTTGACTATGACATCGCACTCCGTTGGTGAGTGTTAGTTGGACATGGGATGGCGTGACCATCCTGGCTGGAAGATGGCTTGACCTCGCAACTGGAAAATTGAGACTCAAGCCACTTGGCTTTTATAGCTCGTAGGAATCAAAGCATGACCGCAGCTTGTAGGCATCGTTTGATAGTTGCGTTACTCTCGAGCAACAACGACGGCTATTTCAGTGTCGTGAAGTGATTTGCGTCTTCAAGTCGCCATCTAAGCCAGACTCCCAGACATATCGACTCGCCTCTGCACCAGTTCCATAAAAATAGAGAGCCTCTCTTCCTGAATACACAGCTCTAATAGTTTGAGATGCTATCGGTGATGATGTGGCTCACCAACAGCAAATTCCCTCCAGCTTGGACTCGGTGGAGGTTGTTCTGTTCGACATTTGAGGGCAGTGATGTCATCGCAAGGACCGAGGTGTAGCTGGTCCGTGTGTATCCCTGGCATCCTACTGCAGCCTAGCTGAAGTGGGTCAAAGCTTCGCAACCGCGCACGTGCCACCGTGCTTTGCAAAGGAAGGTGAATAGCACCTGCCGCGACTCAAAAGTCAAAATCGAAATCGCGTTCGAGCCAAAGGCGTAAATCAAGGTACCACCTAATTCTGGAATTCCTCTGCATCCTTTCCACCTTCATCGCTCAGCCAAAGTTCATTCAGCACAGGCGACTCCATGGCGTCACCTACAATGTCAAGAGGCCGCCCTCGATCGCGCTCCGCGACACGGTCACCAACACCGCGGTCGTACCGTTCCAGATCACGGTCAGTTCACCGTCGGTCGCCCTCACCCGGATATCGATCCCCTTCACCCCGTCGCAACGGCAGACATGGCAGCAGAAGTCTCAGTCGGAGCCTTAGCCGCACACCCAGCCGCAGTCGCAGTTATAGCCGCGATCGAGATAGTCGACCTAGAAGCAGAACTCGTAGCGAAACGCCGGCGCCCAGGAGTACCAAGGTTGGCTTGATTGTTGCCATCACGCGCAAAGAAAGCTATACTAATTATGTTTGTCTATAGATTGTCGTGGAGCGGCTGACCAAAAATGTTAACGAAGACCACCTTTACGAAATCTTTGGCCAGTATGGCGAGATCCGCGACCTCGACCTGCCCATGAATAGAACGTGTACGTTCACCAATAATAACCTGACTTAGTGGCTAGGAAGACTGACAAGTAACTTTGTCTAGTTGGAACGAACCGTGGCACAGCATATATTCTATACGATCACGAGACGGATGCCGAGGCGGCCATCGCTAATATGCACGAAGCCCAGCTGGATGGGGCCGTGATAAATGTTTCGATCGTCCTACCTCGCCGAAAACTCTCGCCCCCACCACCCCTCGCCCGGCGTGGCGCCAATTTCGACCCCAGGAATCCTCCTCCAGGAATTCGTCCTTCCGGCCCAGGCCAACCATTTGGAGGCCCTCCTGGCCGCGGTAGACGGTCGCCCCCTCCAGCTTCTGGCAGGAGCCGATACCCCCATGGATCCGATACCTATCGCCCGCGGTCCATGTCGAGGTCTCGGTCTAGGTCACCTTTCCCGCCTGCTGGCGGTAGTCGGAGGTACCAGAGCCGTTCGCCATCGTACAGGTCCAGATCTCGATCAAGGACGCCCCCCACTCGTGGACGCGGGGGCCGTGGTGGCGGTCGACGGCCACCCGACCGTGATGATCGAAGAAGAAGCCCGAGTCGTGGAAGTTACGACAGCTACGACCGTCGCAGCCGTAGTCGAAGCCGCGAGTGGAGCCGAAGATAACGTTGCACAAGGGGGGCAGTGTGATCATGAAAAAAAGGTTAGACTTTACAGGACAGTTGAGATCGGTCAGGGTTAGGCGTTCATTGGAGGGGATCAACAAAATGGGAGACAGGTCAAAGGATTTTGGCCATGTGCACTCTCGCGGTTATTGCTTCGCCTTGATGCCAAGCTAATTCATTATAGTTCCGCGCCGTTTACGGACCAGCCCGCAGCTTTGCTATCATGAGTCCTGGTGTCACCACTTCGGTAATGTGAATGGATCTGCCTCCTTCTCGTACAATGTACAGTGAGCGCTCCGCTATCTTGTTTCGTCTATATTGCTGCCTCGAACTTCTCCATGTTAGAGTCAGCCGCTATGCAGTCAGCGGGGTCACTGGGCCGCCGGAATTAAAACGACGAATTATAGGTACGGCCCGGTCGCAGGTGTTCTTCGAATTCGAACTCTCTCCTCCGTCATCCGAGGACCACTGTAAAACCCGTCCGTGCAGCTTCAGCTCCCTGCTGAAGGATCATACAGTTACTTTACCGATCCCTCTCCTAACATATCTACAAGATTTGATTGCAACGTCGATTCCTCCTGGGACTATAGCAACTGGGATGACAAATTGTCTTTTTGTCAGCATATGTTTGCTGAATCACCATTTTTCCGCGGCGTCCTTGGGACATCAAGTTGCACTCAAAGCATTCCAACGAGTTTACTCTTATCAAATCAACGATGCGGATTAACAATGCAGATGGGGGATATATAAAGCAGGTTATCACGATGCAATCCTCTGGCGCAGCTGTTGCAAGCTATTGGCTCGTACCAAGATACCTTTCTTCCAATCGCGATCGGTACTCGAGATTTGCGTCAGCCCTACCCGGCCCTACGGTTCACAGCCCATCTCACAAGGCTCGATACGGAACTTTCTCGGCCGCAATCCACAATTGATTCGCAGCTATCCAATGGCTTCACCACCGGCGCACGCAAGACGGATTGTGGCGTCTAACCTGCCCATCGATGCCGAAGCTTCTGGATTGGCAGAACCTGCAGTCGAGGTCCTGGATGAAACTCTAGCGCCCGCTTCTCTCTTTGGAGGAGCCTTGCAGCGGACGGCCGTTGCGACTATCCGGGCTATCCCAACGAGCAACGATGGGTTGTGAGTGACAGCTTCCCAGCGGCATACCTCTGTTCTCGCTCTCTGCTAATATTGTCGTAGTGGAAGTCCTAAACTTGATGAGGCGCCCGGGGCAGGCATTGTCCTGCCCGGTGGCGTCAACATGTACTTTCTAGACATAGCGCCCGGTTCCGAGACCCCAATGGTAGGTAAAAGTGGTAGCGGCAGCTTCATGGCCTCGGTGCAAGCCCCATCGGCAGTTGACTGCCTTCGAAGGATGGATCTAGCGCTGGTTCCCCATGCTTTTCGTGATGGCGTACTAACGTCGTGTTTCCATACTTGCAGCATCGAACAGTGTCTACCGACTACTTGGTCGTCCAGGAGGGAACTCCGATATTCGTCACTCCGGAGGGTCCCTTCAACGTAGTCGACGGAAAGGGGACCTATGAGAATGTACGAGAGACGTTATGCAAGCCTGGTGATGTTGTTGCTCAACGTGGCAGCATGCATGCGTAAGTTTGAGCCCATTGCCGTGTACCCGGCTGCGAATAGCGGCATACTGCGCCGCCATTTGCCACAGCACACAGATCATGAGATTCTTGCTAACCGGAGCAGCTGGGCCAATCGGACCGACAAATGGGCCAGATTGTTCTGTTTCGTGATCGCCGCCGAACCTCAGAAGGTGCCGGTCGCGGATGGAAACGTCACGGAACCATTGGGCGAGGCATGGCTGTCGTGAGCGGAGCACCAAATGTAGCTCTCCGGCCGTGCCGTCGAACGGTCTCAGCCGACGGGTTGATGTGCCCTGCCAACAATCTTTGACAGGGGGTGTCTTTGATCTGCATGAGTCCTGCAGCGCGTCAAATCAGCCCTACCGATTCGAGGGGTGGTTACACCAGGGGCAAGAGGCGAATTCCCCCAGCCGTGTGTAACCATGGGAAATATAGAGACGTGTTGCTGGTCTCTGTCTTTCTCCGTTTCATAACCTGTCCAATGACCAAAATCTGACTTAGCAGAAATTGCCGTAAATTATCATATGCATGATCTTTTGGTTTCCGGTTTCCGGTTTCCCTGAAGCGGAAAAGTTGTACGCATTGGCGATGCAGCGAATGGGTTGAAATCCTGACCAGTCTCGGGTCCACGTACCCCCGGCATAAGCTCTCTGTGCCCACATACTGCAGCCTGTCTTCCATTCTTAACCGCCGCGCGCTTCGTTCCGGTAACACGAGGTAGCACCACGACCTTGTGCGTCAGGCAGCGCCTAAAAAGGCGATCAAGCCACAACATGGTGCTGCAAAATCTGGGCCGCACAGCCAGGGGCTTGTACTACATCAGTCGCCAAACTTCTGTTCTCCACGCACAACAACCTAACTCGGGTGGAATTACCTTCTGCTCTGGGTTTAGGTTCGACAGAAGCGATTAGCTTCCTCCGGTTGCTGCTTGCACATGACTTGTGCTAGGCAGGCAACAGCCCGGGCTTGTGGCCTAAGCCTCACTTTGGTGCCGCACCTAATCTATTACAGCAGTCTCGTCCAAGGCTGGAATCGCATCACAAGGCCTCGGTTTCGGTCTCGATAGGTCGGCCAACAGTCGTTAGACGTCACTCTAGCTGGCATTTACGCGGCTGTCGCTCGCTTCTTGTCTGCGTAAGGTACTTACACGACGACGTACCTCACAGCATACTCGTCGTGTCTCGTAACTTGGCACTTCATCCTCCGCTCATGACTGCCCGGCTCCTTCGCACTTTCTGGTTCAGGTAGTATCTTCCATCGACTCATAGAATCCTTCAGCGGCCATGACGAGCACACCGTGGACATACTATTCGCGGCCGAGGGTTGACTCCTCGTCGGCAGCGAGGGTTACACCCTCCATTGTGCAGCTAGCCGTCCTCCTTGACGACGCATCATGGCATACAACTCAATTGATTGCTAGGCTAGAATTAAAAGTCCTCAGGGACTTATATAAGTTCGCATGTGAATCGCTTCACCATCAGCCCAAAGCTCCCTGGCTACTGCTAACAGACTTCACGAGTGCTCTTGACAATAACCCATTTCTGGTCGTGCATCAGACTATTGTGCCATCACTTGAGATTATCGCCAAAACTTATTGGGTCATTACTTACTGGCTGCCTTCATTGACTTCGAAAGACTTCACTTCCAGGCCGCAGAGATCGATCTATAAATTTCAGAACTCTAGTATCCATTAGCCATGTTTCTTCCCCTTTGCCCAACAAGCTGGGAGGCATCTCTAACACATATCCTAAACGGCAACAACCCCATGGACTTGGCCGGTACACTTACAAGAATCCACGGGTTTGAATCTCACAATCACATCCACGACGACTCGTGCTCGTCACATTCAGGCTGTGGACCACCATACAGCTTGCCACGACCCAACTATCCTCCAAGCCCAGGGCCTCGACCTCGACCGGGTCCTGTCTACCCTCCGCCAGACGTACCAACTCCACCTGACTCTCCCAGATACAGGAGCAGCGTCGCTTTTCTTACTGCACTGACCGAGCAAAGAATACCACATCAGTCGGGGTGGCACCCCAGAAGGCTGTTGGAAAACGAGATCTGTATATGCATGCATCGCGCAGAAAGACCGTTGCAGAGACCTGGTCCTCCAACTCCGCCCCCATATCCTCGTCCTGGGCCTGTAAATCCTCCGCCAGACGTGCCGACACCTCCACACTACACACTCAGGACTGTACAAGATGAACAGTTCTGCTGAACAGCCGTATCAGCCCTGTAGCTCCGGTCCATGGCCTGGGAGGGAGCTATACCACCAGCACGACGCAGATTCTCAGCTGCCAGCGTCCAGCGGCGCAACAACACCTGACTCTCGTGAACGAGAGCTCCTTCATGCACACAACTCTCAACAGCCCTCCCAGCCACTGTCTCTCTCTTCCACAACCACACTCGTGGATTCGCAACCAATACACCAACCCAACGAGCTACGCAGATCTTTCTCGCAACATAGCGTCGCTCGCCCACTAGAGGAAGCCTCATACTCTCCAGTCTTCAGCTCGCAGGGCTCCTCTCAGCCAACAGATAACATGTCCATTACCGCTGGCTCTGACGGAGCCGTCTCCCAACATAGTTTTGCCAGGCCGCTCGAGGAAGCAAGCTACCCACAAGATACCGACTGGTCCTTATTAAACCACGTTTCATCTCAGTCCAGGTTCACTCAGTCCTCCGGCTCATACTCATTGAGCCCCATTCCCTTACCAACCGCTGAAACCCGAGAAAACTCCTTTGACGACGCTCAAATTTCCGGCTCGGATGAAGCGGCTTCCGCGCATAGCCTTGCTCGTCCCGTCGAGGAGCTCCATGCCTGGGGCGCGGACCTGCCTGCTGGTCTTCCGGTTGGCGTCGTCGGCCATGATACCGCCGCTTCTTCGCAGCAAAGACCCTCTCAACTGCCGGAAGACGCCGTCATTTCCAAGTGCTTGGATAGCACGGAGTCATATCCCTCTCTGATATCAGTATCCGCCGCAGCCGAAGACATGGCGGCTGCTGATGATTACCGCTACGGCGACGCCGTCAGGGACCATCATGCCATGCCACGCTACCACCGCCGACACAGGCGGCGGATCCGCCAACAAGTAGAGCTCGGGGCCCGGGGTCGAAGAGTACAACCGGACGAGCCACATGGGTTCGGGGCTTCTGATAATGCTGCGGCGCAGTCTCAAGTCTGGCCTCCAATGAGCCCTACTGGGCCAAGATATCACCGGAATGGGATATCAGTCCAGCAGGAGGAGGCAATGCAGGCCAATTATCTCCCCTTTGACCAGGATTACGTATCAGGACGGCAAGGCCGGTCGACGGGGGGCCTTGCAACTTCCCTAGGAGCTGAATTTGTGACGGTAGAGGACTCCAACGGCCCTCCTGTAATCAGCGATGTGGTTTCGACTGTGCCGTCAGGCTACGAGGACCTGCCGACGTCATTGCGGCAGCATGTCGCGACGCACAGAGATGAAGAGCGAATCAACCAGTGGCTAGAGTTAACCGAGCGCCCTAAGGCTAGAGAATAAGCGGCGGTCTATGGCCGTCTGACGGTCGTGCTTCGCTCGTTCTGTGGTAGTGGCCCCTATCCTGACAGGTTCAGGAAGGGAGGGGAGACAAGGCGCAATTGCACCGCAAACTAATATTTCTTACTTTCATCACTCTGCTTTCTCGTTCTACTTCCTCACGTTTGAGCATTTCACATCTGTGTTTTAAGGCGACTCAGTATTGGAGCATGGAGAGACACCTGACCGAGCAGGTCTCAGGGCAGGATGTTCCTCTCGTATCTTTGGCCACGGGCATTTCAAGACCGGGGTCATATAGCATTTACTACAGTTATGATAGCAATATCACCTATGCGTGTCTCGTCTCTGACCTTGTTACTAAGTTCCGTGTGCTATGACTTTGGTTGTGTCACCGGTAGCCCATGTATCATGTTCCGCTTCACGTGCTTAGGGTGCCTAAGTAGGCGATATATTGGCACGACAGCGGAGCCGAAGGTAGCTTTTCTCTCCTACTTGAGACGTGGTCTGAGGAAGTGGCATGTCATTGTGATAAGTGGAATGTCCATTACCTGCACTAAGTATGGCGGAGGGAAGAAAGCCGTGCGAAGGCTCTGGGGAGAGTGACGACTCTCCGATCCCAGGCTGAACTTGACGTGGTGGTATCAGAGATAAAAAGAGCGATATTGAGAACGAAGAGTGAGGATAGCGTGAGTGTGGGAATTCAGGGGTACCTAGGACTGACCGATATATAATCTCACACTGAATGGCACGCTCTCATATTTCTATCCAGTTCACGCGTACTTCACATAAGACTTGAGTAGCGCACGTCAGCTCTTACTCGTTTGCCAGTGTCAAGCGACCCGCCCTCGAAGGACATAAATCACGTCTTCGGCCTCGATATCAGCTAGACTTAGTGGAGGTAGGTGTCCTACAGAGTGCAACACTACTATAGTCTCAAATTAAACGCAAGCTACCTAGCTCACAGTTTTATAGTCCGACTTCTAGGCCAGAATGCTACGTGTAGATTATCAATAGCCATAGTATGCTGCCACGTTCGCCTGTTCCAACTCGGTGAGCGTAAGCGCCGAGCGCTCGGATCCCTATTTTATTCCCAGCCGAGCTTCCTCATGCGCAAATGGTGTGCCTGATACTACTATGCGTAAGATGAGACGAATCCTTCAGCTGCCGAGGGTGCGAGGACGGGCCCCAAAGGATCAGCCATTGCCAAGGGTGTGACCTGCTTACCTAAATTACACTGTGTCTTCGTGCATTGATACTCTCCAAGTATCGGCACCCTCTGCCGAGCAAGAAATCTTGCCTCGTACAGGGACTGCTAAACAGCAATTACACGCCATGCTCTTGCCTGTCCCTTAAGGGGTCGTCAATCGTGACTCAGCGCGGGACGACATCTCTCGGGGCAATAATGGGTACTCTGTTTCCTTGACGAAGCTCGTGTGTTCTGCCATATACGCGCGCCTGCCAGGTCCTTCAGCAATTGCTGATGCTCCTGAGCGGCAGTCGTAGCATCGGCACATGCCGCGTTAGGGGTATCATGACTACCACCTCGGGGCGTGGCAGCCAGGGGTGTAAGCGGCGGGTAACGGCCGCCTTAGCGCCATCGCATCCGAGTCTTCGGGCTCAGAGTCACATCACACTGGCTTACGGCTTGGACTGTTGGGATATGATGCGCCGCAGAGCTGCCAGGCCCGATCTGACCGTCGATCTTGAGGTTTCGGAGAAGCGAGCATGCTGGGAAGAGAGAGGCCCCCAGTACAACGTCCAGAAAGAGACTGTGTCACTGCACTGTTCTCGATCACACAATCCTAGTCATCCCGTCCCAAGGTAGCTCTAAGTGCTCAGCTCCTGTAGCCGTCTACTGTGTAGTCTCGCATCTGTGCAACTCATCACAATCGGCGTCCAATGCCTCATGTCAGAAGGGTGGATCTGGCTCAGAGTCGACCAGATACAAACGGGCAGCCTACTCCTCTTCTCGTAGGTAGTGCATTCAAGGAAGACGAACGCTGGCACCGCCCACCGGTCTATGGAGAGCGCAGAGCCATGCTGCAATAAGAACGCCATATTAATGCCCGGACACCTGAGAACAAACAGCAGCGAACATACTGCTGAGTTAGGAGCCAACAGCCAGAGCTGACGTGGTCAGCCAGCCGCATGGGATGCGAGATACTCAATCCGGTCGGTGGATGTCTGCGGAGCACTGCAGCCTGCACCTCTTGCCCACTTGCGATAGTTTCTGCACCGGTCCGACGCAGGCATCCGGTGCCGATAACACCCTGTCCTATCGGTCAACATTCGGCAATAAGCACACATGATGCCGCCATTTTTGGCGCAGGCGACCTGCCACTGCAGCGATATTAGCCAGCCTCGCTGTGAAGTGTTATCTTTCCCTCTTTCGATAATCAGTGACACAGGGTGACATCGCGTTTGGGCGTCTGCATACATTTCAGCTTAGACGCGGATCCGGACCGGCTGCTTGCTGCACAGAAAGACATTCTAGACTTCCTGCCGGGTGGCGGAGAGATATCGTCTTGCATACTTCTGCATATGTAGTGCCGGAGGGTCGGACTTACTTGCAGGCTGGTCGCGGGCTGCGCAGGACGGCATGTGTATCCGGTATCCGTCGAACGGCCGCAAGCCTTGCTGATCGTCACCGAACTGGATTCGGGGGCCTTACCTGGATGGCAATTGGCCGCCTTGCTAGCCTGCTCAGCTGCCTAGGTGGGGGTCTAAGGCAGATTAGGGAAAACCGGTGGACGGGGAGGTTGCCTGGTTCAGCGACATACCACATATTACAGGTTTCCTGCAGTGATGAAGTGCCTGGATGCAGTGACTCACGCAATGCATCAGTCGCTAGATCCCTAAAACAAATGGCAGAGGGCCATTGGGCATCAGTCTCGCCAAAGACCCTTCGATACCTGACCGCCCCACGCTCAAATCGAGAGCGTGCCAGCTGAACAGCTGGACGGGGGGAAGTGCGGCAAGGGAATATCACCTTGTGAATAGCAGTTCAGTATCAGCTGAGCTGAAAACACAGGTTTGTCGAGCTCGCGGAATAGGAAGACATGTGCTGAGGCACCCCGCTGCCGAACTTAACTGGCACAGAGACCAATAGTAGAGGTAAACTTCATGATGACGAGCAGGGTCTTCCTGAAGGACGAAGCCAGTATTCAGATCTGGAGCATTAGAAGTATGTAAGCATTCGATAGTATGGTTAATAGTGTCCTAGTATATGCGGTTGGTCCTGAACTGGCTGCAACCATGATGGCCAGCGAGGCATACCAAGCCCGCGCAACGTCAATGGTGACGAACCTTACTTGTCCTGCAGACCACTACATAATGGTTGCAACCATTTGCGTCCAGTCCATTGCACTAGAATGGACGACTGAGTAAATCCTGTGGTCTGCAGACGGGTCGCTGATTGGTGGCGGTTCAGCCACCGCGGGAGCTAGATAACTTGGCAACGTTAAAAGTAAAAATAGTCCGTCAGATGTTGTGGAAGGTATGGATGGACATGATAGAACTTGACTAGATACTAATATCCACCTCATGAACAATGAGAAACCATTGGAATGTAGTAGCCTTTGTCCGCTAAGATGGGCCCAGACATCAAGTGTTCCCTCTCCAGGTTTCAGACATCGGGGTAGAGAATCGACGGAGAGGGCGGTTGGAATGTTGGCCAGTGGCGCCTGAATGGCACCTGAAGCCCAGCAAAGAAACAAAAGTCGAAGTCGCACAGAAGCTGATCTGGCCTACAGTGTCAGTCACTTGTCCCCCAACATGATTTAGACTCGTGGGGGCAACAGACTCTCGCCCGCATAGGAAAGTCATGTTCGGTGCGAGATCAAGCTGCTGTGTAGCGCTGGCTTGGGCTGAATCTTCCGTTTCCGTCATGATAAGCACCGAAGTAGCAGCATCAAGGGCACATCCGTATCACTCGATGCGGACTGTACATGCATACCGGGCGTCGAGAGATGTGAAGATGACGAGTCGTAACACTCCCGATAGCGATGTGTACGTGTTCGTCGCCAGCAAGACGAGCCTTGATAGCGATAACTCCATCTCACCGCTGCCGGCTAGTTATCATGTTGCAGGTGAACCAGGCAGGAAGCTCTGTGTTCCTTTAGTAAGCATGCAAGCCGAACATGCAGGGTATCGATAGAGCAAAGATAGGAAAGATGGCGCTAATGGGAAAGGCATTCTGAGCTGAAGGGAAAGGCAGACCGTCCTTCAGTGCTGCAGGTGATCGGATGAGCACAAGTCGTTCCGAAGAGGAGCCTGGCAGACCAGCGGACCCTGAACGACGTCGGTAAGCTGCTAAGGCCATGATGATGCTGGCGAGTCTCTGGCTCGGAGGGGCAGCAATGCTGTGATACCGTGACATCGGACTGCAGCCTGCAGGCCTGCATGAGGTCAGACGAATTTGGCAGCTTCAGCGAGCTTCTGGCCATGTCCAGACCCGAGCATGCCGAAGAAGGCCGCGTCCAGAACAACTTGTTCTTATCTCAGTACGCTGGATGTACTCTTTTCTGGCCATGAGAGGTACGGACCATTAGATAACTTTCTCAGGTGGGGAGCGATCACATCAGCAATGTCTGTCTCTGATTCAGAGAGAAGAGGCCTTGGTGAGTCGGTCGGAGGCCACTGTCGCTGCAAAGCGGATCATCCGTTTTCACAAAGGAATACGGTGTCTGTATGCTCGGAACGGAAAATCACCTCAAGCCACCGAGCGAAAAACTGTGATAGTTTACTGGAAAGGAAAGAGCGACGCGCCAACTCCGTCAATGATGCGGCTGGTCCGCGCTAAAGCAGGCGCTATTGTATCACAGCGTTCAATTGTGGAAATTACAAAACCTCCAAGCGGACTTGAAGTGCAGCTTCTCCTGAGCTGAAGCAAAAGTGACTCTCCTGCAAGGACTCTGTGACTTTTAGCGCGGGGCAGTACGTCCTAGCCTAGAAAGGAGATCAGATTTCGTGCTAAGAATTCAGGGTTAGCTTCTTGGGGTTAAAACCACCTTCAGGAACAGCTCGACAAGGGTGCATGCAGGTACAGGGATAACTGCATGCTGGCTCCGACTTCAGACCAGGGCAAGGATCGTCTACTGGGCGACTCTGCATGAATACACGTGACATTTGGAGCGAGTGCACTGACTGTGGAAGTCTCTCCGTCACAACCCTGCATTGAGCCTTGGGCTTGCGAGATCCGCTTCGTATCTGCGCGATCCCAGAGCAGACCGGCGTATCACTGGTCTTTCGTCCGAAGCATCAAGCAGTAAAAGCGCCGCACAAACTGGTCAGCTCGGCACTTTCTAAGAGAGATTTCGCTGCGGGTCATCAGCTTGTTTGACTGTATCACAGTACGTACCTACTGTGGTACAACAAGGGGAGATCCGTTCGCTCCAGAAAGCCAAAAGAATGGGTCTGCAAAACGTGTGAATTTGGAGTTACATAAGCCTTGTGGGTCACAGCCAAGAAGTGAAAGGGTACGATGTACTTTTGTAGTTGTGATTCCGATCTTAACCTGGAAGTTGCGAGCGGCCCCTGTCTGGACTTGCGGTCCAGCCTCGACAATCGGAACCAGGTATTCCCACTAAAGGCAGGGGACTAACACAACCCCATTCCTGTGTCTCCCACCTCTCTCGCCTCCAACCAACCCACCAGACGTTCGCTTTTTCCCAGTGGAACTTGGAGAGGCTCGTCATTAAGTTTCGACTTGGCTTTCCAATTCCTTCGGCTCTTCACACTGTCGTTCCAGTTCGACGCCGTCCAGCCTGAGTGAGCGATTCAACGACCCGAGCAAGGTGCCGCCCATTTCTCCTGCGCTAAGCTCGACGCCGCACCTCAAACTCCCTCTAGAGCCATCACCTTCGTTTGTGCATCCACTGACGGCTCCCTCGTTCGCTCATCTACTGGATCGGCCTTACACTTGACTCTCGCATTGTGACCTTACCAAGAGCTCGAACGGCTCCTCACACCGTCGCAATGGAGCAAGACCACTCATACTCCTCCCAGGGGTATTACGGCCGTCCAGTCGCAGGAATGCCCTCCGCTGCCTCGACGGCGGTGCCGACTCCCAACCGGCCTGGAACTCCCAATGATACCCGCAACCCGTTCGGCGATGGTGTCGAGTCTCAAGCATCTCAACGGAGCGGTACCGGCCCAAACCCTTTCGCCAGCCCTTCAGCATCCAGGCCGGCCAGTAGCTTTGGATCTTCTTCGGCTCTCGGAGCTCGATTTGACGAGCGCTCGAACCGGTACTTCCATTCTCGGCGAGTCAAGAAAGGCGAAGTCGAGAAGCCGTGGTTAAACAAGTCTGATCCCAAGGAGAAATGGGTCACTATCCTGCCCATAGTTGGCATTTTCATCGGTCTGGCAATATCGGGCTTCCTGATCTGGGACGGTATCAGGAGCGTCGTCAAACACAACTACTGCTTGGTGCTCAGCGACGACTTCTCTGGCGGATTGAATACCGATGTCTGGACCAAGGAGGTCCAGGTCGGAGGTTTTGGGTGAGTTATACCATTCGACCTCCATCTTGAGCATAGAGCACAGACTAACTGCATCGTCCACAGCAATGGCGAGTTCGAAATGACTACTGCCGGAGACGAGAATGTCTTTGTCGACGGCGGCCATCTGATGATCAAGGCAACATTGCAGGATGCTGCGTTGATCGACAAGGACTCCGTGATAGATCTTATCAAAGACGGCACTTGCACAGGAACTGGCGCCCAGGCATGTATTGCCGCCACCAATACTACATCTGGCAATGCGACTATTGTCCCACCTGCCAAGTCTGGCCGGATCAACACCAAGAAGGGCGCCAGCATCAAGTACGGTCGTGTCGAAGTTACCGCAAAACTCCCAGAGGGCGACTGGCTGTGGCCCGCTATTTGGATGATGCCCGTGGAAGACACCTACGGTCCCTGGCCGGCATCCGGCGAGATTGATATTGTGGAGTCCCGCGGTAACAACTACACCTATGCACAGGGCGGCAACAACATCGTCTCTTCGGCCATGCACTGGGGTCCTGACCCGGCTAACGACGCCTGGTATCGTACCAACGTCAAGCGCCAAGCTCTGCACACCACCTACTCCGCCGGTTTTAACACCTTCGGCCTCGAGTGGTCACAGAAGTATCTGTTCACATACGTCAACAGCCGGCTGCTGCAAGTTCTTTACACCAACTTTGACGAGCCGATGTGGGAGCGCGGTAACTTCCCGGCTTCCACGACCAATGGTACACGTATCACGGATATTTGGGGTACGACTGGCCGCGCGCAGACGCCTTTCGACCAGCCATTCTACCTCATTCTCAACGTTGCCGTCGGTGGTACCAATGGCTGGTTTGAGGATAACAAGAGCGGCAAACCATGGCTCGACGCCTCCGAAAATGCCAAGAAGGACTTCTGGGGCGCCCGCGACACATGGTTCCCTACCTGGACACAACCACAAATGGAGGTTGAGAAGGTCATGATATGGCAACAATGCGACGGCAACGAGGATCTCTAAACAAGTTTTCGGTCACTCTCTTTTTGCGATGCTTTGCTTTTGCCCTCGGGATATAGAACTGGTGTTGGAAGTACATTCTACTCGCGGGACACGATGAATTTGGAATGGGTTGGGTTATAGAAGATTTTCTGGGATTGTTAGTCCAGACATGAGTTCCCAGTGGTGGCGTACACTTTTACATGCTGCGCGGATGTTGAAAACGCACTTGTCTCATTTCCTTCTCATGTATTTGGCCGTTTTCTCAAGTCTAATCCGGTGGCACGAGGCATGGCGGCGTCTACTTATCACCATCTGGGAGGCTTCCCAGCACACGATACCTTCGCTTACAGCAATGTCTTCTACTCTTGTCTAGGGTTGGAGTTGGACCTATTCTCCGCCACTTGACCTAATTGTATTACGAGGCAGTCGAACAATAATATCAATGCCAATTCACGGCACTCGATGGGATGCTTAATGATCACTACTTTTTGGCCGGACTGTCCTGTCGCTTCTCCTTTTTGTCAGCGCTATTACTCTTCCCACACGTTGCAATGTCATTGGGCAAAGCGTGGGTCCCTTCATGCAGGAACCACGCCGCGGTCGGCCTTCCAAGCCTCTTCCCGCACGCCACTTACGGAGCACGAGAAACCATATCGGAACGTCGAAGGCTCTTTCTGTCTGCCTGTTCCTTTGGCATATCGAGACAAAATCAACATCCAGCTGTTCAACACGTATGAGACTGTTGAATGTACGCGTCCATACAAGTTCACGCCACGAGGAGTGCGTTCGACTATCAATCAGTCCACGTTTCACGGTCTCCGCGGATCCAACGCTTACTAGCCAAGATGCTTACACAGTTCCGAATCAACGGTCGTACAAGGCAACCGACGACATGGTAGATGGCAAGTCTTTCCATACATGCCACGCTATCGTTCCGGAAAAGTACCAGTCGTAAACATGACAAGGACCAGCATGAAAGCTTGCAGTCAGTTGTCGCTCACTGCATGAAGACGCCCTCGACTGCATCCGCATCGCTGTCGGGACGGCTCACTCAGATGTTCAAGCATTCATGAAGCATCAGCATATGGTCATGCTAGCCTCGTGCTGACGGATTCCCTTGCGGCTTATTGCGTGCAGACTGGAGAGAGACAATCCATCAACGCATATACAGGACAAGCTTTGTCGTGAGATACAAGGGCTGACCGATACTCGCGGCCCGGTTCGTCATGGAAGCAAGAAGCGAATCTTCTGCATCTCGCGTGTATCACGACGGCAACCTGCAGCGATGATCAACGTCTAGAATGCGCTAAGCCCAGCCGGCTCCCGGCACTCGACAGGGTGGGGAGTCCCAGTTTACTTTTAGTATTGGACGCGATATATGAGTGAGTTGTACACAGTAATTGTGGCTGACCTTACGGGTGCGGAAGTCACTGCCGGTCTTGCTTAGCTCTAGGCGAATATCGACCCGATAAACCATCGGAAGGCCCGACTTGTCGGCTTACTTCTGCATCAACTATGGACCAGATTCTGCCAGACACTCGAGAGCAAGCACAGCAACCAACGCTTATGCGTTCCACTCTGCTGAGTGTCAGCCTTCGACGCAACTTCGCAATCGACGGCAGAAAATCCCCACCTGGCACATTTTGGGCATCATCGCCGTCCTCGCTTCTGCTTCATATCTCTCAATATACGGATTGGCATGTTGCAGTGCGGCGTAGCGATGTCAAGTATTATTGCTTACACTCCAAGTCATCGACGTAAGACTCGCACAAGCACGGGTTCTTATCAGTGACATGCAATATCACGTCGCCTAAGAATCCTCTGGGACCACCAGGGACGGCAGGGCTATTTTGCTCGGGCCACAAGTTCGTCGGCAGAGGCGCGGCCCCGCATCGGTGACGATCCCAAGCTCAGGCCACTGCCAAATAACAGAGTGCCAGCTGGACGGGTGCGACAACAATCGATTCTGCCGGATCCAACACCAAGATTACAGCATTTTGCAGCCGCTTGGTTTATTGTTTTAGGCTTGTCTGTGCCGTGCTGTCAGTGACGACGGCGGATGATCATGCAAGCCGAGGGTCGAATCGCATGTCCCACGGGCGAAACGTCCCAAGGCACTGGTTCACAACCGACACAGTTGTCGGCTTACCGACACGGCTGACCTCTGCCGGAGGGACGGAATGCCATAAGGTTGAAGGATTCTGGCAGAACGGAAGAAGAGCAAGTGATCTTCTAGAAGGACAAGTGGAGCTTTCGATCGGTGTGCTGGACCTCCCTCAGTGGTGATCTCGGATGCTGCTCCTGGACCCTGAATCCCAAAAAAATCATCTAGGGTTGCGGCAGGCTGAATCCGGCAGAAAGTCATGCCACCCATGGCCATACTACAGGAGACGTAGCAGCACATCCTTCCATTGCTACGAGCGAGATCTTCGGCATCCAGGCCAGTGGGTTAGGTTAGCAGATGGCGAGATGGCGTCGATTCTAAGACATGCCTCCTTTCACTCTGATCGGATTCCCCGGAGTTGCGCGAACCGTTTCGGTGTCCGCTGCTGCATGATAGGAGCTTCATTACGGACGAGAGATCTCAAACCAGAGACTGTCGCAGCTGATCTGCATGGATATCGCCACGATCAAGCATACTTTGATTATTCGGCTGCATGACTCGCTTCGATTCCTGTCGCCATGGGCATGTCAGTGAAGCATGTATGCCTCGGTAAGTACAGCGCAGCTAGGGCTATTACTAGAAGACGGATGCTCTTTCAGGTACGTCATGCTTCGAGAAAGACGCTACAAGCCTGTCGAAATTTTCAATGATCCGTTTCGAAAAGTCCTCCTCTTCTCGCAAATATCGATCTCTGCTGTTTCTTTGTCTCAATCAGCCGTTGACATATCCTTAATGAGGTACGCTAAGTGACGGAGCTACGGAGCTACGGTAGCTTGAAGAGCGTCCGCCTTGTTTTGAAGAGGCTGCGATTTTGCCACTACGAAGACATTTTCACGTGGTTTTGAATGGTCTACGGTGGGAACAACGGAGATGACTTATCCGTGTCTCAGTGCTCCGTCCACGGTGTCTCCGCTAAAATGGACTCTCGCCCGCAATGGCCGCTTTGTGGAGAAAGGAATGCAGGATCGTACTACAGTAGATCCGATCGAGCCAAGGCAGATCTACATATCTTCGAGATGCTCTGTCATTGTCTGGTAGTCTCAGAAGTCTCAGCTGCATCCGGCGATGGACAGACCTTGAAGTCAGTGCCAGCCAAACTGTCGAGGACGGTCGCGTTTATGGGACGGCGTCGCCGCAGGTCAATGACATCAACACTGCTGTAACAGAGTACATAGTATTTTGTTCTGTGAGAATGTAGTCCAGGTCCGGACTGGCTCCACTTTTCGGTCGGCGGCCGGAGCTTTTCTTGCGGCTCAAGCGGGACCCGGGCACGGAGGACACCTTACTGTGTAGGGAAAGAAAGAGACGTCGTCATGGCGTCTCGCCGTAGTGTACCGAGGCGATGTGGATTTGCATGGATGTGAGGTTGGCAGAAAAGCTGGCCGGCAGTGATCCATTGGCTAGGAGCATGGCATATCTGAGCGATGCCCGCTATCCAGATACGCGACCTGATACCGCAAATTAAAAATACGAGACCCATGGATACCATGGTACTGTGGCGGATCCCAAAAATAGGGCAGCCGTGTCTTGCTGAAACCAATCAGGCGGCGCTGGAAAGTCCTCCGTCCAGACGTTGGGCCTATCGGGGAACAGGCAATGCGGCTGCAAGCCAACCACCACCACAGGGCGGTCGGCCAGTCACAGTTCGGACGGTTGTGTAACGCTGCATGAGCCACACCCCTCGCTCTCTGAACGGGAAGCTCTACTGTGTACTACATACGGTTTATGTAAGGCGTGATGCAGGTCTTGCAGGTTTTCGTGGACGATGCGCTGGCATTGTTGAGCACCAACAAACAGCACATTAGATGATAGCCATATTGAGACCTGCATCTGCCATGATTTCTTATCTCGGAAGACGCAAGCTTTACGCGAAAACCGAGTAAAAGTCCTTGCACGCATAGGGCCGAGACGACTGGGAGGTTATCCACTTCCAAGTCTTCCATGGAACCTCTGGCCTTCCAGTGGGCTGACAGTCTCCATCGTCACCCGTCGCGGAACCCGGAAAACAAGAAGACGGCGGAGCCCAGCTTCGACGCTATCGCTCTCAACGTAGCGTTTTGCGGAAAACCGGCTTGGGAGTTGGGACTAGCTGGGTGTGTCGCTGTGGGCTTTCACGCTCGCCATTGTTACGGTGTGAAAGATAGGTGCATCGTGCAGCGACTATGGTTCAGGATCCAAAGTACTATTGACTTGTGGCAGATCAAGCGGCGGGGCAAGCTGCGTAGGTGGCAGCCTTAGCCCAGGGGAAGCTGCAAGCCATCTTTGACGGGAACGAAAAAATAATAAATCGATAATCTTTAGATTGTATACCTTAGTATAGTGTAGAAATCGCTAAATGTGCATTATTGGCTTGGCTTCTCCCCTTTTCTAACGTTCATTTCACCACCACCGCAGCTGAAGCCAAGAGACTGAAATACGCTACGATACGTCACCACCGTTCTCTGCAACGTTGAGGCCCGGAACAAGCGGCCACACCGCAACAAAGGCATCTGCACAAGAACCAACTGACGAGTCAAGCAGCCTGTAACAAAAGCATCAGTAAAGGCGGAACATGCTCAATTCAGGCTGCTGTTCGACGAACCCGGCACTGGAATGGAAGGTTGGTAGAGCACGGTACGGCTGTCGATGACACATGCAATCCTTTGATGTTCTGGTATATGCGTGCCCAAGACCAACCCCTAGTATTATGCTTACGGCCGGTCGAACAGCTGCAATCGGACAGCATTGGGTAGTATTCAAGCCTCAGGGTTGCTTCCCTGCCTGCCGTTTGCCACCCAGCGTCAACCCTAGGGTGACCTGGAGCGCTGATAGACACGACGCGAAACGTTTACGAATCGCCAGGCAAACGCTCAAAGCTCAGACGCGTTATTTTGGAGCACTGAGCCAGCCGCCAGGATGTGGAAATCTCACGCGCTCGGTGCATAGACGCTCCCGAAATGTGTAAATGAGTGGCGGCGGTGTTCCGAGTTATTGAATATCGAAACGAGGCTGGCGTCACGGCGTACCGCTCAGACCTGCCCGGCCCCCAATAGACCATACGGGGGCGGTTGCGATAACATGGCAGCGATTAGATAAGGCAAACCACGACAGTGTGAGGTCTGGTAGAGCAACACGAAGTGCGACTTTACTGGGTTTCAGATCCCCTTCGGAGTCCGCCACGACCTGTTTTCCCCTTCTTCTTCTTTTCTCTTTTCTCCCTTGTACTTATTTTCAACTAGTGGATGACCTTATTCGCTCGTAAACTCTCTCGAGTCATTTTCTGCGTGCGCAACAAAACTCGCCGTTTCCAAGTTTACTGCGTGCACGGAAGGCACGATGCAGTACACAGCAACTTCTAGGGAAAGAGCTCGGATGCGCTAGCAGGGGACTTTCCACGGGTCTCACGCTAAAAGTAACGACGGATTTGGTACGCTAGGGTTCCTCACTAGGAACAGGAAAGAGCAAAGGTCGATTGGCAGGGGTGTGTGTCTTTGATCGATTTTTAGCTTCATCCCCACCTTTGCCTGATCAAGGTTACCCCTGGTCCAGCTCCAACACCTCTGGCCTGAGAGCATTTTGCGATTCGAGTGCCTCTTTCAGTTAGGCCTGGGCCAGACGCAACCGGAGTCACGGCGGAATTTACTTGGAAGCTGACCTGGAGTATCGCATTCACCGTCCCGCCGTAATACCAGCATATTCGAGTGCACTGACCGCGCCATATACCCAAGATGAAGTACGGTACCTTGTATGAATTAATCTGAACAGAAGTGCTTGTTAGCGATCAACATCTACCATTCTACAATGTGACTCGCTATGATGGCATCTCGGGTCTGTCGTGCCGGTGCCCTAACTCTTCAAGCCCAACTTCAACGGGCTCTCTTACTGTGGGCTGTAGTACACAGTAATGCGTGCATCTCAAACGCAAACCAGGGCTAGCCTAGTAAAGCCAACAGCCAAGACGGAGTTGGGCTGAATGAACAAAGATGGCCGACCTGGGTGGCATGAATATGAAGCATGGGGGTTACCGAGATACATCGACTGTCGCGATGATTTCCCACTTCCTTCTAACCCCCTAGTCAATTCCCCTGTCAACTCCACCACTCCCTCCACCTTGCCACGATGTTGGTTGAGCAGGGGTCGAGAACGGATGGACAAGCTTCCATGCCCATTCTCTTTGTCCGCTTGCGCTCTCTCTAATCAGTCCACCAATTCTTTGCGGTTGATCGAGCCCTGGATCTCGTCGACCAGGTCCAGTCGTTTCCAGAGGTGCTGAGACCCAATCGCTTGTCTGCACGCTGCTGCCCAGAGGTTACACTCGCTTTCCGATTCTCCTTCTATCCTTTTCAACATTCTCTTTCCTCTCACTCCCCTACCACCGTCTTTCGTTTTATTTTCCCTTCGTTTGTGTGCAGTCAAGACCGCTTCCACTGCCTTCCTCTTTCCTCACCTCGGCGAGTGAGATCCTGTACAGGGCTCCCATATAGAGACTCCTTGGCGCTCACCTGCCATCCACTCGCTACTCCTCTCTACTCGAGATCCCTCGCGTCTCCAGACCCGTTACCCTGTCTCGCCCGATTCAACTTTCGGCGACTAGACTCTGGACTCGACGAGGCAACACAAGCACAGCAGAAGAGGCTTCTTGTGTATCCCGACCTTAGTAAGGTAGGATATCTCGGGTGCTGCCGCTCAAGCGTCCGTTTACCATCCCGTGGGCGTCCTCGGACTGTCCGCCGTGGTGGCTGTTGGTGTCACGGCTGACGCAGAGACCCATTTAGACCGTCTGTACGACATTGGTCTTGCCCAAAGCCATAAAGGCTTCGTGTGGGAAGGGTATTATCAACAACCGTTCACCGGTTGCCCAGAGAATAGCCACTGAGCCTTCGTAACGGGAAGGCTAGGCACGATGGGAATCGGCAGCTATTTCAAGGCCGATAAGGGGGAGAAGAAGTCTGCGGCTCCAGCCCCCTCGGCACAACCCAAGCGACCAAGTCATGGCGTCTCTAGCCCTTCGTCATTCTCAGAAAAGACTCCGTCTCACGATGGCGACCTTCAACCACCGACGCCCAACTTTAGCTCCAGGCCACAGTCTATCTCGGCCCGATCAACGAGGTCAAATGGCAGCTCCATGTTCCTCGACGACATCAAGCACGAGGTCATGGTAAATTACCTCTATCAGCAGCAGTGCTCGCATCTATGGGTCGCCGATGGCAGTGGTGAGATCGAGGGTGTCCTTCTCCGCAAGACGAGAGGACAATACATGGCATGCCCGCCACAATTAGGCAATTCCCCCTTCGCTGTGGCATGTGCCGCGCTTAATGTCCAGGTAAGAACGACGCTCGGTTTCCGTCCATGGTTTTGAGTACTCGACTGACATGACACGAAATAGTGTGCGATGACTGTTAATTCTAGAGTAATCAAGACCTTCTTGCAATGGTCCCCAGATGCGGTTGATGTGCCGCTCATGAACGGCCTGCGCGTCCAGATTCTGCCGACCATTGACGATCTGCCGCGGGCAAGGAAACACCAGTTCGCTGCTTTCGTGGCGTCGGAAGGTCTGCTGGTCGTCTGGGACGACGATGCACTGCATCTAGTGCAAAGGGCGAAGGCCATCGAGTCTGAGCTCATGGAGCTCGTCTGGAGGACCGGCAGCGACGAGGACGAGGATGAGAAGAAGGCTGGCGCAACCGTCGGCGAGGTCGAAATCGACGAGGAGAGTGGAGAGATTAAGCCGGAAAATCGTCCTGTCCACATGCTTAACACTTATCTCGTCTCCCTTACCCTCATCCTAGTCACGGTCTCGCTTGGCGCTGCCTTCCGGCAACTGGCAATTGAGGTCTCGGTCGACGGCAGCTATTTGCGCCTCGCGCTCGTGGCCCTGTTCCCTGTCCAGATCTTCTTTACGCTCTTCTTCGCTCAGGTCATCTTCGGTTGCTTGGCTCAGATCTTCGGTCCCATTCGCCAGCTTACCATCAACTCCAAGTTCTATTCTGCACGGCCACCACCGCGGCTGCAGTCCCACACCCTCCCGCACATCACGGTCCAGTGCCCTGTCTATAAGGAGGGTCTCAGTGGTGTCATTGCACCTACTGTCAAGTCCATCAAACAGGCCATGTCCACGTACGAAC
Organism: Coniochaeta prunicola; assembly: GCA_007388105.1. Lineage (NCBI taxonomy): Eukaryota > Fungi > Ascomycota > Sordariomycetes > Coniochaetales > Coniochaetaceae > Coniochaeta > Coniochaeta prunicola. The sequence continues at coordinate 53,780 of SMOB01000288.1, forward strand.
TCCAGGGCGGCTCCGCCAACATGTTTGTCAACGATGATGGTCTGCAACTCATTTCTGAGGAAGACCGCCGCGCCCGTATCGAGTTCTATGCCGACCACAGCATCGGCTGGGTCGCCCGTCCCAAGCATGGCGAAGACGGTTTCCTCCGTCGTGGAAAGTTCAAGAAGGCTTCCAACATGAACTTCGGTCTCATGATTTCCTGCAAGGTCGAGGACAAGCTTGCCATGATCAACCGTGGTCCCGAGTGGTCCCAAAACGACGAGGCCCAGGCCTATGAACGGGCGCTCAAGGAGGTTCTCGAAGAGGACGGCCGTGCTTGGGCCGACGGCAACATCCGTATCGGTGACTACATCCTCATCATCGACTCTGACACCCGTGTTCCCTCCGACTGTCTGCTGGATGCCGTCTCCGAGATGGAACAATCGCCCGACGTCGGTATCATGCAATTCTCTTCCGGCGTCATGCAGGTTGTCCACACGTACTTCGAGAACGGTATCACCTTCTTCACCAACCTCATCTACAGCGCCATTCGATACACTGTGTCCAACGGTGATGTCGCTCCCTTCGTCGGCCACAACGCTGTCCTCCGCTGGTCTGCCATCCAACAGGTCTCGTTCTTTGACGAGGATGGATACGAGAAGTTCTGGTCCGAGAGTCACGTGTCGGAAGATTTCGATATGTCGCTCCGTTTGCAGTGCAATGGCTACATCATCCGTCTCGCCGCCTGGGCTGGCGAAGGCTTCAAGGAAGGAGTGTCTCTGACCGTGTACGACGAACTGGCCCGTTGGGAGAAGTATGCGTATGGTTGCAACGAGCTGCTCTTCCACCCCATCCGCAAGTGGATCTGGAAGGGTCCCTTCACGCCGCTGTTCCGCCGCTTCTTGTTCTCCAACATCCGCTTCACCTCCAAGATCACGGTTATCTCGTACATTGGCACATACTATGCCATCGGTGCTGCCTGGATCATGACGTCGGTCAACTACTTCATCATGGGCTGGTTCAACGGTTACCTTGACAAGTACTATGTGGACTCGTGGCAGGTGTGGTTCTCCATCATCATTGTGTTCAACGGTCTCGGTAACGTCGCCCTTGCTGTCATGCGGTACCGTCTCGGCGAGCGGAATCTCCTGTATGCCTTCTTCGAGAACTTCAAGTGGACTCTGCTCCTCGCAATCTTCCTCGGCGGTTTGTCTCTACACGTCTCGCAGGCGCTTCTGGCCCACATGTTCGAAATTGACATGACATGGGGTGCGACGAGCAAGGAAGCAGAATTCTCGAACTTCTTCATTGAAGTGCCCAAGGTTTTGAAGAAGGTTAGTTCCGTGCATCTTCCCCCCATTCCATCTGCCTCCACCATCGCTCCCGCACGCGTCGCCCCAACATTCCGCTGCCGAGCCGCAGCTCTGAAACCCATCCAATCTATTGGCTACACACCTTAGGACATACGCTAATGCTCCGTTCTGCAGTTCAAATTCTCGATGCTATTCTCGCTCGTCTTCATCGTCGGCATGATCATCCTTGCTGTCGCGCCGTTTGTACCGGTCGGCTGGCGCATCACCGACTTCGTGGCCATTCTTCCCATGGCTACCGTCGCCGTTTCGCATTTCCTCCTGCCGCTGGCGCTCAACCCAGCCCTGATGACCTTCTCGTGGTAAAGCATTCGCAGCCACATCGACATTTATATGCACAATATAGCATCTGCGTTCTGCTTGCACCACCCGGCATCTGTCATATATCTCACTGCCTGTGAGGCTTCTTGGACATACGCCTCATTTTTTTGATCTTTCTGTCCCGCGGCGACTAGAGGAATTGGATCGGCAACGTGGGATACACTTGGGACGGCCTCCGATTCAAGGCGGTGCGCAGCTAATCTGTGGGAGTCTTTCTTATTTGTCTCTATCTTAATCGTACTACGAACCATAGACTCGGGGGGAAACGGAGTTCTGTCATCACCTTTCTTTCCAGTAAACCTCATATTTATGATGATCTACATTTCACTTCGACTTTTGGATCAAGGATGAGCTTGGAGCAGGACATTGATGGCTGGGAGACAGGTTTCGGGGCAAGGACGATTGACGGAGGAAAGATATATATCCATAAACGCTTATTCTTCTCGTCTTCCTTGGATACCTACACCAGGAGACTTGCCAAAGTAAACCTTAATGTCAAGACAGATATCACTTCAAACTTTGCTCTCCCAAAGGACAGTTTCTCGCGTGAGACACCATCTTGCGCGCCAGGGAAGGCGACTCTGGACACCTGCTACAAGATCAGCATATCATGGTAAGGTACGCCGCGCCGCGCCCCACGGCTGCTTGTCGCCAAGGTGAAGGTGGGACAGATCGCAAAGTTTTCTTGGTAAATGGAGTTCCTGAATCACCATTCACTTGGCGCCAGCGCGCCATACGTTGGAATCTCCATACACGTGTCTGGCAAGTGTAAGCACGGCAAGCAGGGATGTTCCGAGATCCCTCCTTCGTCCCACAAACCCACCACCACCAGCAGTAAGCTTGGAAGAGTTGGAAGCCAATGAAGAGGGCAATGTGGTCGCTGGCGAGCGTAACCACGATTGAACCCCAACCCCACATGTCAGCACTCAATCCTGTCTCCGCGCGCGATGAAAAAAAAAGTACGTAGTAGATTGTGGTATGTAGTATCCTGATCAATTCACGCAGTTCAGGGAGAGCCAGGCCCCCTAGTCTGAACGATGCAAGACGGAGAAATCACCGATTGCTGGACTGAATCCTTTGCCAAGCACGGATCCGCGCGGTCTACGCAGTATGCAGAGTCGCGAGCATCTCGGGTTAATGGTGCCGTACCGGCGTGTGTGGTCAGGGAAGGTTGGCCAGCACACCTGGCTACTATGTACTGCCTACTGTGTTACACGCGTACCTTGGTACCACCAACGTTTCACCAACTGGAGACGGGGCCCCGACCACTGCAGCTTCAGAGTTTCGGAGCTCGTATTCTGGTCAAAAGGTGTGCTCAAGCTCCGTCCAACCAGCCATCGATTCCTTCTTGCTGCATCGCATGCAGTCTGCGAAACGTGCAGTAGTACTCAGTTGCCACTCTATTGTGGGGAAAAAAGGAATCTGCACTGCAACAAAGATTGGTCTGTGACTTGTCCTTTTCCAAGGTCCAGAATTCTCTGAGATTTCGTCCGAAACCCTGGTTTTTTTGCGACTGTGCTTGTCGGTGAAATCTCCACGCTGCAGGTTACTGCATCAAGCCACAGCGCTCGTTGCCAATGCCCAGGCCAGCTACCGACTGCTTTGGGCGACTCATTGAACGCCGGCTGGTTTCAACTCGCTGGAAGAGGCTGAGAGCGCTGGTTGTCCAGCGCAGTAGAAAGGCCGAAGACGTGGCCGGAGGCTGGAGGCGCAGATAAGCCTGAAGATCTTCATGTTGTCATGTTGTCTGGGCCTGCGCTCTCATCGCGCTGTCCAAGGTCAATTCTTTCCCCTGGCATCTACACGTGTATATCGTACCATCTTGCCACCTTTGCGTTGTAGGATACCGTCGGTGGGTGGGTAAAGATTTTGGTGGGACGATGAGTTCCTCCGATTCTCGTCGAATCTGCCGGTCTGGTTCTACAACTTCTGAACTGAAACGCTATCAATTCAACACGAAAAGAGCGAGAATATCTACACGTGCACTGGGCATGTAGGTCAAACCAGACGAAGGTCCCCTAATCCGGGTCTGAGATGCCGCCAGTGCGCGGCTGGAAAATGACGGCGCCGCATGGCGCTGGCTAAACGGGATCTGATTGTCTTCGTTGACCCCAGTCCTTCTACCATAGTAGATAACCTTCCCATGATGGCAATTTGCTATGTCAATTTCAATGTCACCCTGGCACTGAGAGCCCGGAAAGAAGTTCTTTGTTCAACAGTTCCACGAACATCGTCATCCACGCCGTCTCCGAGCTAGAAGGGTAGACCAGAGACTAAAAGCACACGAGGTCGTCTGTCTCACTACTCCTTTCAGCCTCGTTGCTGGCTGCTCTAGCGACTGGTGGCGTGACTTGACCGCTTGGCCGCCCAGTCTAGGGTACACTTTTCCTTGGGGAGGTTGAACCCCTCAGCTGTGCCCAATTCCCGTATTGACAGCGATCGCTATCTGCCATCGTGGGCCTACAGGGGTGCCAGCAGGGCTAAAATACTACGTACCGCCGATTAACATCCCTGCGTGCTCGGCTGAGACCCTGCGAGAGCTTCTCGCGGATGTGCTGCCGTGCGGTGTAAGTGCATCCTTGGCGTGCGGCATGCGGTACTTGGATCCCCTACGACGTTCATATGTCCCTGCATCCCGTGCTTTCGTTGATCTGGATGCATCATCTCTGTTTACATTTCGACTGCTCGTCCGGTAGCTCGTCGTAGGAGAAGAGACCATTATTCCATCGCAGTGGAGGTCCAGTCCATTGTGTCGCTCGTTCAGCTGTGAATCGCCAGTCATTCACTAGCACCCTCGTTTCGACTCTGTTCAGGTGGCATATCGAGGCACTGCTCCGCATCGCCGTATCGACCTCTCGTTCAAAAGTTTCTGGTTGCAAGATTGATATCCAAAATGATGATGTGGTCACTACGAACGCCTTCGGGGCGTGTATCCCTCTTCTCAAGCATTGCTGCGGCCCTTCTGTGCTTGCCCCTCGGATCACTCGCGGACGGTTCACAGGATCTTGGCACAGTATTAGATGGGATCAAGGATCTCAGTACATACAAAGACTTGCTCAAAGTATGCTCAGATCCCCGTACGGTCCTCCCACTACTGCGAACAGTGAGCTAACTCACACGACCAGCAATATCCGGACATCCTCCTACAACTGCCAAACTATGCCGGCATCACGGTAAGCACCATCTCTAGCTTCCCCGGCTTGCAGCCGCCGGGTTACATCCCAGAACCGCGTCAGACTAAACCCCTGCACAGATCGTGGCCCCCAATAACGACGCCTTCAAAAACTACCAAGGCTGGGACCCAAAGAATAAGACCATGGTGACAAACATGCTCGAGTATCACATCCTGCAAGGCACAGTATCGACGGACGCCATCCCCGAGGGCCCGCCAAGCTATGCCTCCACCCTCCTCACGGACCCGGCCTACACCAACGTCACCGGTGGCCAGAAGGTCCTCATCAACAAGCAGCCCGGCGACGTCGTCGTCTTCACCTCGGGCGCGGGCTCTCGCGCCACGCTAGTAGACGGCGACATCGCCTTCAAGGGCGGCCTGATCCAGGTCGTCGACACGCTCATGGTGCCCCCGTCCCGCCTGGAGCCCACCATGCGCGTGGCCTACAAGGACCTGACGGCCTTCCTCGCCGCCCTCTACGCCGCGGACCTGGTCCCCTCCTTCGCGGACGCCTCCAACGTCACCATCTTCGCGCCGCGCAACTCGGCCTTCCAGCTCCTGGCGGGCACCCTCACGGGGCTCCCCAAGGACGCGCTGGCCCGCATCCTCAAGTACCACATCGTGCCCAACCAGGTGCTCCTCTCGCCGCAGCTCGCCAACGGCACCAACCTCACCACGTCCGCCACCGACGCCGCCGGCAACCCCGTGCTGGCGCACGTGCTGCGGTCGGGCAACAACGCCTACATCGACCGCTCGCAGCTGGTGCAGCCCGACATCCTGATCGCCAACGGCGTCGTGCACATGGTCGACGGCGTGCTCAACCCGGACGCCCCCGGCGTGCAGCCCGACCCGGCCATCGGCACCCAGCCGCCCGTCTTCCCGCAGACCGGCGCCACCAGCACCGGCAGCCGCGTCGAGACCCCCTTCGTCACCGCCCTGCCGTGCACCGTCAGCTGTCCCGTGCCCACCACCGCGAGCGCCAATGTGACCGAGGCGGCGACCACCTCGTCGACTTCGACCTCGACCTCGCTGAGGAGCACCAGTAGTAAGGGGGCCGCTGCGGCGAGGCAGACCGGTTTGGTGGCTGTGGCTGGGTTGTTTGGGGTTGGTGTCGGTATGGTGGGGGTTGCGTGAGCCACGCGAGACCAGAGGGAGGTAATCGTAATATACGGGGGTGAATCTCGAAATATATATATAGCTAATTGGTTAATCGCGTTGGGTGCCTGTCAAGGCTGGCACATCTGGGCAAAGGGTTAAGGGCATATACCCCTGGGTATGGACGAGAAATATTTGAGTGTATCTGGTTTAATGTCTTAACGATTAGCGTTCTGCTTGGGATTTTTATGGACAGACTTAGATAGGTCTCTAGACGTGGGAGCAATATCTGGATTTAGGCCATCTTTACTTGGTTGACTGGGTTGAAGATAGGTATTCGTCGTTATCCTTCATTGCTCCCGCCGTGCCAGTTCAAGTTCTCGCAGCATTTTCTCTTCTTATACGCAGCCGACAGGACACTGACTGCTTTTGACCAGGCGAGGTTCCATCAATGTCGCCGTGCTCCTTGTCTCCTAGCTGGCTCACATAGCGGTGTCGTTTCCTGAGCAGCAGCAAGAAAGGCCACATCCGTACGGAGTCATGGTCCCACAACAGTGATGTCCAAGATGCTGGGTTCTGCTTGCTCCTTCTCAACCCAACTGAACATACCCTTCTTAACGTGACTCCCGTCCTCCGCCCCCTTCAACTCCAATGACTGTCATACGCTCATTCCAAAAAGTTCAGATCCCGTCGGAGCCATCCATCTGCTCAACCCCTTCGGCGAAGCCAGATCAACACAGACAGCGCCAACACCGCCGCCAGTACCATCAAGCCAGACGGATCCCCTGGCCCGGCGGACCCGTTTCCATGCCCGCCGCCGGCCGCAGCAGCACCGCCGTTTCCTGCCGGAACCGCCGAATGCCCTCCTCCATGTCCGCTTCCATGTGCGCCTCCGGCCGCGGCCCCCCCTTTCGCAGTGGCAATGGATGCGAGGCAAAGGGCAAGGCCGAGGGCAGCTAATGTACTCAGACGGGCAGTGGGCACCAGATGCTGTAGAGGATGTGGTGAAGGCATGTCGATTTGAGTATATCCACGGCTCTGCTGAGATTTGAGTTTATTGAAAGCTGTGAGGGACTGGTTTGTGCTTGGTTTGTGAGAGGCCAATGTGGTAGGAATAAGAGGATTCTCCCGATTTATATGTGCTCCGAAGGAAGCATACCATGGGTGTGTTGGATGATATTATCACATATCATTCGCCGGTAGATACCTATTCACGTTGTATCTCAGGTATTGGTTGGTCTGAAGGGCTTGTTTCATTGCTCCCGGCAGTGATGGGCGTAATCAACCTCTCTCCCTATGATCCATACTGATCCAGGCACTGAACCCACGTTACTGTTACCGAACCAACCTGGACGAAGACCCCGTTAACTAATCGTCAGAGGAACCACAGCATCGCGCACAGAGCAAACAACGCCATTTTGACGGCCATGCCACCCGGGTTCTCCACGATTCCGCCCATATTACGGTGACCCGCACCATGACCGGCTCCGGCTCCGGCTCCGGCTCCTGCTGTACCTGCACCGCCCTTGCCATTCTTGCCTCCACCGGAAGCGCTTCCGTGTCCTCTTCCCCCTCCACCCGTGTCTTTGGCCGCGACTAGGATCGGCAGAGCGAGAAGGGTGACTACGGCGATGGCAGCTAAGCCGCCTAGTCGGCGGAACGGGTGTCCTGGAGACATGATGAATGTGGTATCTGATAGATGGGCTGTATTTATCTCAATTACGTTAGTGGAGGTGGCGGTAGGACTGCAGAAGACATACTGTACGTACCAGCAACTCCCGAGGTAGTGGTGTCTTGTCAAGGTGTAGTGTATTGCCTTGGGCTGAGCCTTGAGATGCCTCGTGTCGGATGCAGAAATACAATGAGGCACTGAACGGGGCGTGAAAGAAGATTTGTTGTCATTGTAGACGCGATAGACTGGCTGTCACAGATACGTCACATGTTGATATTCACTCATAGATCGATTGGAGCGCCAATAACATTGTTTGTAACGTCAGGACCTGGAGACACGTAACTATCAGTTCGATCTCAGCTATAGCATATTTGACAGAGCACGAAGGTACTCATATCACCTCGTCTTGTTGCCCCTTTGTACAGGAGATTGATGCGATAAAGATGACATCGAGTGCGCCTGCCCTTCATTATCCCACGAAATGAGATTCTTGTCACCGGAGATGTTGTCTGTTCGGAGCTGTCTACTGAGTATGATCTCCCGGAAATATCACCAACACTGCCACAACCAGTCTCGTCATTGATAGTCAGGTTGCCGCTCTCGGTTCCAGACTGATATCTCTTCAGCCGACAGAGGCCGGTTAACTCTTCGGCTTGGCAAGCTCGATGGAAGACCGCTCGTCTTTCACATGATCGCACATGACTCTGAGAGGTGGTCTTCTTCTTTCTCGGTGTCGTTGGTGCTGAGCCAGCTGTGCCAGCTGCTCGATGATGCCGTGCGTTTTCTTCGTCCGGTCGTTGGGGCTGTGGGTACGTGTCCCTCCTGGTCGAGTACTTGCTCAGTTACGTGCCCGGTCGAAGTTGGTCCTGGCTGAGAGCTTGAGGGTGAGGGTGAGGCTGGAGCTTGTTCAGCCCCTCTCGGAATCGCTTTGTTGCGCACGTCGTATGATTGCTCCATGACTTCGCCGGGCACAATATTGACTCCATGATGCTAGAGGAAAAAGGAGAGGGTGACCAACGTGGACATCCTCGCGTCTCTTTATAACAAGAGATGCAAGTTTCCACAGAGACAATGCTAAGGTCCTGATGGCTGATGCCGGAATGTTGGCGCAATTTGTCAAAGCTTGAATGGCTCTGTGGTTTCAATTTTTCGAAGCCCTTCCATACCGTTGAACAAAGGAAAATCACAACAGAAATGCTACCTTACCAACGATGTCAGGGTATCCCTAGATACATAAGGCAGCCGCTATCTAGTGTGGCCACTTATATGGCTTTGAACACAGAAGGGATGGGCATATCGGGACTATATCGGCGGCAGTTGATCACTCGTGTTCCAGGCCATGCAAGCCCGATGCGAGGACTGCATGGCTGCAGTTCCCAAGATACAGAAACAAAGGACAACGTAGTTCGCAGACTTGAGAACAGTCACCAAGGCTGAGGGTGTTGTGTCCCGGTAACCACATCGTTATGTGGCCGGATTGGAGCTTGATAGAGACTGCGCTTTTAGCTGTCACCCCGCGATTCATTTATCTCGTGCTCGGCAGCTAGTCTGGACTCCTCTCTGCCTCGTACACAGGGTTCTGGATCATGCGGACTTTGCCATGTGGACACGGGAGAAGTAGGTGCAGTGTCACTGCTGAAGTATCAGACAAAAATTGGCGGATCTCGAGTATGAAATACGGCGATAAAGGTATTTCTTGTTAACAACAGTCACAGTGCGCATGGTATGATGCTACAGAACCAGATAGGGGCAGCATCTGGAGTATTCAATTTCACTGTATCTGTCACGTCATGAGGTGATACTTTGGTATTAGGCTAGTCGTACAATAGGTGTCGAGCAAGAACACCAGTCGCTAAACTACCAAGAAGAAGGTACAATAGAACAAGTTTACTTGCGTGGTAGGAACCATGTCGAAAGCTTATGAAGGTACTACCGCAGGCTTCCTGGGAACATTCAGACCCTTGCGCACCCCAAGCATGTCGTAGGGAGGAAGGATATTTTCAAGACCTCAAGTCCAAAGCAACGCAACCGTACTGGCAAACGTTGCAAAATTGTCCTTCCACCCGATTAGATCGCTCCCTTCGAGGGTAAACATGTTGACGGCCCCAATAGTATCGAGATTGTACACCACAAATGCCTGGCCAGGAGGCGTGGTACCCGCGTATCCAGCAGAGAGTATGCGGCGCTGGCAATTTTCGCCCGACGCCCGCGTGCTACAGTTTGTGCTGTAGTTATTGAAGAAACTATACAGACCTGCCCCGAAGACGACAATTTTGCTCGAGCCTAACACACGCATACCCCACGCCATTAGACAAGGCGGCTCGTGCGTGGGAGAGGACCACGGACCGGTTGGGCCTATGGCACCGTGACAATCGGCGTTGAAGTCTGGGTCGTATAGGGCTGAGTTTAAAGTCGTAAACGGATATGGGGCCGGTGGGTTGGGCTGGTAGTACGGTGTTTCTGTTTGGATATGACCCATCCAGATGTCGTGCGTATTTACGAGCTGGTACTGGTAGAGGACGTGGTGTTCAACTGCCGTGCCGACGAGCTAGATGCGGCCTGGCTGCGACTCAATGAGGAGGCCCCGTCCGGCGAAGACGTTGATTTGCGTGTTGGCAAAGTCTTCAATATCGTGGTCCGCCACCCACAGCCAGCTGCCCAGCACGTACAGGTTGCCTGCTGTGCGAGTGATGTGGAAGGACATATAAGCAGCGATGCAGGCCGCGTTCGGCACTGTTGGCATGCTGGGTGTCTTGGGACAGTCGCTGAGCTGTAGCTTCGAACCTGCAAAGCCGCCAACTCGAACATGAACGTCCCATAATCCTGATGGCAGGCTGTTCGAAAGCGTGTTGAGGTTGTACTCAATCAGTACAGCGCCTGATGTGCCACCTTGGGTAGAGACCATGATATCGCTGATTTCAACGTAGCCTGTCTGCCCAGGACTCCCGATTTGAATGACTGGTCGCGGGTTGCTGGTGTCCGAGAACTTGGGTCCAGCACCCATAATCACAGCTGAGACGGCCTCGCCTACAATCCGGATATTGGGTGGGATGTATACCGTATCAGTAACTTTGTAGTAGCCTGCATCGATGAAGGCAATGGCCCCTGCACCAAAGCTGGCAGCCACCATTTGAAAGAGGGCTCGTAAAGCATTCGTGTCGTCAGATACTCCATCTCCGGTGGCACCAAAACTGCGGGCTGACCAGATGTCGAACGCGGTAGCGTTCTCATACTGCGGTTTGGACCGCTCGTAGTACTTGTTGCCTTCCAGGAGGCTCGCCGGTCTGGGAAACAGTACGGGATATCTGCCGTAATACTAGAACGGACCATATGGCAGGTACTAGTTGCCCTGAGGTGAACAAATATTAGCTACAGAGCTTAAAGCGGACGATCCCACGTTGACATACCATTGCGTATCCTGGCTCGTACACGGTTCCGTCGCTGGTTCCAGCCAGGTAGACAAGGCCGCCCGGGCCTTCAAGAACGGTCGGCACGTTCTTAAATACCACACCTTCCATGACGAACGAACCTTGGCCAGTCCTGTTTGTTGGACTCCGACCGGTGACGATGGCTTTGCTAACGTTCGTGAATGTGCTGTCAATCAATGTCAAGCCACCGACGTCTGAGGTGCTCGCATCAATGCCAATCGCACAATCAATGATATTTAGTGACTTATAAGTCCATCCCCAGTTCCAGAGCTGCTTAATCGCAATCGCCGAGCCAATGATCGTCAGGTTGATCATGGTGTACTGTTGATTGCCAAGCTGCATACCATTGAAGCCGCCATAGATGACGAGATCGCTCAATACACCACCGCTCCCGGACTCCATGAAGATCCCCGTGTGTTCGTCACGGGGATCGTTTGATAGCAAGAACATACAGTTCTGGATCGAGGTCGCCTGAGATGATGGCCAGTGGATACCACACGCGGCTCCGGAGATGGCTCGTGTGTCAAAGACGACATTACGCACTTGCCGGAAGAAAACGTTGGTGCTGGTGAATTGAAGGAAGCCGTCCGATGTGTACTTGTCAGCCTCAACGAGGCAGAGCGTGGCTTTGGAGAAGTCGGCTGAGGCTTTGAGAGTGGGCATGTCGTTTGGATCGCCAATGATCTGAGTGTAATAGTAGTCTATTATGGAACTCGAAATTTTGTATGTTCCGCCGGGTAGGTAAACCACAGCCGGCGTAAGGGTCGAACCAACACATGGCGAATCGCCGCCGCAGCGGTTGCCAGAGCTTATGGCAGCATTGATGGCTGCTGTGTCGTCGGTGACTGGCTGATCTTTAGCTTCCATGACACACAACGAGGTGTACGCACATTTGCTTACCGCCGTCTCCTTTTGCGCCATAATCTTTGACATTCCTGAAAATGGTGTAGGTCGGATCTTGGTTGAAGGATGCTTTGCCTCTGTGGGCAATCTGATCCATCCAGAAGACTGCATAGGCGGTTGGAGCTGCAAAGAGTACAACAACCGATCGCATTGCCTCGATGGCTTCCGGATGGAGAAAGGGGGTGAAAGTGAGGTTCAGATGGGAACGGAGAAGAGAGGCGGGTGGTACGTTAGGATGTGGAGCAACACAAGGAGCTTCTGCGAGCCCTAAAAGAATAGCTGGGATTCAATATATAGTATTCAAATCGTCGAGATAGAGGCAGGGAGAAGCACAGTTGGCTGGTGTCGTATAAGAGGGGAACTTCCAGAGGCAGTTCGTTACGACTTGACGTACACATTTCGTGACGTAAGTCATCCAGACATGCAGTGGGAACGAACAGCCTCGGTTGGCTTCAGGAGAACATGAAGGAAAGTGCAATGTGTGAGGGCAACTTGCCTTCCGGCAACTGTGTCTCACGCATCGCAGTAGTATTTTGGCAGCAACAGAGATGGATCATGCGGACCAGACAGCAGGAGACGGATCAAAGAGGTCGGACCGAAAATTAAGAACAAAAACGGACCAACCCAGAGCTATTGAACCGTGTCGCAACCAAGATTACACGGAAATCTCCCGACTGATACTTACTCGCATTGCAAGATTCCATGTTGGATAGGTCCGTTTGGTCCGACGGACGGTATTTAAAGTGGCTTTGAACCTGGCTCGACGAACGAGGCTGAGACTGGCGAAGGGACAAAGCCATCAGTGGATTTAAACCAATGACCGAAGGCATACACACGAATATACAGCTCTGACCAAGTGCAGCATCCGACAGAGATAGCGGGTGAAGTTTATTTAGCACGGAGAGACGTTCATGTTCGTTTTGAATTTTCTCGTGCTTATTTTCCGAATCCCTCACAATATCCATGATAATCACACAACAATTCAAGCTCGATCTCAATCAAATAAAAGAACCGTCCGAAGCAGCGTACATGACATGACATACGAAGCTTCTAGGGGTTCCATTAGGAAACTGCAAACCCTGGTCAGATGTCTCAACATTCTTTTGGCCGCGATACTCGTTTGTCCTCGCACGGCGAGCTTGAGTCGAGACAACTGGAAAAGGGGGCTGGATAATCCCAGTCCCTCGAAGGTAACCGAGTATGCAAAAGGGGCACATCCCTCCATGAATTGTCCTGCTGTCATCTCCCACCAACCTCATATCCATCCCTCATCAAAGTCAGAAACACTACCATCAACAACTAGCTACATCAAGCAAGCTCCTCTACCACAGGGGAATAAGAAAAGGGATGACAAGCATCCTTCAGGTCCAGCCAGTGACCATAGCGCCCTCGCCCTGCTCCAGATAAAAGTGTCCAGAGGAACAAGCCCCCGGAATGTCGAAGTATCGCACAGGAGAAGGTGAGTTAGGGGTATCGCGGTTGGTGCCGCAAGCGGCATAAAAAGTTTGGCTAGGAGCATGGCAAGGCCGCGGGTACACTGGAGAACGAAGTGAAACATTAATAATGAGACTCAACCACCCAGGCAACCTGTCGACCGAAGCCGAAACGGCCTGGGTGGGGAGACTCGCAATGCGGGAAAACGCCAGAAAGTGAAGTTGTGTCGAACAATTCGAATCGAAGAGCTTTTGGCTGATAACGCTGTCCAGGCCATCTGTCTGCTTGCTGGCATTTCGTTTCGTGGTCGTTGCTCATACAGACATTGTCCGAATCGCTGAAGCGAGGAGGTCCCGCACGAAGGGTTGGATAAATAGTCAACAAAAGAAAAGAACTGGAATGATGTCGCATCGAAGAGCTCGGGATGACAGTGGACATCGCTCATGTCCTTGGCGGTCTGGACTCTGCTCTCCATTCCAGCAGCGCCAACCCCAACCCACACGTGCGCCCACAACGGTGTGGCGCGCCAGACCAAAGATGCAAGTCGCATATTTCGCGACTTACATCAGGGCAACAACAGCCATGCCGGCAACACCGGCGAGGACCACATGCGCAGCACCCAGAGCCGATCCGGCATTCTTGGAGATCGGGCTGACCGAGGGGGAAGCAGCGCCCGTGGTCGTGGGCGCGGCGAACGAGGTAGTAGTGGCGCCAGTACCGGTGGGAAAGTAGCTGGCGGTTGAGTTGAAGCCATAGGTCGAGGTGACGGTGTGCGCGCGCCTGAGGGTGACGGTCTGGGTCAAAGTACTCGTTGAAGTAGCAGTGGTGGTGCTGAGGCCATCGGCTGCCGCCAGGAGCGGTAGCAGAAGAGCGCTTGCTATGGTCGGAAGATGCATCTTTCGGACGGGGTTCTCTTAGCCTGGTGGAGATCCACGGTGAAGGTTGTTAGAGTTGGTAGTTGGTAGTTCTGTTAAGAGTCGCAAGAATGGAGCTTTCGACGTATATCGATGCTCGCCAGACCGACTGATATTGTACTGTCGAGGGTGTCAAGGTTTGTGATATGTTTGTGTATGGTAATAAGACGCGAGATTTTCTTCTCGGCCGCCCTTTGCCGTCGTGATAGGTATCACTGTTTCCTGGAAGTGTATTTCACGTTGCTTGGAGCACGATAGTTCTGTGAGAAGCCGGGGTTGCTGGAGTGACTGTATGGTATGCTGTGTGCTGAGAATGAATGACAGACTGAATACCAGCGCGGCCGAGTATTCAAGACGAAGTTTCTGTTGCGATGGTGGTGGTAGACTTTGCCAACGAAGCCTGCGGGTTTGTGGAAGTGAAGGTGAAAGCGTTTCGGACAGTGAAGGGGAGGAGGCGTGGGAAACAGCGCAGAAGTCCAAGCACAAGAAGTGACTTCCTACGGTTGGGGGGCAGCAGGCCGTGGAGCGAGATTAGGACTTAGACTGCGCTCCAATCATAAGCGAGGAGTCAGAAAGCGGACCCACTCTACATAGCGCGAGCTGCAAGGTACCAATGCAGGTTTTGAATGATGACAAGGGTCTTAAGTGCAAGTGAGTTGACGCCGGGGCCTGATGTGTCAGGCCCTGCACTTGGCCGTTGTTGTTGGACCTTGTAATGCTGCTTTTGGCTCACAACAACTTCATTTGACAATCCACCTTACCTCACCCACAACCTCCGTCATCATCAAGATTCCCTGGTTGCTCAACAGGGGACGGAGGATGGCGTGTTTTGCCTGATCAAGCGGTCGAACCTGCAACGAGCTCTATCCTTGTAGCTGTACATCAAATTGGGACCGTTTGTCTGCCAAGCACAGGTACAGAGCACGTTCATTTCCAGTTTCAAGCGGGAAATTAGAGGCGCCATTTCAGGCACCTTGCGGGTTTCGCGCCTTTCATAGGGCGCTTCAGCCATATCACAGCCCCAAAGACGTTATTCTTACGTCTGACGCGACTTATTTTGGCGTCTCACTTGCACTCAGTGGCTCAGCGACTGCCTCACGCTCTTGGCTCCTACAAAATTTTACGGTTATTTCCAAATCACCGTTCTTGTATCTCGTTGTCGGGAAGCGCTCTACTATGTACTGTCCGGATCACCAAAGGTTACCTTGGCGGCTGTTTAATCCACCATCTGGACCATTTAGCGAGCTTGTCACCACTGTTGGTGAAATTTGCGCAATTTCCGTCACTAACAGCCTGAGCAATCAGGAACCTCACTAATCTGACGGTGCACTAAACTACAAACAGAGAGGCATCAGACAGCCCACTGTTGGAGTGTCTTCTAAGCGTTGTTCCGAGACGGGAATGATGCTACGCACTGTGGTATGGTCCAAGGAGTGACGACCCCGGCTGTAACATGATGAGGGACCCTGCATCTTTCCATCAGAGTCCTGGCCATAAATCAATGCCCGTACAGTAGTCCTCGCGGGATACTTGATAGTCTTCCATTCGTACCATGGCAGTGCGCCGCCCAGCACCAGCCGATAACTCCTGCGTGTAAACGTTTCTGCTTAGGATGCCAGTATCGCTACCCGTACATAAGTTCGTATGTAGCGATCGTCGTTAATCATATCTTGAGATCGGCTTCCTAAGGTCGATCTATGCCCGGGAACAGGGTGCCAAGCACATGAGGCTCTTGCTGTTTCGAAAGCTTCGCTTGAACCCCACGTCGATGCAGAACCATTTTCCACAGCTCCCTTGAGCTGAGGTGGTAATGCTCCTCGTGCCTCTCCCCTGATCCGAAAACTGAACCGACTCATTTACCGAGACCTATGTCGTGCGAAACGCGTAGGACACAAACTCAAGCTGTCACGAATGTGACGAAGAGGCTGAACAAGGCCTATTCTCGTTGTTGATCCAATAGTCAGACTGACATTGTTCTTTCGCCGTGTGTTCCCTCTCTGAGCCACGGGTAGCAGCAGCCAAAAATGTCTGTGTATTAAAGGGGGGTTCTACCCCTAGGTCGGCTGACACAGTCCTCATCGCAGTCGCACTGCGACCTCCAGGCAGCTGACCATCCTGACTCTGGGATGGTCCTCCCCATCATCGTCACCTTCCTGTTCCGCATCCGCATCTTCGGGATCAGCATCGGCATCGGCGTCCCAGTCTCCATCCGCGGTTTTGGTGCTACCGACGACAATATCATCCACCGCGGCTACGCTTCTCGTCCGGAGGCTAACACGGTAGTCATTCTGCCTCTGGAACCATGCAGCCACATTTAAAGTCTTCTCAATCGCCCTGCCAGTGCCAAGAACAATGACCTCTCGATCGCCGCTCGCGTTGCTGCCATCTCGTCCATCGACGTTGCTATTGTTATTCCTGCCAGTCGTAACCCCTCCACCTGTGCTAAGCGCCGCGACTCGTGCAGTAAGGGGCAGGCCCCTGGTAGATCTGGGTTGCGCCCCTCCGCCGTTCTCGAGAGCTTTGCGCACGCGCTTCACGACGGCCATGAATGGCGTTTTAGACCCGACGTAGACACAAGTCGGCATCTGCACGCTGCCACCGAGCTTGTAGAAGGAAGGCGAGGTGTATCCGTCTATGTCAACGCGACTGAGGGAGAGCGGTGTGCGACGGGTAAGGGGCCGTTTTTGGACTCGAGAGCCTGGGCACGTAACTTAGCACGGAGAGACAGACTGGAAGCGGGTAGAACATACCTTTGGTTATCGGAGGAAGCTTTGCCTCTGGCCGGTTAGGCAGCGGCTTGTTGGCGTTGTCTGTGTCCATAGTGACGAAGATGATCTAGACAGCTGGCACAAAGGTCGCGCAAGGCGACAGGAATAAAACTTGCTGCCTCCTCTAGCGCTCTCAGTTCAGAAAGCCCTGCAGATCCTAGGGATTGTCAAGAAAACGACATGCGCACATTATTGACAAAGAATTGCCTGCGGATCTTGTTCTGCTCACAATTCGTCAACGGTGGCAGAGCAATGATGAATGCGACCAACCTCAAAAAATGACGGGAATCATTGCGACAAGAGATCTCGACGAAACGGTCCCCTTCCTATCATACACTAGGAGTGGGGCTCCCCGCAGAAGCTGATAGCCTGGCAGTCGGCAGCAATTGGCTCGTGCTACCCCTGCCAGCATGCCTAGCTTGACGGAAGTTGCAGCTCAGCTCCCCTTGTCCCCCCACATCATCGTCACGATTATCATCCACGGCGAGGTGAATTGGCCTCACCTCAAGCAGGTCTATCATCAAGCTGTCCTTTGTCCAGGCAGAAACATCAAGAGATGGACATAAGTCTACACGACTTGTAGATGCCTGACCATACAAGCATCTCAAGATGTCTGTCGAGATCTGGCCACCTATACCTCCCGACCAGCTTAAAACCGCACGAGAGACGTCGCAGGTAAGTCCGGAGCATGTCCCTCTTCAGATCCTCTTTCTGCAAGAATAATGGAACCGGTCGACCTCTCCTCCTCTTGGGAAATGGTACTAATCGACACCGCCACCCGGCTGAAGAAACGCGAACTCGACTGGCTCCTCCAAGAGCTGCACGAGACACTTGTCTACCTCAAACACGGCCTCGAAGACTGCTATGCCCTCCTCGCGCCCATAGACCCCGGCAGCACGCTCGTGCTCAGCACCCCGCGAAACGAAATAGTCAAGGGAACCATAACCCGCGTCGGAACAAGAATAGTCAAGGGGACGTTACACCTCCGCCTTCGAACTCTCCCCCCACAGACCCTGACACTCGATCCGGCTCACCCGATTCACCTCGCCCCCTTGACAAATCTACACACCCTCCTCAACCAATCCCTCGACCTCATCTCTCTCACCCTCTCCTACTGCTATGCACCCGATGCGACATCCCCACAGCCCAAGACACCCCCCGTGTCCCCGCCAATATCCAGCCCAGCCTTCCTCTCCGCCCAGCTCCGCCTCCTCTCCCAGTCCCTGACCGAATCCTCGGCGATCCTCAAGGGACCGCCCTTGACCTCCTCCGACCCAAACTGGACCACCCGCTCCGTCGCGCCCTCGCACTTCCAGCCCCCCTTACCCCGCCAAGGCCCGGCGGGGGCCCCCCCGCTGTCCTTCCACCTCGGCGTCCAGGACGGCAGCATAGTCCTCTGGCTGCGCAGCCTGGAGGACGCCTCGGCGCCGCAGACCTTCGGCACGAAGCTCGCCTTCGCCATCGGCACCGCCAGGCGGCTGGAGCACGACGAGGCCGACCGCGTATTCGGCTTCTGCTGCGGCGAGGGCGACGACGGGCACGAGCACGGGTCGAGGCCGAGTACCTCCTCGGGAAGTCTGAGGAGGGTGCATAGTTCCGGTGCGCCGGCGCGGAGAGAGATCGATGTCTTTGTGAGGGAGAAGGTCAGGGTGGAGAGCGCGGATCCGAGCCTTTTGAGCTTGGCTGCTAAGTTGACGGCGCTGGGACATGTGCTCGATATGGCCAGGCGGAATCTGGCGGCTGTCATGGGTGAGGAGCTGGAGGATTAGATGTTCTCTTTGGATGCGTCCGCTGGGAAGAGACCCGCACTCAGCGGAGTGCTGGTAGGGGATTCTGTAGAAAGAAGCAGCAAGTCTGCTAGACATTGTTATTGCTGTTCGCATTGGTTGGCGTTGGGTGGGACTTACTATTCGAAGGGCTGAATGTGCTAGTATGGCACTGTATGGTACTCCTGTTCGGAGTAACTTTGCATATCACACAGTACAGCTCAAGCAGAAATGAGGAGTCACTAGAGAGACCTTGTATGTTCCCTTTTTATTTGATTTTCCTTGGCAAACGTTAACTCTTGGGGCTACTCTACATACCTAGCCCCTACATCAGCCTGTCCGCTTGGCACATTGTAGACCCTCCAACATGCGCAAAATCCATCTGTTAGGGTACAAATAGTCCCTGTAATAGCAACGAAAATGCTCAAGAGGCCATAGCGCCCTTGCGGGAGCGGACAAGAAACAGAAAACACAGCGACAGAAGAGGACCACGTGCTTGCATCCCTAACCTGAACTCCGTTGTTCCATGCTGTGAAAGCTCCAGCAGCTTGACTCAAAACACTCAGGCAACAGGCGACCAAGGCATGGGAATCAGAATCCTGCTCTTCATCTCTTGAATCAGCGGCACAGTCTTGTGCACAGTCTCCGCCCAGCCCTCAATGCTCCAGCTCTTCTCACGGCGGATTTTCCTCTCCTCAAGATCGGCGAACTGCCACAGATGATGGACAGTGTTCAGGTCGCCGATCTGCACGAACCACGCGCCGACGCCCTCCATCACCTCCCGGCGCGCCTTGAGGCCCCGGCGCCAGTGTGTCTCCCACTCGAGCAGGTTGCCCGGGTGCAGCGTGTAAGATCGCAATTCGAAGAGCCCGCCCAACTGCCGTGGCGGCGTGGTGGGCCAGAAGCTGAACTCTTGCATGAGGGAAGTCTTCTTGCTCTTGATCAGCTTCTTCAGCTTCGTGTCGAACTCGGCGAAGCCAGGGTGCGTAGCGATGGAGTGCAGGGAGGCGTGGTAGCCTTGATAGCGCTGGTATTCCCATATGTGGACTTTTTCCTGATCAGCAATGACACGAGGGTAGGGGATGTAGGCTTTTAACTTACCGAAGGTATCGCAGTCCCCGACTTCCGTTCGCCAGCTCCCGACCAGATGAACTTTATTCTCTGGCTCGCTAGCCATCTTAGGGTACCACTGACCAACTAATGCAACATACTCGTCGACGCATTCGGGCTTGACCTCGTGGAAGACGATAGAGTGCACGTACTTGCCCCGTGCCAGCACCTGACTAAAGCTCGCCTCTATCTGGGCATCCATCTCGCGGCCCTCCTTGGTGCCGTAGATCAGATTCGTGAGCGGTCCGGCCTTGCGCGGGGGCTCCGTGTTCTTGGCCGCGGCTGCATTTCCTGTTGTGCCGTCACGAGCGGTGCTTAGTGAACCGAGACCCTGGCCGAGATCGGGGAAGATACTACGAGAATAAGAAGGGACACACGACGAACCGTCAGATGAAGGAGTAGAGGGAAAAGGAGAAGCATTGCCATGAGAGTCAGTGAAATCGGGAGGGGTGGGAGACTGTGATAGGTTTGACAACGCACTTGCTTCCCGCTGCTTCTGCGCCTCTGCTAGCTGCTCCCGGAATTTCTTCTGCCGGCTGATGAAGTCGTCGTGCTTCTCGGGCTCGATGTCGGCGAGGGATGGTGTCCGGCAGGCCTTCTGGGTGGTGGTGAAGGTGCGGATGGCGGCGCCCGGAGCGGATAGGCCCTTGGGCCCGCGGAGGAGCTGTCGAGTCAACATATTGAGGCCGATAAGATCTGTGGATGAAGGCGCGGGGATCGAGGAGCTTTGCCTGACGAAGCCGTCAGACTTCGGACAAAAGCTGCCGTTTCGATGGCCACGTCAATCGCGAAACTAGGTTGATATGCCGTACTGGTGAGGTCTTGTTGATAGAGGTAGCACGAAAGTAATAGCTTTCAGACCTGGAGTTACAGCTCCAGAGGGGTCGATAACCGGGCGGACAGGCAGCTCGGCAGAAGTAATTGATTGGTTTGTTTAGCAGTTTGGGAGCAGCAGCGGACAGCAGGGTCGCACACAGACGGGCGAGCAAGTTGGCAGTCAGCAACAAGGGTTACAACTCGATTGGGCAATATGCTGGTAACAGTATATGAGGAAGGAGGGTGAGCTTAATGATTGATTGGACGGAGTTGTGTTGAGATGCCGCAGCAGAGATGCATGAAGATTCACCCCGCACTCCAAACAATGAGAAGAAGGAGAAGGAGCTGCTGATGGAGGGTGAGGAAGCTTTGCTTCAGGTGAAGGCAGGGGCAAGCGCAGGCAAGGGCAAATGGAACAGCTGTAGCTCTGGAGCCGGAACATCTGCCCAGATGGAAGCTCCAGCTGCGGGGAATGATGTCACATGAGCTAAGGACGACATAGGCGGAGAAATTGAAGGCCGGCCCAGCTTAGCTAAGAGCACGTGCGTACGAATTTTTGTGCCTTATGGACTAGGCATCAACATTCTCGGCCTGCGGGCTCGCGGATCGGAAGCTCCAATTGAAACCTCGAAAAAGACTCGCTGCATCAGACCTCGACTTTTGCGAACGCCTCAATACACCTCCTGTCAACCCATACAGCTCTCCGCACCGTTGTGACGCATACATACAAGATGTCTTGGTTCGGAGTCACCCCGCTGAAGAAGTTCCCGGCGCCAGTGTGTACGTCAATTGCTCCTCAGATGTTTCTTCTCCCGGTTGGGACCTCTCGATCAGCCCGCTAACTCTCTCTATCAACAGTGCGGCCCATGGCTCCTTTCTTCGCTGCCGGTACGACTCTCTATGACGCGCGACGATCTTTCATATGACACGAAGCATTGCTTCTGTCGAAGTTGCTAGGACACTCAGCACTGACAAAACCATAATGCAGGTCTCGTTATCGCCTACGGAGTCAACGCCGCTCAAAACTCGATGATGGCCTGTATGTTACCCTTCCATTACGATGGGATGGGATGTTGCTGACGAAATTCTAGCCGACGAGTTCAAGAACGACCCCCGGAACCCCAACGCGAAGAAGGCCGGCCATTAAGTGGCTATGGTCGGGCAAGGAGGGTTGAGTGTTTGTTTGAATGGACGGCGCTCGAGGTCTGACCCGGCGTAACCGATCAGCATGATAGAGGAGGCAGTGTATCATTATAAGAGCAATCGAGTCAAGACTTTGCTGTGCTATCCGTTTCATCGTCCTTGTCAACGCTGAGGCCATGGTTCCGAACTCCTTTGCGCACATCGCCCTCGCTACACCGGTATGATGTGCCTATTCGACAGTCAGTTCGAGTCTCCAGTCATTGTTCAACTTATGTGGTGTGTGCTGGAGTAGTGGAAGGCTACAGAGAGCTAAGGTGCTGTATGTTGAGGAGGAGAAATTAGTGCTTCGATTTTCTCGGCGGTTTCCTGACACAGCCGACGCCAACAAGAAAACGAGCACGATTAAGAGGACCATGTGAACACCAAACCGTTTCTTTGTCAACCTCTCCCTGATATTAGCGATCAGAAGCGATGGCTATCGCTATCGCTGTGTGACCCTTGCTCCCTTGCTGAGCGTACTACAGGCGTACGCGTCGTCCACATAAATCATGATAACCTCCTTAGAATGCTCCCGTGTGCCGTAATAAAAACAATATCCATTACTGTAGTGCAGGTTCGAAATGTTAGAACCCAATTCCCATGTCTAGTTTGTCAAAGTGTAGCGCTTTGTGGAGTTGACGCATGTAGTAGGATTTTGCATGTTAGTGCGCAACCTCTTGCGGACGAAGCCGGGAATTTCATCGACAATCAACTCTCATGTAAGCAATCAGCAAGCAAAAGAGTCACCTTCAACAACATATGCCATTGCCGCGAGGACGAGTCATTCTCTGTCTTGCAAACATTGCGAACTCGACCAGATCCCCCCTTCCGATCAGGCACCTTGTCACCATGGGCGACAGTAGCGGAACACAGACGCCAACTGGCTCTGGTACCAATAAGAAAGCCAAGCCCGGTAACAATGCTGCTAAAAAGGAGATAAAGATATTGATGCTTCACGGTCAGTCTTCATTGCTTGCATACGTCCATAAACGGCCACCACATAGCTACGGAACTCCGTGTTCACCCTCCTGAATCTTCCTGTAGTCATCACGCTGTTCGACCTAAGTCTTTATTCACTCGCTCATCTTGACCTTACAAAAGAACTACACTGACAAATTCCCCAGGATACACCCAGTCCGGCCCCCTCTTCCGCTCCAAGACCAGAGCCCTAGAGAAACTCGTCGCCAAAGCCTTGGGACCGCTTAACGTCGTCCCAAGCCTCATCTACCCAACAGCTCCTAACAGGCTGCGGGCCCAGGACATTCCAGGCTACCAGCCCCCACCCGGTACCTCAGACCACGATGATGACGACGAACACGGCTCCGAGACGGACTCTTGGGCGTGGTTCCGCAAGGACGAGTCCAGCGGCTCCTACCGCTTCCTGAATGAGGGCATGCTCCGCATAGCCGAATCGATACGGTCCGCCGTCGCCGCGTCGGAGCCGGGATCGTCTTCGGAGCCGATATCCGGCGTCGTCGGTTTCAGCCAGGGAGGCAGCATGGCCGCCATGCTGGCGGCGGCGATGGAGTCGTCCCCGCCGCGCGCCGTGCCATCGGGCCCAGAGTGGGAGTGGGTCCGCGCCGTGAGGGAGGCCAACGCCAACCAGCCCCTCAAATTCGCTGTCATATACAGTGGCTTCTACGCCCCGCCTGAGGAGCTGACCTGGCTGTACGAGCCGCACATCAAGACGCCTACATTGCATTTCATCGGGAGCTTGGACACAGTTGTCGACGAGAGCAGGAGTCGGGGGCTCGTAGCGCGCTGCGAGGATCCCGTCGTTATTGTTCATCCTGGCGGTCACCATGTCCCTGTCAGTAAGGAGTGGGCCATGCCACTTGTCGGGTTTATCAAGAAGGTCGTCGTTGATGACGCACAGGAGTAGTAGCCACATGGTATATGTCCTAGTCCAGATGCGGACAGGTAGCAGGTTATAGATAGACGATTATGGAGAGCAGACGCCGAGCCGAGTCATTTTACACTGCCCTAAATCTTCGCGGGCATAGTCTAATGCCATACAAATACATGCATACCCACGCCGACTACTTTCATTCTACGCAAAAGCATGCCCGTCGACTCGGGAGCTAACACCAGATCTGCCAAATGGATCATCTAGCCTTCGCGCGGCCTCTGACGTTTGACTACCGTGGCCTTCTAAGCCTTGGTGGCCTTGACCTCCTTCCCTTTCTTCGACTTGCCGCCACCAGCAGCACCCGGCTGAATCCGAGCCATCATCTCTTCCTTGGTAATCAGGTGGTCGATCCGCTCTAGCAATCCGAGCAAGCTCTTCATATTACCGCTCCACTCGTTCAGCTGATCGTCAGCGTCCCTCGGCTTAGCAAAGCTGACGATGCGCGCCGGGCGATCGATCTTG
Source organism: Coniochaeta prunicola (assembly GCA_007388105.1). Lineage (NCBI taxonomy): Eukaryota > Fungi > Ascomycota > Sordariomycetes > Coniochaetales > Coniochaetaceae > Coniochaeta > Coniochaeta prunicola. The sequence goes on from SMOB01000288.1 coordinate 78,081, forward strand.
GCGTAGACAGTCTTCGACGTGACAAGGTCGCTGATGTATTTCTCCGTTTCGTCCTCGGTCAGGTCGAGCAGCTGCGTCAGACGGCCCATCTGGATTCGCGTATAGTACTTGGCCACAACGCGGACGTTGTGCTCGATGACGCGCTTGCGCAGGTCCTGCCAGCGTTGAAAGGCTTTCTCGTCGGCTCCTTTCTCGGCGTCGAAGATCTCGGTGCTACAGAGATGCGGACCGAACATCTTGGAAACCTCGGGCCAGCGCATCAGCTCATGAATGGTGAAGAGCTTGAGGAGCTCGGCATCGAGGGATACCTGCGTATTGCGGGTATCACGGTGAATTCTGTGGAGGAGGTCGTGTTGCTCGTTATCGTGCGGAGCCAGGATGATGAAGTAGATGATGCGTTGTAGGACCTGGGGCATCAAGTTAGCAAACAGTGGCTAAGGTGAAAGAGTAAAGAACTATAAGACATACAGGCCGAAGCTTCTCCGGATCTTGCTCGACCGCCTCGGTATCGAGAACCTGTCTGTAGTGCTTGCACACATCTAGGTACTTGTCGTCGTGCTTTGCGAGGATTATCTGTTGCTCGTAATACCGGAGTTTCAGATCTGTGACGTCGTCCTCCTTCTCCTCGGGCACCTCCTCGCCTCTCTCCTTCTTCTTTTCGCGCTCCTTCCGCTCCTTCTCCAACTGCTCTTCCGTCTTCTTTGGTTTCCGCGACAGGTACCGTGTGCTGATCTTGCGGCTGAGGATGCCCGCTTGGTTCCAGTCGCCACTCTCGATGCATAATGCGACCTGAGCTAGGATGAACTCGACCTTCTCCCGTCGATCCATAGACCCGAAGGTCTCGACCTGAAGCTCGCATAGAATGTCTGTGGCGGCCTTGATGTCGCCCTGCTCCTTCTTGATATCTGACAAGACCTTGGTCACGCGAGCCCGCTCGACTTCGACGAAGATCTTGCCCTCAGTGACAGTTCTTAGGGTCTCGATGACGGAAAGCTTGGTCTCTAGGTCAGGTGTGTCGTCGAGGAAGCCCATTACGGTCTGGACCATCCGAGTGATTGCTTGTTTGAGCTGGCTATGCTTCTTGGAGAGGACGAGGGTCTGGTCGTTGAGCAAGCTCCAGTTGCCGGCATTTTTGCATATTGTCACGATCGCGATGAGTATTCGGGATGTCGAGGCAAGGTCCGATGCCTAGAAGAACTGTGAGTTTTCGCCAGTAAGGGCTAGAAACAAGGCTGAGGACCTACCTGGCGTGTCTGCTTCTCGAGGGCGGAGAGCTTTTCGATTGCCGCTTGAATATCGGTCTGTGAGATTGTTTGCTCAGCCTTTGTCCATGGTTTACAGATCCCATCTCTCTATACCTTTGCGAGCGCCTCGGCTTCAGGGATCTGCTTGTCAGCCTCCTTCGAGAAGTCCTTCTCGGGCTTCAGCGCGCCGTCAGACATATTTGCGGGTATAATAAAGTGTGTGGTTTCGGCTGTGATACTGAAGAAAATCTCTCAGTGCAAGGTCTACGTTCCGGATGAGGTTGGCGGATAGTGGTCGGTGGATTGGTGGTGTGCTAGTCTTGGACTTTGATCGTGTAATGGCGATACCAGTTGCTGGAGCTTGAATCTCAAAGTGGATCCCTAGCAAACGCAATGTTGCTCTGCCTGCACAGCTCCAGAGTACGCACAGGCACGCTCCAGCTGAGCTCAGGATATTTTGTCACGTGGACACTGCCATGTAACTTCACGTCGATATTCTATGGCTTCTTGTTATCTACCACCGGTTCTTCACCAGGGCATCAGTCTATGAAAATGCCAGGCTCCAACAAGTAGTCACTAGCCAGTCGCTCCGGCCTCAATGCGAGAGGAAACCGCAACTTTGAAGGATGCAAATCTGACCTCCTGCCCTCGCCATGAAAGGCACGCGTCCTGTGCTTCCACTATACGAATTAAATAATGCGTGATGATAATTGCAAAATGAGCAGGCTTCTATAATACAGGAGCACGATCTGCCAACCTATAACAGCAGAGAAAGGCAATTGCGATTCTTTCTCAAATCAGGATGGACCAGGAGTGTCTGGTGTACGTATCACTAGGTACCAGGCTATTCCCAATTCCCAGTGACCGAGGTGCTGGAGACAGTCGAACATTTCTGTTGTGGACAATCATTCTGCAGAAGAAGTCGTCGTCGGAAGGCCGTTGACTGGCCAGCGGGACTCACGCAACCATAACATATTCCCGGCTGACTGTTTGGCGTCCACTCAAGGCCGGCTGAAGTGATTGGGGTCGATCTAAGTCTCCAGCAAAGCCGCCTTGCTGTTGATACCGTCAGCATTGGGGTTGACCTGGAAATTTATCTGGTGCGGCCAATGGAATACTCCGTTTGCTGGTCGCTTCACTTGGGCAGGCCGACTTCGGGTGCACAGCCAAGCCCCCTTCGTGCAGTGGGCATTGTGCCCCGGGTATTGATAAAGCCAATCGTGATGCGGATTGCAGACGTAAGTTTGCATTGTCCTGCTGCAGCCACGAAAATTGTGTCCAATGAGCAAAATGGGAGAGAAGCAGGCTGCGAGGACTTGGCAAGCCACGCATGGTAAGGCGTCCACGGTCAGAGGATGTTGACGAAGACTCGCCGAACACTCAGATCCTCACTGCCGAAGCCGTTTTAGATAGGAATAATCACGTCCCGCAGGTCCAACAGGCAAAGTCAAATAGCTCGCTTGTGTATGAAGCTAATAAGCAAGCCATATTGTAGTGCAGCTAGGGGTCTTGGTATCAGCACAAGTGTTCACACAACACGCCAGCCTGCTGTCGGGGCGTGTCGTCCCAGCCCTGAAGGGGCCTTCGGGAGAAATGCATGTAGATCCACCAACAGATGAAGACGACCGCGGTGACAGCCAGCGTGGCCATGCAGTACACCTTTCCGTTGATGTCATCGTCGAGGTGGAAGATATTTGCTTGCCATAATCCCTAGACGAAGCACCTTAATGTGAGCCGGGGACAATACTTGCGGGGAAAAACACTTCGGAATGCCGGTCACTTACGGTCACAAGCGTTGCAGGCAAAAAGATAAGTGTGAGGACACCGATCGTCTTCATGGTGCGACTGTCTATCGCAACAAGACGGGCCACATCCATGCTGATTTTACTTTCCTTCTGCGCGATGAGGCTGAACGACTTTAGGACAAGTTATGTTAGTTATTGACGATGTATGATACAATGCGGTGGTAGCACTCACGGCGTTGATCTGACTGCGCTGACGCTCCCTCAACTCCGCAAAGCGATCTTGTAGAGCTAGGCAGCGAGACTGCGTGAATCGTATGCGGCCATCCACCATGGCCTTGGCACCGGGTGATTGCAGGGGCATATCGAGGCTCAGTCTTGCTGCGTCTATGGCGTTCACAGCTTCCAAGCAGAAGTTTGCGAACCTAATCGCAAAGGCCATGATGTTCTGCCCGTGGCTGATCTCGGTGTCTGTGGTATACAGACGCGGAAGCAGCTTGTCAGTGTTGGTGAGCTCCTCCAAGGGTTTTAGCGAGAGGTCGCGCAACTCCAAACCAGGCTCCAGAGACATCAGTGCCCGGTCTGTGGACATCTGTTGAACCAGGACTGGATCTTTAATCAGCCAGTCAGGGGGGGCGGACCTAGTGAGGCCCTCTATTTGATTGACTTCGAGCCAGAGTCTCGTCACCCATGACTCCCACGCACGGCTACGCTGGTCGAGGATAATGCTTAGCAAGGCAAGGGGAGTTGCTCGAAGGAGGTCCTGATAGGCTACACAGGAACGACGGATCTCCTCAAGGTCCACCTGCCGTGGGCAGCACATGAAAGCTACACAACTCAGTGTCGAGACTTGGATCCTTATGACACAGACGATTGCTCGCGAATTTACCGGAAGGCGGATAAGGAGGACTGAAAGGAAGAATGTCAGTGCAGGAGCGATGTGTCTTGGAAACCGATCTGACCAACTTAAAGCTCTGAGATGCGTCAGAGAATCGTCATACTCGTAGTAGTACGAGCACTGCGGCCTCAAAGTAGTGTACAAGCCAAAATAGTGCGCATTCACCCCCAGAAGTTTATTGAGACAGTCGAATTCGGGGCTTGAAATCTGCACCGGGCAGCCAGGCTTATAGGGGTCGCCACAAGCCGTAACAAGATAGAAGACCGGTGAAGCCGATCCTACCTCTAGCGCTGATTCCTGTGGTTTGGTATAATGAGCATGGCTTTCTCTGTAAGGACTGTCGCTAAGTGGAACCTCACAATGAAGGAAATCTTGCGGGCCAGCTCGCCGTTGCCCAAATTCTCCTCCACTGCCTTGTCTTTGGATAACGTCCAGCACTTAGCTCGAGTCTCCGTTGCGTGGTGGGCTTCACAGGTCTCATTCTCGCCTGGTACGGCAGGGAAGCACATATTGAGATGTTCTAAACAAATTCAACAGAACAGTCAAAGCGAGATGAGAAGATATCCAAGAACGACGAGAATCTCTCTAGCTCAGTGATTTCTGGATGATAATTCTGAATGATATGGGCGTAGAGGCTGCGCCACCACCATAGCTGAAAGCAGAGATGCATGATAACGGACAAGGCTGCCGGTGATTTGGCCAGTCCAGACCGAAGTTGGGGAAACAGCTGTCGAACCCAATCACCATCCTCCAATCCTGTACAGGACAAACACTCAGCCAAGAACACAGACTCTTTGCCCGGCTTCATAGGAAATACAAATCAAAACGAGAGCATATTGCAAAAGGGAATTCAAGGGTATGGGAAGTCGTGAAGATGCGCGGGTGAAGATGTCGCGCCTCACAGCCGTGTGCGGGATGCTAACACCGCAATGTCACACGGCGGGCCGCACCTTTCGCTTGACCCAGACTTCAACAACTTCCCGACTTGTTGTATAGGCACGCTAGAAGATCCAAAGCCGCATTTGGAAGTGGATAATGAGATTGTTTTTCCCTGCTTGGCACATCTGACGTAGCTGCCGTCGCAGAGCCGTCCGCAAAGCGCGAGATTCGAGGGCGAGGCGAGGCTAGACGTTTATGTGAGGTTAGCGACAGAAAATTACCAGTCTTTCTGGACCAGACCAACGTGGGGAACTGAATTGATATATCGCAGCAGCTTCAGACGATTGATAGCGCAGTCGGACGCACACATGTCCGCTTGTCCGGACATACGGCCTCGGTAACAGACAGGTCAACTTTTAAACTGATGCTGCCGAGGGTCAGACTCTTGGTCCGCCGTACGTTGGTCGAGTCAGCTCCGAGCCTCCACAGGAGCAGAAGCTATCGGTGATGGCCCCGCATGGAGATGTGTCAAGTCAGGGGAAAACCTGCATGACATATGGAGTCTCTGGGGAAAGCGGGTCAGAATTAGGAGAGTGTCAGAGGAGCTCTGGCTGTGTCAGGCGTTCGAGATCGTAAGCGACATTTCAGATCCTAAGAATACCTAAGCTGTGGATCAAGTCTACTGTAGGTAGGTAGGTAAAGAGGCTACGAGTTCATCGCCCCAGCCGGCAGTAGCCGGTTACTCGCTTCGTTTCTCTACTTCTGGCACCAACATGCTGGTTCTCCCCTGTAAGGTACTCGTGTAGGCGGATCTAGTCATGTCACGAAAATCACGATCGGTCCGTATCTTGGGGATAGCTTCACTGGTGTGTGTCGAAAGCAGCTGAGGCACCGACGCGCTTTCGGGCCGTTTACTGGTCTGGAGTTTCGTCACAGAGACCAGCATACGCTGGGATAAGGTTGTTTTTAGCAAGATTTGCCTGCCACTAAGACTTCTAGAAGCAGTCAACGCCGCTAATGTCCCGAAGAATATAGCTAGCGTCAGTCTCCATGTGGGGGAAAGGCAGGAACGATCTGGATATGAAATTGAAGTTCGTGCCACAGTGGAAAGCCCTAAGAGTCTCAATACACCACAGTGAACTTTTACCATTTTACGCAGAGTCACCATCGGGACTCGAGTGGCGCGATTCTGTTCCCTCGGTTCATCTAACGAACCTCGATTCAGTTAGCCCTGGCCTCAGGCACTACCTTAGTAACCCTACCCGCAGCTCGACCGTGAGGCTCCTCGTTCGATTCCCAATTCCGCAGTCGAGTCCAAGAAAACGGAACCATCTAGGAAGTCCCATTCCTATCCACTGCGGCGTCAACTAGTTTTCATCAAGTGAGCTAGATTACCCTTGTATTCGGTAGTAGCTGGCCCCGTGGGGTGCAGTTGATTCGAGCTCATCCATGCGACTGCGGAATGAGTGCCTAGTCGCCTAACTTTGTCTCGTCTTTAGCAGACTGGACATAAGTGCTTTGACCTTGACACCTTTATCGACAAGGACTGGCCTGGGTGCCATAAGTTCTAGTATCTCCAGCAGTCACTAGCAGCGGACGTTAGCCCGGACTGCTTTGATGATTTTATATCGGTCCTTCCCTCAGTGAAAGCGATCGCGATCTTTACCTTTGAGCGAACCTTCCGCTTATATCGATGGCCCGCTCACGTCGATAACGACGGTCTCGATAAACTTCCCTCACCCGCTCCTCAAGTCAAAAGCCTGTCACGCTTTCCAACCACAAAAATCGAATACCACTCACCTGAACATACAACCATGCCCGAATCGGCGAAGAGCGACGCCGACAAGCCAATCGGCGCCGGCTTAGCACTGGAAGCCTGGGCTCAGGGCTTCATGGTCGGGGCTTTGGTGATCATGGCCGCGATCACCATTGCGAACATGCGGAGAGGCGTCATACTTCACAAGCTCGTCCTCATTGAGCTGCTGCTCGGGATGCCACACGGCTTCTTTATCTTTTTCAATCCACCCGTGTACAGCTGGTATCTCTCGTGCAGCGCCATCCCGCTCAACATGTCGTGGAGCCTGCACAACTTCATCTCGTGGATGAAGAACAAGCCTTTCTTGACGCGCAAGGCCAGCTTGTTCTACATCGGCACCGTCATCGCAGTGCAGCCGTACTGGGTGCTCGAGATAGCGGCCAACTTTACCTACTTCAACAAGATCAACGAATTATTTTTACGCACGCGCCCGTTCGAGGCTTTGTGCCGGTAAGTCACTTGACTTCCCCTCTAGCTCGCACCATCGGAGGCTGACACTACGCAGCGATCCCTGGTGGATCTTCACGACTGTCAACCTCTTCTGGAACATCAAATACCGCTACAACTTCGGCATTCTCGAGCTATCCCGCATCTCACCGCGCTTCGCCATCATGATGGTGAGCATGTGCGTCAGCATCGTCTTCATCCTCATCGACATCCTTTCCGTCACTAAAGTACTTACCTTGGAGATGGCCAACGGTATCAACCCGTTTTGGAAGCTCGCCTTCGTTTTCAAATGTCTGACTGACACCATCATCCTGGACGACTTCAAGACGGCGCTGGATAAGCTCAGTCGGTACAAGATGGACAAGATTCGGGATATCTCCGGCACGTCTGGAAACCATGGAACGGCTACGAGGGATCAATGGATGGAGCTGAGTCGGGGAAGGTCCGAGGTTACGAGAGGGAACACCCAGAACGGACTTGCTCCATTAGGTGGCATTCGAGTCGATGTTGAGACGCAGGTTGAGAGGGCGGAGGCGGACAGTGCCACGCAGCGGTCGATGGAGTCAACAACCGACATTTTAGGCGTGAAGGGCGGTAAAATAATGTGATTTTGAAAGATGTGTGGCTTCATTTAAACTGAAAGTCTAGCATGTTTCTGGGTAGCGAGCCTGGAGTACTCTGTAGGTTGGACGGCACACATGGATGTATTCGAAGAATAGCAAGCTCATTCTAGCTCTCTAAAATAGTTCATTCACCAGTTTACGGTAAATTCCGCTCGACGCACGGCCCACTTACTTATTCGATAGTTAGCTAGCTCCCGTTCCAGAACCCCGCGAAACATTTGCGCGGGGCGCGGGTCGCGATAGCTTCAAAACACTGTCACTTACACGCACCTCTCTTCCTACTTTATTCCTGACACTGACTCACTTGCCGTCGGAATACCACATCCAATTGGCTCACCCGCTCTCTACGCGACGCTTCGAACGGATAGATGACACAGGGCTGAAGCTTCGCCATGTCGCAATCAACATCATCCTACACGGACTGCGTTGCTTCCCTCCGCACATCTCTCTCCTTCCTCGAATCCTCAGTCAATACCCTCGGCAACGGCGTCGCAGACTTCCCTCGTCTGGTGTCGGTCCTTAAGTCGGTCCGCGTAAGATGCCCTTCTCTCGTCTTCCTTTACTGCCTTTCTGCGGGGTTTCATCTCTCTCCCCCTTCCCGGTACTCGGCCCCAAAAGAAACAAAGACCCTGCCCCTGCTAACATCTTCAACCCCAACCCAGCACTACGAACTAATACCGACAACAACCCTAGCACAAGCCGAGGCTTCCCTCCGTGACGAAATCAGCCCCTTCATCACCCTCCTGCTCTCGCGCGCAGAGCACCAGCTCGACCGCCAGGCGCGCAAGATTGAGACTCTCAAGGCGCGGTCGGAACTCAACGCCGGCCGGTTGTCGTCCGCGGCGGGCGGTCCCACACCGCCCGCGCAGCGGGGACGCAAGGGCAGTGCGGGCGCCGGGAGGAAACTGGACGGCGAGGCCGCGCTGAGGGCCAGGGTGCTGCGGCAGAGGAAGGAGGCGCTGAAGTACAGCGTCGAGAGGCTCGAGATGGAAGTCGCGCAGAAGGAGAGGGAGTTGAGGATGCGGTTGGAGAAGTCTTGAGGCGCGTTGAGATGGGGCACGGAAGGAGAATACGGGCTTTATGAGACGGCACCGACTACATGTGTATGGTTGTCGGTCTTTGGAGAAGGTCTGTCGGCGAAGATTATGTGGCCTGGTATGTGATATCCCCAGGCCGGTGTCTTGCGTGCCGAACATCCCGTGGCAAGACGCGCTTAAGAGCATAGTGTATACCTTGACAAAGGTCTATGGCTTGGCTCAGCTGGCTGGGTAGCGTCACAGTGAGCATGGCAGCGGCATGGCTCCTCTTTAGGCAGCATTTTTTATGATGCGGCTTGGGGCATGTGATATGAGATTGCCTTGTTGTCGTCAGATGACGGCTATGGCCGATCTACGCGTTCTAGAGCGTGTATGCCGAAGCATGGGTATGAATAGACCGAGTAAACTTAGCTTGACTCAGTCGGGGGGTGGACAGGCGGTGTCCGGTTGTGTCTTCCGGACCTTTGGCTGGTAAAATATTACAGAATGCACATAGCTTCAGCACGTCCGTCACATGGTGCTACTCCTATTCAACGGCTGATAGCAATTCAGCCTCAGTCGTGTCTCACTGGCTATAGCTTCGAAGTGTCATTTATGACCTTAGTCACTCTTGTTCATCACTGCAGGACTGATACCATTTAGACATATATAGGTTTAGTCCCATTTCAATTCAGATAGCGCGAGCTATCGGTATGGTTCTGCAGCCGCACGCACGCCTTCCCTTGCCGTGAGTTCATGATCCCATTTCAGCCAAATGGAGAAAGAAAAAAAAAGAAGGAAAGAAGAAGCTATAGAATGGGCAAAAGCCGTCAACAGGGTCCGAAAGAACAGGTATAGGTGTTGGTCGCGCACATATACAGTTAAGGACGACGTGAACACAATAATAGGGGAGCGAAATAGTAACAAGGGGCAACAAAAACAATGGCATTACAGCCAGGCCCCAAAAACGTCCGACAGCGCCCAGAAACGTGTTTTACTCCAACCAAAGTCAAACCGATACCGATGTGTGTCCCGTGTTGTTATAAGGCCCCCAAGCTTGCCCGATACGGGCTTCAAAGGCGAAACCGGTATGGAAGATTTCAAAGCTTGTAATCATGATGACGACGCGACACCTCCCTTTTTTCCCAAGTTGTCCATTCGGTTAGGGTATAAGAATGACACCGGGTCGGGAGGCGAAAGCTGACGCTCATATAGAATCATTCGTCCGGTTCCAATCTAGCCAGGCACATGATCCTCGAACGATGCCTAACCCAGAACCTCTTTCACCAAAGCGTCCTATAACAGGATGAGGTAGTTGCTGGGGGCGATGCCTGTCTGGCCGTCTTCTTTGCGTGCCTGCCACCACCTGCCGCTGACGTCACTGACCTCCAAGATCTCGTGCTTGGAGAAGGAGATCTCGTTTGCGTCGTCTGGGTTCGCTTCGTAGCTGTAGATGGCCTTTGCACGATATGGGTACTCGGTTGGAGGGACGATTTCGCCTTCTGGTGGTGATGGCGCGGCGGCGGGCTTAGGCCCGGTAGCAGCACCGAACGCTGGAGCGGCGGTCGAGTTCCGTTGGACAGCGCTCATGCCATTCATGCCGCCAACAGGTGAGGGGTTCTCGAATCCGTTGAGTTGAGCCGAGGTGTACATCTGGGGTGGCTGAACAGATGTCGACGTTTCGGGGCGATTGAGGCCGTACCCGGTGTTCATCGTCTGACGGTTAGTACCGTTGTCCTTGCTCAAAGCGAAGGAATCGATGTATGCGCGTGGAACAGCTGATGGTGCTGAGCCGAAGTAGAAGATCCAGACGATCTGAAGAATAACACTGTTAGAACCTCGAGAAGAGCAGTACCAACGGAATACATACCGTGACCATGGACAACAGAATGAACCCTGCAGCCGCGGCTTCCTTAGCGCCATTCGACGAGTAGACAAGACCATTCACTGAGGATGTGGTTAAAACCAGGCCGGCAGCGAGATAGCCCGTAATGGCTACATGATACGTCTGGATGGAGTCCGACGCAACAACAACGAAGACCCCAGCAATGACGAAGAAGTAGTAGACCACTGTCCACCACGAATAACTTGGAAATGAACTCGATGTTCCCCTGGTCTGGACCTCGGCGAAGATGGAAGCGAAGAAGGAGATTATCCACGCAAGCTATGATTTTGCAATTAGCACAATTGCCGGTACGGAAAGTCTTTCCACGTCGCAAAACGGCCGGACAAAGAAGTCCGTCACTTCGCTGGAACACATGCTAAAGAGAGTGAGACGAGACTTACTGCTGCTATTGAAATGGTTGCGAGAGCGAAAGGGTCGCCAATGATGTTCCCTATGCTAACGCGCTTGCGGCCAGAGCCGTATTGCACCCGCGAGTTTTCCATTTTCCTGAGCGATGGAGAGTGTAGAGAACCGTAAGAGGGCATAGAGGCAAGTGGTTGTTGAGACGCGGCGACGGCCTAAGGAGGGTTATGCGCAAGTAATCTTGTTCGGAGCAAGTGGCGATGGCGAAGTTCAATTCAACCGAGTCGAGCGTTACTGGAAGATCATGGGTTGCGTGACCCAGAGTGGCAGTGTTATTTGATCCGACGGCGACAGAGGAGAAGGGTGGTTGGTCGGTAAATCAGAGCGAGCCTGGAGCAGAAAGGAGTGACTGGACTGGCTGGTGATTCCGAAGAACGTGATTGCTAAAAGTGGCTGGTGCGGGCGGGGAGAGAACACGTAAAGTCGTGACGAGGTACAGCAATCGTTGTTGGAATGACGAACTCCAACAGGACAGAAATGAAGCGGATGCGAGAAGGCTGGAGACCTTTTGGTCGCGTTTCGTAGAGTTAGTTCCAGTCCAAATCGAACTGAGTCGTTTGTCGCGCTCTCCGTGGTGGCCTCTTTGTTGCTAGTTTCAGTTCCAAGTGTGCCGATCCTGGGGCTACTGCCTTCAATCCCTCCTTTTCTCGATTTCTCCCTACCGATGAACCAAGGTCGTGAATTCCCGTTACGCAAAGTTCTCTAGTCGCAGTACCAGCCAGCGTGTTCCAACTGTTGTGAATGCCCGTGCCGAAAGGAAGGGAGACGTGCGGAAGGCTCTGCAGAAGAATCGAAGGTGGGTGACCAAGGCGAGGGAGAGGAAAGGGAGCGATTGAATGAAAGTGAGGGAGAATGGAGGGTGTCAAACGTGGTAAAATGGGGTGTCAGAGCTGCAGGCTGAGCGGCGGAAATGGGAAGTTGGGCGAACTAGGGTCGCGGGTGAGATGGAGGGCTTTGCACAGCCCGATCACATTTCCCAGCACGGTACTGGAATTGGCTTTTTGCGGGAAAAATGGGAGGACGACAGGGGTTTCCCACTCTGCCGTCAATTTAGAATTCGCACTGTCCATCTAGTTCAGGGACGGGAAAGTCAATCTCGGGCCTCTCAGGCGAGTTGTTCCTGCGCCGCGAGAGTCCGGTAGTGCTTGGCGAACAACATAATACGTTGTCGTTAAACCTCAAGTCATCTTTTTGAATAGAACCGCCTACACGATTCACAATCATCACGGAAACATATTTATTCTCGACGTTCTGCAACGATGGATCCGTGCTTAGTGTAGGATCTTGGTGCTTCTTTGGCTTAGCAGAAACGGGGTCGTCAAGCTAATTTTTAAAGTGTTTGAGGTTGACGGGGAAGTGGACATCGCTTTGGACGATGTGATAGGCTGTCAGAGACCGAGCATTCAAGAGTTTCTCGATTGGCAATGACTTGGCCTTCAAACCCGACCAGAGGTACTTACAGAAGTCAAGCGCCTAATGAGGTATTCAACAGCATGCTGTGGCCTGCCACAGACCTACATCAGCGGAAGAGCCAAAACGGGGTTTCACAAACGTCTGTAGGCCCCGTGCGATTCGACCCCCTTTGAACTCGGAGTGCAATCTGTTTCGCGAGAATCTTTTTTGGACGCACAGCAGCCCATCAAACACGGGGACTTACTGCCACATACAGCAACAAGGCACCACACAGACCTCGCCGCATTGTCTGTGATCTCACCACCCAGAAGACGATGAACTTCTGGCAAAGCCTGTTCTACCAGGCAAAAGGCTCTGCCGCCTGACTACTGCAGGGGCTCCCTCCTGTGGAAGCTGTGTGATTGTTCGCCCCGATGCCACTGTGGTCGCTAGAACTACTGGAAGAATGAGATGATCCACCCCCGCCAGCCGTGCCTCTCTGACGCCTGCGACGGTTAATATTCCGGTGGAGCCCCTGTTACCAGACAGTGATCATCTATACTCTTGAGATTCTTGAGATGATGCTGAGGGTATCGTGGGGCTCTTTTGGTAAGGGTATAGCTGGCGGCGGCTTCAACCGACACAACAATCCGGTAATAACCAGCCGTCTGGCATAGCCTTTTGACAGAACAATGAGGTGTATTGCAGCACCAGTGGTAACCAACGGGCTTGCAAGTCATGGAAGCATTATTGTGCGCATTTGGCAGACGAGTTGCGTTTCCTTATCCAGCTAAACCGTATGGTTAACCATCGCGGCCGACTTCCATCTAGCGAAGCAATAACTCCCTTATCCGCATGTGTACTGTATAACTCCTAAGGTATCAGTACCGGAGAACGGGTTCGCACCCATGCCCGGGAGCTCGTTGATGTGTACAGATAATGTGGCACGTGTGGCATACGTATCAACGTGGCAAGTGCTGCAGATCACCGAGAACAGCATTTTGTGGACGTACACGTCTAGGAATGGGTGAAACACATGTCATGGCCGAAATACGTAGGTTGAAACAAGTGACGTCGTTGGAGTCCTTATCACTCGGCCGGACACACAAGGGTCGCCAGCCAGAGCTCTGGATGATGATCAATCCTTCAACAACTAGAAAGACGATATGGAAACTCGATGCCCAGGATCACCAGCCATGCCTTGCTGGTAGGGGCATAATGTCGAGGAACATCAGGCACCGAAACAATGCTATAAAGCGCAGACAGCGTCTCTAATGTTGTTTGTAAGGAATAGCATGGACTATGTCAGCACTTCATCTGAACTCTTTCCTTCTCTGCATCTAGGCCTAAGATCTTCATGCGTGCCGTGCTCTCTTTTGCAGGTTGTGGTGGGCTCAGGCACCATGAAACACGGCAGCGGGAATCCCGAACTGTGATAGTGACAAGCTCACCCCAACAGGTGGTGGTACACCTAGTTCGCACAAAGTTCTCCCTTCAGTAATCTGTTCAGCCCTTCGATCTCGCATTCATGCACCGCACTGTGCCCGGCATAAGAGGGTTGGTATGTTTGTGGCCAGATATTTCATAGTCATAGACCTGGGAAGACTGCCTCAGCATCCAGCCTTTACAGCTCGCGGCTAAGTATAAGCTTCCCGGTAAATACTACAACCCACTCATGTTGTAATTGAGGGCCGGACTGTTTCGCAGGGCCGTCAACCAACCTCTGCCAACCCGGCGACCGTGTCTGGGACATTGTACCCCAAAGCTGTACGAACTGGAGGCACACAGATCCAGTCTCTATAGAGCCTCTTCCAGAAGTTTCTCATCCTCCCAATTATGGTATTCAAGGATAGACTCCGGGGTCGACCAAGACGAATGCATTCCCTTGGCATATATTAGACGACCGACTCCGTCGTCAGGCAAGATGGTGTGAAAGCGACTGAGAGGCTGAGCTGGACCATTGGGGTCTCCGGCGCCATTTACTCCTAGTCGTTGATGTAGGTTCTCAAATTTCCAATTCCGTCTGCCGCCGGTTGGCCGTCCTCCTGACACCAGCCTCGATCCCTTCGAGTTTCGCTTCGACATTGGCCACCCAGTCCCCATACTTTAAGACCCTCTCCTCATACCAATTCCGAAGGACCCTCTCGCTGCGCACTCGTAGCGCGGAAATTTCCGCGTCTTGGGCAATTTGGATGGCCTCAACGCCTTTCATCCTGGGTATGAGTGTCACAAGTGCCGCGCTGGTTTCTGCGTCCGGGATCGGACTATCTACTTCAGAGGTCGCTGCTGTAAGAGCTGATGCTGTTGCTGGGTAGGAGGTGGCGAAGGAGAGGACGGTGCTACGCAGAGCAGACGTGGAAAGCTGTGTCGGTGGTAGAGACGCGTCCGGGGCAGGTGCTGGGTTGAAGAGGGTCGGATGGGCATTGTCTGTTTGTACCGTTAGTCTCAGGTCTGATATCAGCTGGGTCTTTGCGGGCGCGTACAGATCTTGAGGAGCTCGGCGTAGACACGGAACCGCGACAGTAGATAGGCAAAGCGGCGTTCCAAGTCGCTAAGAGTTGCGATGGCTGGAACTGCCGCTGCACGCGCGGGTGGCACCGTAGCCCCAAATATAATGTGCTCAATCCGAAGGAGGCGAGCCTCGAGGAGGGAGATGGTGGAAAGGGTGGTTTTGTCGAGTGTTTCGTCCATTCTTCCAGCTGCCGAGTCACGGTGTTCGCTTCAATGTCGCCTCTCACGGTTATAGCCAGTTGTGTCTTGTCTCTAAAAGCCGTAGAAGAAGAAGATAGTAGCCTGATTTCAGTATGTGATAGACAGTGTGATATCTTTCGAATCCAGCAATCCCTTTGCCACCAAGTGAGGTCTAGCAGCGCACATGGCTACAGGTAGGAACTTTCCCCAGATTCTAACGGTGAACGGCCCAACTCGAGATCAATGTGGCAGATCGATCGACCGGGTAGACTAAGAGGAAGTGACAGAGCTAGTACTGATAAAGACTAGCTTGAAATGCTAAGAAAGACCTGGAGAAAAGTGCGAGACCCCCACTCTTGGTCCCTTTGCCCTGATTCGGTGCCTGGGCTGCTGCGTCAGCGTTCCTAACAATTGCGCATCTGTTCTCAAATGTCACACGACTTCGGTACACTACAAACTCAATTAGCTCTCAAACAGACTTATATCTGATACTATCTGGCTGCACTCGAGCGACCAGACTGCTCTACTGTGCTCGACAAGCTACCCTTCCCGCAGTCGCAGACAGCGGAAGGCGCCGAACCCGCTCGGTGACTGGCTTGATCTCTTCCAGTTCTCGACCACCGATATTGCTTAGCCGGGCCACCTTGGACTGTGTCTGGTAGTAGTAGAGGACGTCTATGCCGAATTATTCGACCATCACAGATGGACCTTCCTCAAGTAGGAGCGGTAGTCCAGGCGAGATGAATCGACAAAGGAGGGCGCGAGCCCAGAAGGACGGAGGAGGCCAGGCCTCAGGGCTAAGCAGCAATATCAACCTGCTCAATACCAGTACGTCGCAAAGGAAATAGAAAGGAATAAATGGGGTGGCATAAGGCTGACTTCGATCTCAGTTGTTGGCGCCGGCACATTGGCGATGCCAGCTGCGCTATCACACTTTGGGATAATGCTTGGTTCTATGCTCATCATATGGTGCGGTGTCACGTCTGCGTTCGGCCTATATCTGCAAGCTCGATCAGCACGATATCTCGATCGCGGCACATCCTCCTTCTTCGCTCTTTCGCAAATCACCTATCCGAACGCGGCGGTGGTGTTCGATGCTGCTATTGCCATCAAATGCTTTGGTGTTGGAGTTTCCTATCTCATTATCATAGGCCAACTGATGCCAGGGGTGATGAAAGGCTTCGACAGTCGTGCTGACGAAATTCCATTTCTCGTTGACCGCCAATTCTGGATCACTGCCTTTATGATCATCATTATTCCCCTGAGCTTCCTGAGACGGCTAGATTCGCTCAAATACACGAGCGTTGTGGCCTTGGTCTCCATAGGATACCTGATTGTCTTGGTCGTCTACCACTTTGCGGCGGACTCGCATCCGGATCGGGGTGACCTTCGTATCATCACCTGGGGAGGTCCTGTGGGAGCCCTGAAGAACCTGCCGGTGGTTATTTTTGCATATACATGCCACCAAAACGTTTGTCACTTAGCCTCCAAAGTTCAGAGCGCTCTTGCTGATGTGCTTTAGATGTTCTCAATACTCAACGAGATCAAAGATAATTCCCCAGGGAGCATTGTCGGTGTCATAGCGTCCAGCATCGGCTCCGCGGCATCGATCTACATTCTTGTGGCCATTACCGGCTACTTGACTTTTGGCAACAGTGTCAACGGAAACATCATTTCAATGTGTGAGTAAAATCCAATCTCTGATCGCCCGAATATTGGCTGATAAGGTCCCTAGATCCACCTTCTGTGGCCTCAACAATCGGCAAAGCCGCAATCGTTATTCTGGTCACGTTCAGTATCCCGCTTCAAGTCCACCCTTGCAGGGCGTCTATTGATGCGGTTCTGAAATGGCGTCCGAACAAGTCCTCGCGCCTCCCTACATCGGCTCCAGGTCGTTCCTCTTCCCCAGGCGGCCAACCACTTATGGCCGCATCAAATGCGCCAGTCGACAATCACGGTTCACCGGCTGCACATATATCGGAAATGCGCTTCGCTATAATTACGACAGTTATCCTAATTTTGAGCTACGCAACCGCTCTGACAGTTTCCAGCCTCGACCGTGTCTTGGCTTACGTTGGCAGTACAGGCTCCACTTCTATCAGCTTCATCCTTCCCGGTCTGTTCTACTACAAGATCAGCGACCCAGAAGGCATACATCATCAACGTCTCACAAAGGAAGACGATGACGCGGATGTGGATTCCGACGAAGATGCATTAGAGCCACCGGGCGCATCACTCGTGGAGAGCGTCGTAAGTATCCAGTCGGGCGTGAGCGGTGTGCTAGGTCGTCCTCGCTGGCGATGGGTGAGGAGGTGGAGATGGGATCTTGAACACCTCGAAATGGGGCTCCTCCGCAAACTTGCCCTGTGTCTATCGATTTACGGGCTTATCGTCATGATTGTCTGCTTGACCATGAATTTGTTCGTCAATACGCATGAGGTAGAGGCGGACATGATCATATGATCTTTGAAGTCGCAAGCTTCTCACTTAAGCCGAACTGGGGTGTTTATTCGCATGTGCAGGGGTTGGATTCAAGGCATGAGCGGTTTGGAGTTAAACATTGGGTTAGCGTTTCAAGCATACTTTGAATAACGAGTCTGTCCCTTCGGCTGTCCAGCAAGCAGTGTGCATTGATTCCGCGTTTGAATGTTCTCGCTTATATGGCAAGTTATTGACCGCCTTATAATGATCTACATTACATCTGATGTATGAACATCCTACTCTCGAGTATAAAGATTCCTACCTCACATACAGACAATCATATTGCCTCTTCGAGTTCCGAGTTGTATCAGATACCTGAACCCACAATAGCTGTAAGTCTGGACACCGGCTAGTAAGTTCCTGTAACGATGGCAACCGGGGCTAGACTATAGTATTTTTTCTCTAGATCTTGGTACAATTTTCATAGCAGGTTTGCCAACAAGACACAACTCATTTCCCCTACAATTCTGACCATACCATAGGTTGCCTTCGCCTTCACGAGGACGCGACCCTGCCTTGTGCACTGACATGCTCTGCTTCTGAGACATGTTCAACCTCGAGGTACAGCGATATGACCTCCAAATCAGGCGGAGATGAAGTGCTAACACTGTAGCACCAGCTGGCTCGTCTATTTTTTGCCTTCAGCCGCAGAACTGTATGGACGCCGCCTGGCGATAAAGTTTCCTTGGCCCCTCGAGCAACACTCGATCTGCTGCTGTCCAACATTGGCTTGCTAAGGTCTTCTGGTATCCCTATAATTACAATGCGGATGACTTCTCAATAACGCCTTTCAGATGCCCCTTATACACATTTATAAAAACATCGATGTGAGCGTCCCAATATCCTCACTGTGTCGTCGCTGCATCTTTCGTCTCCGTGGGGAGGGGCAGCTTTGGAGGTTTTGACGGACCGGGACGGTATTTCGGTTCGAGGATGCCGACCTGTCATTTTCCGTTAGGTCTTATGAGACTGGACCATTTGTCGGATTGTCATGATGCTTACCATAGAAAGCAACCTCCAGACCACATCGGTCGGCTGCGCGCCCACTCCTATCCAGTATTTCGCCCGTAGCGTGTCGAGCTTGATATCCTTGTGTAGTTTTCCCGAGCTGTCGTATGTGTCCTTCTTTGGTATCGGATCGTAGGTACCAATCACCTCGAGCGGTCTGCTATTGCGTGCTGTCCTATTCAGGGAGTCTTGAGTAAGGAGGTCTTCTGTACAGGGTACGGTTCGCATTTACCTCGCGTGCGCAACCACTATATTGTAGAATGGCTCATTGACACGGCCAAATCTGGCGAGACGAATCTTGACAACCATGTTGCGAATCGTGTCGTCGACGGACCCTAGCTTCAGTGTTCTTTGATACAGCTATCTTGGGGTTGAGGTTCAAAGTTTGGAGCAATCTGCACGGCTTACATAAGTTCCGCTTGCCGAGCATCGACTGATTTGGGCTTTCCCAATTGGAAGGTACACGCAGGGATTATTGTGGGTCTCGCAAGACAGCTGTCGAGATCTCTCTTGCAATTCCAGATCGATGAGAGGTGATGTCAGAGTCAGGCACTGTAGCTTTTATGTTGAACTTCTTTTGTCAACGTTGTTCCTCTTTATCCAATACGTCCAGCTAGAAAAATACTCGATATACCACATTCAATTTGATCCCATTCACGTACCTCAAGATCCTCCATAAATTCAAAATGGCGTTTAAGGAGAGTCATATCTACCAGTTGTGCCTGTACTTTGACTTAGACTGACAAGCATAACAGACACTGAGTGCGAAGGCGGCTGCTGCTCTGGACAAGGAGTTGATGAGTACCGGTGCATTTTCTCTAGACCAGCTCATGGAGCTTGCCGGTCTATCGGTGTCGCAAGTCGGTCAGTCGCACTTCTGATGGTTGATGTGGCCTCAACCAGCACGGGGACTCCGCCCTGTGCAGAACGGTTTCCAAAGACGTTAACCATCCGTAAAGTGTATCGTGTTCATCCACCTACAAAGGGCCGTAGAATTCTCGTGGCTTGCGGCCCTGGCAATAACGGTACGACACCCACGCTCTGGTTCAATGGTGGATTTCTTACTGATTTGCCTTCAGGAGGCGACGGTCTGGTAGCGGCCCGCCACCTCCGACACTACGGCTACCAGCCAACAGTTTACTACCCGAAACAGCCCAAGAATGACCTATATCAGGTAGGTACCAGTCCGCTTTCTCCCAACTTAGCCGCTTCTATGCTTTAGCGTCCCACTGGGGCGGGAGGGTGCTCTGTTTTGCTTGAGCGTTTGTCCAATTGTCCACCTTGAACGCAGCTCCTGACACTTTATGCCGTGTCTTTGTGATACGATTATGTTTGTTGCTCTTCCATCACTTCTGTGTTGTCTCTGCCTACTCGTCCGCATATAGGCTCGAGACGACTTTCTTCCACCCGCCCAACCACGTCACTCTCGTCCCTATTTCCGTCCTGGTAGGCCCTGTTTCCGCAACTCGTGTACATGCAGTCACCAGAGCCCTCCGCGCAGCTTCTCCCCGTCGGGTAATCGCTTTTCGCTCATCGTGTTCGTAGCGGCTTGCAAAGCAACTGAAGGACCTCGAGGTCCCCTTCGTCGAAGATTTCCCCAAAGCCCTGAAGTCCACCGATCACATTGTAGATGCCATCTTCGGTTCGTGCCTCCTTGGCTGTTTTTCGTTTAGAAGGGCGCCGTTATTAACAAGATCATCACAGGCTTCAGCTTCTCCGGAGAGGTCAGAGAACCATTCAAAGCTGTCATCCAAGCACTCGAGGAGACAAAGGTCCCTGTAACAGCAGTTGACGCTCCATCTTCTTGGAGTATTGAAGACGGCCCTCCAGCTTCCGGTGTGGGTAGCAAGTTCAATCCTGCCGTGCTGGTCAGCCTCACAGCTCCAAAGCCGCTGGTAAAGCACTTCAAGGGACGACATTTCATCGGCGGAAGGTTCGCACAACGTGTCTGGGCGGCAGCCCCTGCCTTGATGAATAGAGATTACTGACCTCCTGTGTTCACGAAACAGATTCGTCACGCCTGCGATCGCAAAGAAGTACGACTTCGAAGTTCCAGAGTATCAGGGGATCGACCAATTCGTGGAGGTCACTGGAGGACAAAAACTCTAAGTTCGAGACTGCCTCACAGAGGCGATTCAGCATCCAGTGGTGATTTTTTTTTGTGACCGGTTGTCGAACCTGAATCGTCTTTCCGTTCATTCGGGCTTGGCGACCCCCTCAGATAACGGCACAACCCCCTGTGCGGCTGTTTGGGCAGACGGGACTTGGACAGAGTCCTTCATCCATGTCAATCGTGTCAACAACCACCCCATTCGGGCATGCCAGCAGCGGGGGATGATAGTCGTGACAGAATCGCACGTAGACCAAGTATCGTTTCCCACAGACAGAGCAGTCGGCCGTGTACTCAGTGCACATTAAATCCGTGGACTGGAGACTCTGATATGAGAGCAGGAGCGTGTTTTGAATCTGAAAGGGGTCGTGTGGTTGTAGTCGACAATCCTCTGGCGACATTGACAGCTAATGGACATTTGCGCCTTACACTCTGGCCAGAGTATTCCGTGAGTTGACAACGAGTGTGGCTCGATATGAGAGACTTGCCGTTTCCGCTCTGACGGCACCACCTGGAGCCAATAGGTTGTCGCTGTAACGATACCCGCCCAAGCTGCGATTCGCTATACCAGGTGCCCGGCCGGACACTGCACTCTCGTGTTGTCTGTTGCTTGGCCTTGCGCAGCGCGGTGTGCGGAACGGTTTGGAGAAGAATGGTTGATCAGGTCCGTTACTCGTTACCTTACCGTACCTCTTTTTGTTTCGGCCCTCTTAAACAGTCAAGCACAGCTGCTACCGCGGACACAGTGGCAAATGAGATGAGCAGGAACACGGTCGGAAACAAGCAAAGCGGAAAGAAAGGCAGCGCTGAGGGGCCCTCCGCAACAGCGACCTCAGCGACAAACGACAATGAGGGAAAGGATTGGCAGGCTCACATGCACAACAAGACCAAGGCGAGAGCAGCATAAAACCGTCAGACGCAGCCATTAGCAATCAGATTTGTGAAGTGTGGACAGTATTCCTCATTTGGTGCGATGGTACTGCCCGCAAAAATCGCCTTGCCGCCGGAGAGACATGGCACTACGTACACATTCTATGCAGCCAGTTCCGCACTTCACTCTGGGGCTGATGGCTAGGTACGGGGAAAGGCAAGTAAAGGTACCCTTACCCTCAGAGGGGATCAACTTCGGGCCTGCTGCCACTCTACCCGTAGTCGAGTCGGGCGTATCATTCTACTAACCGGAACAAAAGCTCCTTAACACATCTGATTGGCTGATGCGCCAGGTCGCGCTTGCGCTGCTGTGATCTTCGCGCCTTGGACAGACCAGAAATGAAGGATTTCGAGCGTTCTAGAATTTGCCCTCTGTCCACTTCACGGTTTACTTATGCCTCGTTGCGAGGTCGATCCGCGGCTCGTTGTTCTGACTCTCTTCATCTCCAATATTTTTCTCTTCGATGGTGGACTCGCATCTTTGCTGGCACTCTCTCTTTACCAGAGTCTAATCCCCACCCGACTAAGTCTTGGTCTTGGTGGACACTCCGCAGATGCTAGTGTAGTGTCAGGAGTGTCAGCCTCTCCCGAGCAAGAGGCCAGGGTGATATGCGCAAAACGACACATTTCTCCGCAGATACCGGCGATCTGTGATACGGGCTCTTCCAATCCGAGAAGCCGATGTCGAAACATTGCCTGACTTCAACTTCACGAGGAGAAAATCCGTGTGTGGCGGTGGCCACAAGCTTCACCGCCACAGAGTCTCTGCCACCGTGGTGGAGCCACAGCTGGCACACCAAATCTCATGGCTGATAATGCCGGGCCATACGGCAAAAGAAAACGATCCAAGCTTGCAGAGTGCAGCAGGAACTTGAACTCTGATTGGGACCCTCCTGACCCTCTAGCCTTTTCGCAGGCGGGTGCTGTACAGGTACGTGTATCATACGACTGACGGCTGCGGTACTCCATAGCGACCTAGTATGACTAGTGTGGTGCATGCTTTTCTGACCCTACTCAGGAAGTCGATGAGGATTTCAAAATCCCATTTTGACAAAAGCGGGTCCGCGGGACCACTCGCTGACAGGAATTATGTACACGTCCAAAGTACTGCGTAGATACAAAGTCGCTCTCTCCACTATTCGAATGGCGTGCCGGCGTGGACCACAACGCAGCTCTTTACCATCTGTAATAATTACGTGGTAAAGTGGTTCCTCTGGATTGGAGGGGTTCAACGTCGGAGCAGCAAGTGATACATGTGCTCACGTCCCCTGCTCGCCAATCTCCAATTAAATATACAAGGTAGCCCGAGCATATCGGTCGCGTGAGATTCCTGGCATGAAATCGTGCGCAACAGGCTCTGTAATTGACATCACCTCGGCCAGATGCCCATAACGCTGATTTTGCCATAGCGATCTCCTCGTGGAGAACAAGAATCAGTCATTTATCATCACCACCTTTACGAACATCAGCGGCGAGACCAATGGTCAGTAGCCAGCGGGACGGCTACTATGCGATGCGAACTAGAACCGCGGTCGACAGTTTAGAGACGTTCGCCACAAAAGAGACGCCGATCAGTGTCGCTTAGAAAAGTCTCGATTACACGTGTGCAGCGATATGAGTCCGAATTGAGCGAATGCCCGTTTTATGCCCCAGCCTTGAAGATCTCGCTCACCCACACGTGCGGACTACAGGCGCAACGATATTATCTAGTCACACGACCTGAACTGCCCATTTCTGCCCGATCTCCTTAACTCGCACTGGATGTTGCGAAAGGCGATAGTTGCTGCCTCGCAGCCTCCCCGGATGTTGGTCAGCATTGGTTCACATTCGCACTCTATAAGCTGAGTGCTGTGAGATAAGAGTTCTCTCTGAGCTGCGTCAGTCGTCCCCTGAGGTCTGAATTGTGAGCGTTCGGCTACGCAATTCCAGCCAATGGGCTTAGACGGAAGGACAACCGGGCTCTCCCCATTGGACGACAAGGCAACTGTTACAACTGTACGAGGCTACACTTGCTGGAACGTCAGGACTTATTTAGCACCACAGTACGCTGCACAACTGGACAGACAACTCCAAATCGATGTGTAATTGGTCAAGCTGACGGTCTCATTCCGCCCTGGCTCACTAGTCCTACCTTAAGGCATGATGCCTCACAGTTGCCGTGGCTGCGGTTGGCATAAGCGAAGCTAACTGATGCCCGCATGGTTGATCGAGAACCCCCATTGGCAACCACGGACTTTTACGGGGTCTCAGGCCAATGACTCGATCCATAGCTAAGCGCTTGATGCCATCTTATGATTACATTCGGCCAGGAAAGCCCGAGTTGGATCCTGCATCGCAACAAGAACGCCCTACCGCGAAACTCGTCGTTCCTTCTCCCTCACGAGCTCCACACCCCGGGGCAAATGCTCCGAGAGACTCTGAGCCCGGGTTGAAAGTTCGTGAGAACGTCGAGAATGTAACGCTGCATCATCACTACTTCTCTGCGATCTAGCGAACCGAAGGCCCTACGGGACTGTGCGGTTGATATGGTGAGATGGAGCGCATGC
The DNA here is from genome assembly GCA_007388105.1 of Coniochaeta prunicola. Classification (NCBI taxonomy): domain Eukaryota; kingdom Fungi; phylum Ascomycota; class Sordariomycetes; order Coniochaetales; family Coniochaetaceae; genus Coniochaeta; species Coniochaeta prunicola. Next base: position 102,212 of record SMOB01000288.1, read on the forward strand.
TCCTGTCCCTCGCCATCGCTGAGTCCAGAACAGTCCGGAAGTTTTCTTCCGGAGAAAATCATGACCGGCGCGTAGGGATAATTGTATGCCGCACACGTTGATTTCTCCTGCAAGTAAAGGACTGTCCAGGTTACCGCAAAGATTAGGCACATCTTGTTAATTACGAGTCATGTTCTGGTGGCTTACACGGTAAGCCTAATGGAAACCAAGGAAAGGAGAGGTATTGCTCGCTATTCACTCGCGCCGAGACAGCGATATCTGGTCTTGGCGGTCGCATAGCCTCAGGCAGCTCAGCCGATACACCTGGGTGTGCATGCGCATGTCTAGAAGTGGCCTCCAGCGTTTCCCGGCAGGCACAATGACATGGTGGTTCAAACTTGCATTCGCAGTGCCCGTAGAGGCACGTTTTGCAGGAGGGAGATGCCGACTGGGGCAGACGCTAGGCGGGTGGCCCATTTGAGACAGCGTTCAACGTCCTTGCGACTGCTATGGTTTGCGACAATACATCACAAGTCACCATACGGCATGGTCTTGTGAACTACCCTCAGCATCAGATGATTGGCAGACGATTGGTAGACGAAACAGCACAGGCACACTCTCTGCCAGCAGTTCGAATCGAATTTGCGGATTCCTTTCACACACATACTTCCGGCTCTCCATCACAGTCTCTTACGGTGGTAGAGGCGTCTACCACTTGCATTTAAGACTATGTCTTGTTAGACGTCTAGTAACGTATACGATGACCCCCAAAAGACACCGGCATTGAAGTCAGAGACAGGTCCTCTGCTTATCTGTCATATTCTCGTGTGGCTAACACTATGCTCTATGTCTATATTCCGAACACTTGACGCACCATATACGTCCCACCGCACGCGCCCGCCTCTCCGTCAGCAAGAGAACGGATCCGGCACTAGCCCGTCGTTGTATGCCTGGATGATCGAATACACGCTAACGTACATTCCAGCGACACAAATGAAAGCGCCAGACGCGACCGTCAGGACACACATAGTGAACATGGGCCACGCCGCCCTGAAGGCATGGTATCCGCCCATCATGTGGTACTCGTCATACAGCCAGAAGAAGCCCGCGATCCCATATGTGTACCACGACGCAAACAGACTGGCCGCTATTCCAATCAAGTAATTGAAGATGGGCACGCCGACAGCCAGCACGAACGCAAGCGCGTTCATGATGAAGACCAGCACCGTCCAGGTGCCCCAGCCCACAGCCGAATGGTCGTGCAAGTGGCGCGTACGGCGGAACAGGCGCACGAAGATCAGCTTAGCCGCCGTGTGGGCGTACAGGCTCCCGGCAATGAGGAAGTTGGGCAGGGCGATGCCGTAGGCTGCTTTCGCCCAGACAGGCGGGAGGGAGCTGAAGGCCGGAGAAGCGACAGTGGAGCCGATGTAGTAGTACATCACGATGGCGAAGACGACGTAAAAGACCGTGGCGAAGCCTTGCAGGGTGTAGGCGGCTTTCATGGCGCCGCGAGGGTCCTTCATTCTGCGGTTTTTCAGTTTCGTTAGATCTCTCTGCCTTCTTTTTACGTCTTCTTTCATTCAAGCAAAGAGGTAGCGGTCTTACTCAGATATGAGGATGAAGAACATGAAGTGGCCTATTGGAATGCGTTAGCAGGTTACACGCAGTCGTGGCATGGGAAGGAGGGTTCTGCTCACCAGCATAGGAGAAGACGGGGTTCGTGATGGCGATAAACGCCGTCGTGAAGTCGCTGGATTTAACTATGTCGATAGACCTTCCGACGACGGGATTGAGGCCCGCACCGACCATGCCGACAATACCAGCCACGAGGATAGAGATGACGCTTGGAATGCTCAACCATGACAGCCGATCCAGCGTCCGGGGCATCGAGAAGATCAGCGTAGGAATGGCGAAGATGCCGGTATATAACATCAGGCACAGCTTATTGTCTGACAGCTCGGCCAACGCAATCTGGCCGGCCAGGAGCTGACCGCCGGTGGCAAACACGGCGAAGATGACCGTGCCAGCGCCCAGTATCTCACGCCCGATCGGCCCAAAAAGGATGAAGCCGGCGTCGCCCATACTATGGACCTGGGGATGTCTTAATTTAAACTGGATGAGAATCCAGCTGGTGAAAGTGGCGAAGATGCCTAGGAAGGCGATGATGATGACGCCCGGCACGATGCCGACGACGGCGAGGCTGGACGGCAGGGAGAGCATGCCGTTGCTCACGATTTCAGCAATCATGAGCACGGCGACCAGCTGCCAGGAAAGAGTGCGGTAATGGATCTATCGGTCGACATCAGCGTGCGACTATGCGGATCAGGTCGCGGCTGCAACACACCTGCGCATTACTCTCATCTCCAAAGACATCAAGCTCCGATGCGTATACATCCCGCCCCGGCGCAGTGGTACCCGCCTCCACCTCCGGGTATGTGGAGTATTTTTCCTTCTTCATCATTATACCGGCCAACCGACAAGAAATTCAAGAATTTGACTGGCAAGACACTGCTCAGATGTGTGTGTTGGTCGGGGCGCAATGTAGTATTTAATCCATGACCTCTCGGACTGCAACGCCCGATGGCGGATAGGACTAAACGGAAACGGACCTGGACAGCGCACAGCAATCAGAGAGAGCTCATCATCGACCTACGTAAACAGTCAAAGTAAGGATAAGTTTGGTGTAGATAGGGCGCCTGGTCAGGAACGGAGCCGGCGATAACGAGGACCTAACCAAGTGCGGTAGGTTGCCACCGCGTATTGCAATGGGTTTGACTCTGCACCTCTATAACCGGCTGTTATCTTGCCGATGTGACGGCACCCAGTCCGGGCCTTTGTAGTCCCTGGTTCCAATGCCCAAATGCGTATCATTATCTCTCCCCGATAAATATTACCGAATCGATCGACATCCCGACCTCGGGAGCCCCCGCTTTGCTTGGGGGTTTTTCTTGGACAAATCATTTCTTCGGAATGTTGATCTATGGTTCATCGATGGCACGCATATCGTGAAAAATATGCTGGGACGTGCTAGGACTTGCAGCACAAGCACTAGCGTACCGTTGAGCTTTCGTGCAGGATGCCAGTGATACGTAAGTCTAGTCATGTTTTGATCGAGGAATTGGCTTTCTTGGCACGTGGGGAGTTCGTATTAGTGGCCGTTTGTTCCCCGATCTCCTGGTACGTCCCAGTGCAGTGGCTCGGAACTTCTGCAGAAACCCAAAGGGATTCAATGGCGTCCTTGATGACGTATCCATGCACAAGGGGTTTGTCCAAGCCTTCGGTCTCGGGCTCCGAAAGTCTAGAATTCGCTTGGAACTCACCTGTGTACAGGACGAGGTAGGGGACAGTTGTACAGCTGCAGGATGAGGGTAAGGGTTCGGCTAAGTATAAGACGGAGATTCTTAGGAACCAATAACTGCCCGGAACCTACCCTAGGTATACATGGTAGAACAATCCAACAACCATTTTTCGACCTCAACATCAGTAGGATTGTTGTGGTTCTATAAGATCCCGCAACAACAACCACCAAGGTTTTATCAGAGTTGGTGTGCACGGTTAGAAGTCACTAAGCCATCATCGCCGGCCCTCTTGTCTCGACTGCGAGTTCGACGTCCTAACATGTGGACAACTTCCTTTGATTGAGATAGGGATTTATTAGACACGCCTCAGTGGCGGGAACGATGATCTTCCAGCTTCTTCTAATTTTATGACCCGGGAGTCTAGTAATATGCATCCGTGCGTGCTTCCTGTACGTTTTTGCTGATTGTGCTAAGGATTAAGGGGGTTTGGATTAGAAGGGTTGAGGAAGCAGCTCCTGACCGGAGTGTATTTCAACACGTTCACATGATAGAGATATCCCTACGCATCGGCAAGTGGAGAGAGGCAGCGTATACATGATCTTAATCAACATGCGCAAGCTGAGTCGTGCTAGCCTTTTCTGAAGCAAAACATGAGAATTGTCACGATCGCTGACATCCAATGTGACGCCGGCTGATGGCCATGCTAAGATCCAGCTCTTGTTAAGGGCATGACCAGATAGCATTAGTGTCCTTTGCATGGCGGTAGACTAGCAACGTATAAGCGAGGCAATCTATTTTGGAAATTGGAGTCGTTACTTCTGCTCGCTCTGTCAAACGCCACGTCCCATGCTCTTAACATCGTTCTATACTCGAAGTACCACTATCATACTGTACTGCACAGTCACAGACCTTTCCACCCCTCCCTTTCAAGCGCCCATCTTACTCCATCCCTAACATCCTCGACAACAACACTAGGCTTGAATCGCCCTTTCAGGACCGCCTCGCCGCCAGCTCGATTCGGAGTCCAGACTCCCGTCTTAACCAGCACCGAAGCCCACTCCGTCCCAACCTCGCTCCGGTAATCATTAGCTCCTGCGATATCGCTCTCGGGGTTATCCCCGACCATATACACCCTTCCCAACCGGCCCGGCCCGTGCCGCCCGCCGAGCTCCTTCAAAATCTCATGTCGGTAGCGCTGTAGGACCCTCTCGGCGAAAGCATACGTCTCTGCCGACGGCTTGCCGAATACACGGCGATGCAGCTCGTGTCCGCCCGTGACTCTCCTCCAGACGCCGGCCACGGCAGCCTGGAAGGCACCTTGTCCAAACCGCGGGAGATGGTAACCCGTGCTCCAGAACAGATCCGCGTTGCTGAAGTACAGCGCTGGCTGGCCGTCGCCCTGCCAGCCGCAGTTAGGGAGGGATAGGTCGCCGTTCTTGGGACTGTAGGTGCCCAGGTACCCCTGCTGAGACAGCAGCAAGTCGACGATGATCTGAATATCCAAAGCCCAATCTCTCGGGTCGTTGAACACAAACATGGCGTCGATCTTCAGCGGTGCCTTCCCCGCTAGCTTCCTCGTGTCAATGACCGCATCCGGTCCCTCGTACACAGGACTCGGTAGCGACTTCGCAGTTTCTGCATAGAGCTCCTCCATAAGCGGCTCAAACGGCCACACCCGCGGCTCGGCGGCCAGTATATCGGCGGGAGTGACGACATTTCTAAAACCATAGGCGTGAGCGATGGCGCGGCATTTGTCTGCATTGGCTCCGGTGACCAAGACGGTCTTGTGCCGCAGATCGTCGACGAGTTCCTGGAAGGGGGTGTGGGATTGCACGAAATTGGAGGTGGTCAGGGGCACCCCCAGCTTCTGTGACAGGTCGGCGACACGCTCTGACTCGTGCCGTCCGCCGCCGTTTGTAAGCAGGATGAAGGGGATGTTGTGATCCTGTAGGAAGCGCAGGGTTTCTGTCGCGCCAGGGATGGGTTTGGAGACATGAAGGAGGACGCCGTCTATGCTGGAGGGGTGTGAGTTAGGGGTGCGAGCATGAGTGAGTGAGGGTGATGAGCTCACTCGAAGGCGAAGGCGAACGAGGGTGCTTCCGTGGAGGGAAGGTCTCTTTTGGTGCTGAATTGTCTTAAGAGTGGTGTGGCGGGCTCTACTCTTGTCCTATTCCTGCAATTGGGGATAGGTGACGGTTGGGTGCTGTATGGACGGGCATCGCGACGAGAGATGAGTCTTATCGGACGAGAAGATGAGCGTGTTATGGACTGTGCAGCTCGGGCAAGCCCCGAAAGCTCACTGAGTGTCTTCATGGCAACGGACTATTGTTTAGGTAAAAGCACTGTCATATCATATACACATGCTGAACTCTGTCATCAAGGAGCGAATGAGTAATAAGAACCGCTTGACATGTCGTTGACATAAGCGAATGGGCTGGTTGTCCGGATTACGGTTCATATCTCTGAGCTCCACTAAAAAGTGCTATGTAATGACAGCGGGCAGGTACGTACCTCCACCTGTACAGCCTACGGAAACTGGTGGAGTTGGGTAACAGCACCTTTTCCTTTTCTTGTCATCCGAAAGATGCATTGATCCCTTGTTTCAAGCCTAGGATCCTAACAAGCCAACTACTGTAAACGAAGGCTTCCTCGGGGTTCGTTGCTTAGCAAGCAATGGAGCATCAACCGTCCGCAGTACGAAATACTTCGTTTAGTGGGGCAAATTTTGGTTCTGATATGGTGGCGGGGTAGCTGATTAAAGCTCTCGACGTCCCAGAACTTTTTTTTAACCGTCATTGGCATCAAAGGCCGTAAACTTATAGACGATCAGGTCCCTTCGATCCTTATTGTCTCCCTGAAAGCCAGGGACATTGACAAGATCAATCGTATTTCTCACTCGCAGCCACATAATACCTCCAAAATGTCCTCCAGTTCCCACCAGAATCCTCCAGCCGACGAGCCTGAGCACGATGGCTCGGAGCCTGAGATGATCGACGAGGATGAAATCGCAGAAGTAGCCGGCGAAGATGACGGCGACGTAGCCATGGACTCCGACAACGACGACTATCAAGAACAAGAAGAGATCAACATACAAAACGACAGCATAGCCTACTTCGACGCCCACAAGGACTCCATCTTCGCCATCGCCCAACACCCCCTCCACCCCTCTCTGATAGCGACCGGCGGCAGCGAAGGCGACGCTGACGATGCGCCTGGCAAGGGCTACGTGCTTGATATCTCTTCGGCGCCATCACGGCCTGTTCTTCCCGCGTCATACTCGGGCGACCAGCAACCACAGAACACGAAGTTGGAACCAATATTCGAGATCGACGGCCACACAGACAGTATCAACGCCCTTACCTTCACCTTACCGTCCGGCGACTTCCTCCTATCCGGTGGTATGGACGGCCAACTCCGCGCATACTCCGTCGCTCTACGATCTAACAAGCCCGAAATAACCTTCCTTTCGTCCTCCTCCGAAGTCTCCGAAATCAACTGGCTCATTCCGTGCCCGTCATCCTCATACCCAAACACAGTCGCCCTCGGCGCCTCAGACGGCTCCGTTTGGGTGTACAGCCTCGATGCCTCGGACCCGGCGAACGCGCTGCAGATCGTGCAGAGCTACTTCCTCCACACCGGGCCCTGCACGGCCGGCGCGTGGACGCCTGACGGGAGTCTGCTAGCCACCGTGTCCGAAGACGGCAGCCTCTACGTGTACGACGTCTTCGGCCTCGCCGCCGCGAAGGGCCTGGCCACGGAGAACGGCCAGACGGTCGTGGGGCTCACGGACGCGGACCAGCGGTTCGCCGTCGAGGGCGGCCTGTACAGCGTGGCCGTCAACCCGACCGGCGCCTTCGTGGCCGTCGGCGGCGCGGGCGGCGCCATCAAGGTCGTCTCCCTGCCCAGGGTGAGCGAGCCGGCCGCGCCCGCGCAGGGGAAGGGACGGGGCCCTGCTGCTGCTGGGCGGAGAGCGCAGCAGAGCGGTGCCACTAGCGGGGCGAGCCCGCAGGCCGGGACTATCCTGGCGAGTCTGGGCGTGCAGAGCGACGGTATTGAGACGCTCGCTTTCGCACCTGCGCCGAATAATCTGCTTGCTGCTGGGTCCGTGGATGGGAGTATAGCCGTCTACGATGCCGGACGCGGGTTCGCTGTGAGGAAACATATTCGTGGCGCGCACGACGAGTTCTCTACTGTCAAGGTGGAGTTTGTCAGGGGCGCTGCTGGGCCGGCGGCGGGGTGGCTGCTCACCAGTTGCGGTATGGACGGCGTGGTGAGGAGGTGGGATTTGAGGGGTGCTACACCGGGAACCGGGGCTGATGCTGGTGCGGGCTTGGTGAAGGAGTGGAGGGGCCATCGGGGTGACGGCGAGGGGGGCGGTGTGCTGGGCTTTGTGCAAGGGGACACGGGGGAAAGAGTTGTCACTGCTGGAGATGACGGGGTCGTGCTGGTCTTTGAGGCTTAGGAAGTCGCTAGACAGGACAGGGTCCTGGCTAGGTGACGGGGAAGCTGCGGTTAAGCTTGCGATAGAGTCAGGGACTGGTGAGGTGAAAAATGCCTGAGCCGATAAGAGCTACACAAGGAACAAGCGAATCCTGTACGGAGCACGTAGAGCGTCTACATACCGATTAGATTCCCGAAAAGAGAGAAGATTTCACGGTGGACATGCGCATTAAAATTTGCCAACGATGACTAAATGTGATCGTCTGATATACATGTGGCTGTATTTGTTCAGTACGCCACTGGGCTATCGCTCAACTCCTCGCAAGCCGAACGGCCCTTCATGCTCACCCTATAAAGGTAAATACACAGTAGGCACAGTTAGCTATGACGGACGTCACGGCAGACTAATGCGTTGAAAGAGTTAAACGTCAGGCCAGAACTTTGTGTGACGAAACCTCATGCCTCAAGATCCACAAGTCCACATACCAGACCGGCTTGCTAAAATGAATGCAAATTCCGAATCAACATTCCTCGCCTTTTCACTGCCCTTCCCAGATAAACTCGATGACGACAATTTCACTTTCCCGCGTACTCCAGGCCTCTAATAAACTCTCCGATGACAGACAACACAAACGAAAATCTCGAATCATACAAGAGCCATCTCATTCCCCACGCACCGCAAAACTCCGGACCGTGTCGGTGAATTGTTCTGGCACATGCTTGACGATGGTATTCACACAACATTGCAATGGGGATTATTAGGGGCCCTCAGGAGCCAGGTGGAAAATTTCCAGTGATCGATTTGGTGCCGTGGTCCTCCGCTATGCAAGGCGCCCTTTCCTGCGGAGCCCAGCACTTCTTTTTCTGAAGTTACTCCAGTCGATTGACTGTCATTTCAAGCATCCCTGTTGCGCCTGAAACCCCAAGCCTGTCCAAATCAAGGTTCCGAACTGAGTGCGTTTCTGTTGGTCGCACACATCGTTGACAAGCAGGTGCGGAATGATACAGCCTTTTAGGCTCGGCTGACGCGGCTGACTTGGCTGGCCGATGTACGACTGCGCTCGTCGTCTTCCTCGATAACGTCGCTCAACCGCGTCGGGTGATGGTGGCGAGGCACCGTCTCCCACCCAGGAGCAGCATAGCCTTGCCCTGCATAATCCTGTTGTTGGCTTGACTGAGCCCATTGCGAACTCGACGGTGGATAGCTGGTCGAAGCAGGCAGGGGGTCGAAGTCCTCTGGCATACTCGCGTCAGATCCGTGTCTCCCGTGAGCATGCGTGTCCGGGCTGCGGAATGGGATCTTGTTGCCCTGCGCATCGCGGACGTAGTTGCCGTTACCATCAATCACGAACTCCCCTTCGCTATAGCCGCCTTCGGAGCCGGGACCGTAGCTGCCACTTTCGTGAGCCGTCGCAGCCGGTGCATGCTGTTGGTAGTACTGCGCATCACCACTACTGGCAGGTCCAGCTGAAGACCCTGGCTGGGCTGGTGCTGATTGCGAATACTCGGGATATACTCCGGTGCCTTGAGACGACCCGTACTCTGGGTCTTCACCGCGTGTCTGCGGACGCTGCGGATCACGAGCGCTCGCCTGGCGACTTGGTACGCCCTGCGTCATGGGCACAACTTGAACACCTCCAACGATAGTCGGAAGACCCTGTTGAAGTGAGGCAGTACGGTCGCGCTCCAACTGTTCTCGTCTACCAAGCTCCTCCCATGCGCGACGTGCCTCCTCTTTCGATATCATAAGTTCTTTCCGCATCTCCGTCAGCTGCTTCAGTGTCTTGGAGTTGCCTCGTTCATGCTCGACTGCCTCGCGTATGGCGTCTTCACGAGCCCTGCGTTCGTCATCAAGCGCCTTTTGCAGCATGGCGTTCGTTTCCTGGTTCCGCTCGAGCTCCGCACGCGTCTCAAAGAACCAACGCTGGAATTTTCGTTCAGAGCTAGCGCGCAATCTCTGGAGCTCGACAACGGCGTGGAAGAGGTTCGCTCCTGCGGCGGAGAGGTCTGAAACTTGTCTGGAGAGCTGTGCCGATACTGGATTCCGGTCTAGCTCCTCCGTATTCTCCTGCAGTTTCCGAATCCAGAAGCTTGTCATGCCCTCCCAGTGAGCCGACAGGGCCTCCCATCTCTCAAAGGCATGTGGGAATGAGTTCCTAGGCATTCTGGTCGCAGCAGCCCCAGCTGTCGTGCTCTCTCCTGGCTGGGCATTGCCTTGCGGAGCACCAGTGGGAAGTACCCCGGTAAACGCTTGGTCGGTTTGTCCAGTCGGGACCCGCGTGGCACGTAGCGGTTGAGTTTGTGGTGTTGGTCCTGGTTGTCTTGATGTTCCCGCTGCCGCCGCAGCTCTCTGTTGTCGTCTTTGCATCATCGGGTCCGTCTGCGTCTCCTCAGCACCTCCCCCTAGGTCCATACCGCCTGTTTTTGCCCCAACAGCAGCGCCAGCAGCCTGGCTTCCTCCTCTCCGCTCCGCCACTCTTCGTCGTTGTTCTTCTAAAGCGCGAGCCTCTTCTTCTGCTCGAATGCGCTCCATCTGTTCTCTTTCCGCCTTTTGTCTTGCTTCACGCTCCGCTCGCTCCCGCATGATCATTCTCGGCCCTCTTATGCCTTGTGATGGAGATCCGGTCTGCTGTGGAGGTGCCGTGGGCCGTGTGGTGGATGCGCCGTTGCCATTGGTGCTGGCAGGGCCTCCGCTGCCTGCTAAGAGATCCGCCATGGAGGCGTTCTCCTCGACAAGGTCGGGACTGAAAGGATGTGGCTGCCTGAGTGCTTCTTCGAGTGCCCAGAGAATAGCACTGTGTGTTCCTCTGGAAATCCGAACGACACGGTGAGGTGGTTCGGGCCTGGTGGGGGCCGCAGAAGAAGTGCGTGGTGGTAAGTACGACGGGTTGAGGGTAGACTCGTTTTCGTTCTCGTCGAGAAGGCCTTGAGATGGTCGTCTTTTATGCCGGGACTCTTCCTGATGGCGTGGCTGTTGTCCACTGAGCTCAGGTGAGGGAAGAGCGGGAGCGAACAGAGGTCTTGGACTGATACCTACCGAGGCTGCTTCAAGGTGGACCGGCCGCTGCCAAGACTCTTCTTGCTGCCCAGCCTTCTCGCTTGGCTGTGGGCTAGGTGTGCCGTGGAAGCGAGGTGTTCGGCGGAGTGCTCGAACCGAAGATGGGGTGGACGATCGGTCCCCCAGTGCTGGAGACCGTGTTGCTTGCGAGCGAGGAAGAGGAAATGTTTGCTGCTGGCGCTGTTGATTGGGGTTCAATGTTTCGTGAATGGCGTGACCGGTGTGAGCTAAAGAGCCCGGGAGAGCGTCGGAACTAGCGACTGGTCCTGAGCCCCGGGACGATCTAGCTTGTGAAGACAAGGTGAAATATCACCACCTGCCGTGGTGACAGAAGTAGGCGAAGGTAAGGCAGGTCGCTGTCTTTCCGGCGGCTTGTTAGATTACGATCATCTAGATCGGAGCATTGCGGCACATGAAGGTGGTAACTTACTTGTCGACGTCAAGAATGGGTGAGGGTGATGACGACGATAGATTTGGTGGACCAGTCGGTATGAATGACCGGGGGAGTGGAATTGGGAGGTACCACAAGCCTCAAAACCTCCGTTAAGAAAGTTTGGTAGAGGAATGAAGTACAGCGATAAGCAGGTAACGGGTAACAGTAATGTTCTGTCCCAAAGAAGTTTTGACTGTTGGTGAAAATGGAGGGGCGGGTTAGAGGTCGAGTCGCCAAAAAATGAGGTGGTCGGGAAAATCGATTGGAAAACAGGCCACGCCTGCAATTGATGGCCAATTGGGCTTGGATCAAGAGCTGAAGTGAGGAAAACGTGGGGATTCGGGGTCGCAAACACCTTGTAAAATCCCTTTTTCGTATGCGACGGCCAGGCAATGGGATTGGCGTGGCTGTCGAGTGTTTGTCGTGGTCACCGCTTCCGACAACTTGGGGTGGAGGTGAGTTGGCAGTTTTGGTGTTGAAATCCCAAGGTCGTCACAACTGTGCCTGACCGCTGCAGCTCACCTCTCGACACAGCTCCCGGTCCTCCACCACCACCTCACAACAACCGCACAGTTGCTGCCCAAGTCCGCTCTTAGCCCTCACCGATGACCCAGAAATAGCACCAATGTAGTTGTTCGCTGCTGAATCAGAATGACAGTATCGGGTCACAGTGTCTATTAACAGCCTTTTGGGCTCATCATTGAACTCCAATGGCGACTATGACCGCCCGGGCTGGCTCTGGCGAGAGGGTAAAATGCTGCGCAAGATGGGGATCCTGCGATGTCTCGGCTGGGTAATGAGGCCGTCAACATTGTCTGCGTCTTCTCATGGGTTCGTGTGTAAGGAGGTAACGGTTGCGAAGATGCCCAGAAGAGCTTGAAAAGGGAATCCACGAGGGATAGAACTTGCTGAGGAAGGCGCAAGTTAAGTGCGCGACCCACAACGCTATGCTTGACCTGCGAAGTCTTCGTTCTAAGGAAGCAAGTATTTCCAAGTTCTAGAGACTTCTCAAGCAGCCAATGCTGTCATATGCCATAGTCTTCCGAGTTCTCAGGTGGCAATCGCGGTAGTATCGCATCGAAAAGCAGACAGCGCAGGCGCTCGAGTCTACGTGATCGCGAAAGTTCAAGCTTGGATGGGAGTTTGAAGTCACAGCAACCTTGTACAGGACTAGCATCAGCAATCGCGTCTTGCCCGGCTGCAGATTCTCTTTTACCGCACACGGGCGCGTTTGTGACTGTAATTTCCCTTTTGGCTGACAAGAGAACGTGAGGCGCACGCGCAACGCGGCCCAAGTTGCTGTGCCGGCCAGGGGTCCCTTTACTGTGATACACGGCTTACACAAACGCAGTGACCAAGGTATTGCCTTCAATAGAGGGACCACTGTAGAGAAGAGCCGAGTTGATATTGAGAACGGCCAAGAGCAATGACCGACACAGTCACGGCGGTACATCTTAGGCGCCACAGAACCTCGAGTCCAGCGAACCGGCAACTATTTCGTAGCAGCGTCCTGCGAGTCATCCTAGTGCCACATGTGTAGCGAGGTACCAAGACGAGACATGGCAGGGCACCTCGACACAAACCCGGACCTGAGATGCTACCTGAGATGAGGAAGTCGCCCTTGTTGGCACCCATAGCCGCAACTTAGGACTGATATTGTCCTTTCCACTCATCCTTTCGACGCAATGGCCCAATGGCCCAATGACCTCGAAAAGTACCAGGAAAAAATGAGGAGGTTGGGGTTGATGCATCTTTCTGTACGATACCTGGGATGCTGCGTTGGCAGTACATGAAAAGTGACGAAACATCTGCCGGCCAGGATCTGGGACCACCAATCAGCGACTTTGCCAGGAACCCAAGCGTCCCGATAGGACGGATCAAACACCGCAATGCCGCCTTGATATCCGTCCGCGTCACTGGCGGATCAGCGCAAACATTCACCATTTTTCGAGCCCGTGATGCACAGGCGATGCGGTCTGATAAGCCCGATGACCCGAAATAATGCACGCCGTTTGATGGCTCAGTCTACCCTTTTGTTAGCTTGAAGCATACGGCAGGTGCAACAGTCGAGATGGAACAGAAAGACGGGAAGACGGCTCGGCCCAGAACCGCTGTTTGTCTCAATCCGGAGACTAACCAATGAGAAGCTTCAGGAGCTTCTTACCTGAAGGGCCCCCACCTCAGCCAGCTCCGGTCCCCACTTTGCACGGCGCGGGAGCTGCCGGATCAGACGCCAACACTCCAAGGCCCATATCCGAGCATGTCTTCATCTACATAGTAACTTGCTGACAAGTAAGGTGCTTCATGCCCAGGTCGAGGCACTGAAGTTGAGAGGAAGTGCAGTACGGAACTGCCCCTGATGCTGAAGAGTGTAATCCACGGCAGACTAAGGTCTAGTCAGTGGTGCCTAGGTATTGCGCTTTTGGAAGAATTTCGAAAACAACAAGACTCTCTTTTCCAGGAGGATAAGCTGACCAGAACAACTTCTGTTCTTTCTATCCATGATCAAGATTTGACGACTGGAGCACTTGGCCAGCAGCACGCAGCAAAAGTGAAAACCCGAGAAGAGCAGGACTTGGGCCTAAGCATGACCCCAAGCTGTAGACATGAACCACTCTTCCTGGTTACCCCTTTCCCTGAGTCTCGGCTTAATTCGTATAATTTCTTGGTTCGCTAGGCCGACTTCGCCTTACGCTTGCCTACCAACCTAGACCTAACACAGTCGATATATGTATTGTACCGTACAATAAACACATGGGCGGTCGTGAAACTCTCCGGCCGCCAGTAGATCCAACTCGAAAGACGGGTAGCCCACTTGTCCGCCCAAATAAAGAGGAGAGGCTTGCATGCTTGTCTCTCAGACTACCGCAGAACGAATTGTCCGTAAATACTCTCTGAAGTTGTTCGGCAGCTGTTCGCATTGAATGGCTTTCCAACTATCTGCCTAAAATCCGGCTCCCTTTCCACCCTATTAGTCGTGCAAAAAAATCCAAGGCACAATGATAGATCATTAAATGGGTGATTTGTTCGACGCGCAGAACAAGCCACCTCAGTCGACCTGTTTCTCACACCCAATCCGCCCAAGCAGTTCCTTCCGATCGCTATGGCCCGGTAAACTGACCCCCGTCGTCGTAGCCACCGCCCTCTTAACACCAGTCCTCCTCTCCCATCCCTTGAGATCGATGCCCTCGACGCCCACCTCCTCTTCCAGCGGCGGCGCTTCCTCCTCCAACTCGACCTCGCTTTCCTCCCCCTCTTCCATCTCATCTCCGCTCCTTGAATCCTCCGCGCCCTTACCTTGAAGCACCCCGATAGCGACCTTGATGATCATGCCGAACCAAAACAGCGTGATGCCCTGCAGAAACAGCAGAGCCGAGAGGAAGCACCACTTGACCGTGTTGTTGAAGCACACAAGCCCATCATGGCTAAGCAACGGATCGAGGAGATACATCCACCCCCTGGAGGCAGGTGGGTCGAAGGGCCCTGCGAGGTCGGCGTTCGGGCCACTGAAGCAGGCGTACGACACCAAATCGGGCGTGTGCGCCCAGACGGAGTAGCAGACGGCTACATAGAGAACGTGCCGGGCGAAAAACCACGAGAGCATGAAGACGACGAAGGCGACGTCGCAGAGCGTTGTGTAGCCCAGATACTTGAGGCATTTGGCTACCTGGATATTTGTCTGTTAGGAAGGCGTGCAAGTTGGTGGACGGAGCAGTGCTTACTGGGAGGAAGAGGTCAACCACGTCCATTAGGACCAGGATTAGGTTGCCGACTTTGGTGAAGTGGTAACGGTAGGATGTGTATATCAGACATATAGTAACGATATGATGGGTAAACATCTGCCAGTGGTCCTTGCGGCGCTCTTCGATGTTGATCACGATAATCTGTTGCAGCCAGAACGCGAGCTGGCCGAGCATGTAGCCTTTCATGATACCGCTCAGCTCCCTGTCAGGCCAGTTGGTCCAGAGATTTCGGAGATTCATCCAATAGTCCGATGTGTAGTAAAGGTACTATTGATACGTCAGCTTTGTACAGGTGCATGATATTACAATGCGACCTACCAGCCCTAGAGTCCAGAACACGCTGTAGTAGACAAGTAGCCAGCCTTGCTCACTGAATCTGGTAATGTCTTTTCTCTTGCTGATGCCCTGAGCCTTAGCGAAAGGAGCAAGGAGGTACTCCATAGTCCCAGCGCGCAAGCCGGTAAACAGGATGATGCAGAAGAAGACGAAGTACCCATCGTCCTTACCGAGACCGTAACGACCGGATTCCGGGTTATAGTATGCGAGATTGAAGTAATTGGACGTATGAGGCCGCGCCTTGGGCATGGAGGCGTGCGCAAGCAGTAGTAGCGCTAGGAGGTTGAAGGAAAATGCTAGGATGCAGGAGTCAGTCGTCGGATCGTTCTAACTTGTCTCCGCCGTTCCAATGACTAAGGTCAAGACTATGACGCTCAGAAACTTATATCGCCGGCCTGACATACCAATTTGATTCTCGACAAGCCAGCATGCCATCTGCTTCCACGGACCCATATCTCTCCTCCTGAGACGGCGCGCAATAACCATCTTATGTTCGCTCTGTTTATATAAAGGTCCGTTCATTCCCTGAGGTTTCTGTGAGTTCTGACGACTGAGTGGCCGCCTGGCCGAGGCTAGTGTCTTTGCGGGTGCTGTCCCAGGGAGTGCAGGTACAAGCGTAGGAGCAGAGGCACTTTGAACAGGAGCCGCCGCCGGCTCGGTTGTCTGGGTGCCTTCATCGCCAGATGTGTCGCCCATGGTGTTCGAAGAAGCGTTAAATGATCAATTGGTCTGGCAGGAGTGGTCGCAGGAGCCGGGGTTGGGCGAAGGGTATGCAAGGGCAGGGCAAGATATGCGCTTGCGCCTGTATGGAGAGTTTGTCAAGGTCCAGGTAAGTAGCCTATTAGACTTTGGCTCTCGGTCCCTAACATAGAGCGGGAAGTGAGGTAAGCATACGGTGGTAAAGAGCGAGACACCGCTACACCAAATCGCAGAATAAAGCACACGAACGAGGACGCAGACGATGTCAAATGAGCGACAACACCAAGCAAGAAAAGCTCGTGGACCGTTGGTGTTTCGGTGGTGCAAATGTTGAACTCAATGTGGAGCCTATCAGCTATCGGTGCTGCTCCGTACCCTGGCACTGGCCAGAAGTGAGCGGTGAGCTACCGTGCCAAGCGTGCCTTAAACCAAGCTTGATAGTGGGGTCACACCTTAAAAGGGGCCCACGGGAAGCCCCTCACGCCAACGCCAGCGACTGCCGTGATCATAATGCTGTCAGACATGGACCAGCGTCAGGATTTTGACTTTCAGATATTGCAGCTATTTCGAGACGCCGAGCTTCATTTGCTCTCCCATGTCTGTGATGTGGATGCCATGGCACCGGCCGTATCCGCAGGTTGAATGGGTTAAATATATTGGCGTGTAGGAGCAGGAATGCCCTTTGTGAGGACCATCTCTTGGAAACCGAATACAGCGACGGACAACAGCAAGTAGCATAATGTTCCAGTGATTTAATACCTGACATAGTGCCCAACTTCCAATAGAACTGTCTCTTTTCGGCACGAGCTGGCCCTGCCTAAAGAACAAGTCGCCAACGATACTAGAGTAAGAGTGGAAGCAGACGCTCAAGGACTCAACTTAATAGAAATTTGATTGTAATTGAAACATACAACGTTCGTCGTGATTGCATTAAGAGCCGGGTATGGCGTAGTCGCACGTGAAGCTTGACGTACTGGTCTATACTCGACAGATATCGGAGTCCTCTTGCACGAACGACGGTCGAGAGTCGAGACTGGCATGTCTTGTATTGACCCACTTTACACTTCCAGACCCACCTGCCCTTTTCTCAGCCTTGTGACGACAGTACACACAGCCTTATCCAAATATTCGACACTCGCACGAACTCACAGCCAGCATCGGCATCTCTGGAGACCGCAAGATGAACCAAATACGCGCAATCCAAGCCCTGAACAAGCGTGAGATAGAAGCCGGGATGTGAGTCGGACCTCTTTCCCCTCTATCCTTATAGCTCAAAAACTAACAGCCACTCTTGTTCTAGCTCCCCGAATGCGTCCTGGCACGTCGACTACCGTGACACAGCCTACATATACTTTGGCGGCCTCCCCTACGAGCTCTCCGAAGGTGACGTGATTACCATCTTCTCCCAGTTTGGTGAGCCCGTTTTCCTCAAGCTGGTGCGCGACAAGGAAACCGGCAAGTCCAAGGGCTTCGGATGGTTGAAGTACGAAGACCAACGCAGCACAGATCTAGCGGTCGATAACCTTGGGGGAGCTGAGATTGGCGGACGTTTAATCAGGGTTGATCATGCAAGGTATAAGGTGAGGGATGATGAGGATCCCGAGGAGGGCAAAGTTGGGTGGGAAGATATTATGAGACGGGAAGGAAAGTTGGGTGGAGAGAAGGATGGAGAGACTGAGAGCGAGGATGAAGAAAGGGCGAGCCGACCGTTGCTCAAGGAGGAGGTAGAATTACAGAAGTTGATCATGGATCATGATGACGATGATCCGATGAAGGCTTTCCTGGTAGAGGAAAAGAAGAAGGAGGTCGAAGAGGCATTGCGGAGGGCGAGGCGGAAAGCAGAGAAGACTTCTAGGCGGGATAAGGAGAGGCATCATCGTTCACACCACTCGAGGAGGGATCGGGATAGCGGTGATGGGGCAAGGGAGAGATCGAGAAGAGATGACACGCCGGTGGATCGACGACGCAGCGATGAGGTCGAGGATGGTGAGCGTCGCCATCGGCATCGTCGCCATTCCCGAGACAGGGGGGATCGACGGGAGCGTGACGGAGACAACGATCGGCGGAGACATAATCACGACATAGAGCCAAGTGAAGAGCGAAGCGAGCGAAGGCACAGAAAAGGTGGGGATGGTGATAAGAAAGACCATGACCTCTCGGGCCGCGGAGAGCGACGGCACAGAGAATCTGATGAGCGACAATCGAAACACCACAGGAAGGACAGGTCCCGGTCTCCTCGATAGCAAAGATGATACCCAGGGAGCACATGAATACAACGCTAAAATACCTGCTACAGAGCAATGCGCTTTCCCGTCGTGATCGTTGCACATTGCTTCATTGATCCCTTGTAAACCGCCAGCCCGCCCATACCAAAAACTCCATACCGAAGCCAACCAAGACCACATAAGCTAAGAGCCACCAAGATACCGCTTCCATCCTTCACGGACACAGAAGCGTCTACCCTCCTCGGTCTCTGAAATGACAAATTTCTCCCACCTCGCGTCCGTCCCTGCGCCTATTACGAGTAGGCTGTCCTCGGAAATCCACCCAACCAAACCCTTGGGCGGCCGCAAAGTTCCAAGCGTAGCAAGGTCTGCCATTGGCCGATCACCGACAAGCGGCTCATCTCCCGCCTCAAACGGCACCGAAGCGAAAGAGTAGACGTCGGAAAATACCCGCGGCATCAAAGGTATCTTACCCAATATGCCCCACTTCCCCTTGCCATCGTCAACTGGGGCAGCAGTGCCGGTCGGTGAACCATACTGCGAGTTCCGCAGGCTGTTATGCGGAGGCTGCCGAGCGGGTTTCTTTGGGTGAGGCACATCAAAGATATGCAGCGTTGCCTTGTCAGATGTGCAGGCCAGCAGTGTGCCAGAGGGGCTGAAGCCAAGAGAGAATATGGTAGCGCTGTCAATGCCGCGCCGAAGCTCTGCGAGTCTGGCGCAGTTGCTTGTTGCGAACACTCGGATTAGTGTACCCTACCGATGGTTAGCCACGGAACACGAGCCAGCTTTTCGATACTTTACACGTACCGTATCGCTAGCCGTAGCTAGTAACTCGCCGTCAGGGCTAAGCTGTACAGCTCTCAGTGCCGAAGAGTGAGCCGGTATGATACTCACGTTCCCCGTAGCTATCTCAACCAGCTGCACCTGGCCCGATGTCCGCCCCGGAAACGCAATCATTTTGTCCGACATGCTGCACAAGCCGAGGAGATTATCAGCCGTCTCATAAGCAGAGATCAGATCGGGCGGCTTGGAGAAGGAGTATACGCGGACGCTGTTTTGCAGCACAACCACGATACGATTGCGCGCCAGCTGCACGCCACGGACGGCTGTTAGAGTGGTGATCTCGAGGGCAACCTTTCCCTTGCTGTCATCCCAGAGAATGACCTTATTCTGGGCAAACTTGGGCTGTCTGCCACCGCCGACCAGAGCCAAATAGTTGGCTTTGCCCATCATCTGAACGAGTCCGACGCCGGCATTAAAATCACGGGTTGTCTTGAGGGAGCATGCCTGGGCATGGAAAATACAGAAGCCCGTGTTGAGCCCTACTGAAAAACAGCTGCAGTCATCATTGAATGCCACAGAGAGGACGACTGTTGTGTTTGGGCTTTCGATCGGTGGTCGGGTGTTCATCTTGTCTGATGAAGCCTAACGGTGATGTGATGACCCCGGTCGTCAAGGATATGGTAAGCTTGATGAGGATGAAAGGTTAACTATTAACTAAATGGGAGGAGTCAGTCCGTGGATATAGAGCGACTTCGATCACAACCCGAAGGCTTCAAATCTCTCACTGACGTTATAAGAACATGGTCTCTTCCTGTATACTAAAAGCTTATTTTAATGGAAGAGTAAGGTAAATATGTTTCGGTGAGTCTGGGGCTTCGGGGCAGCGTTGAGAGCTTGGGTCCACGAAACCATCGCCGGAAGCGCCTTGTACTCTAGGCGGCAGCTAAGTCTCAACTCGCCACAGGTAAATGAGGGGTATATGTTGACTGCGCTGGTGAATGAGCGCAGTCTTTGAAAATGAGATTTGTTCTACTCGCAGGATTTGTGCCGTTGTTCTTTGAGGTCTGTAGAGGTCATCTCATCGCACTTCTCAACGCAGTTACGTAGCCTGCAGTGGCTGGCCAGAAGCTCCCTTCGGCTTAGACGAGGTGTCGTCCCGAACAGAGGAGAGTACAGCTGGCAGCAGCTGGCCAGAAAGGCCAGGATCAAAGCTCGAGCCAGCAGTGACTTCCCCGTGGCTCCATGATGAGGCGCCTTTCCTGTTCAGGCTTGGTTTCAAAATCAAACCAGCGGCCCCTGAATCTCTAGCGGATGTTGTGGGCTCATCTTATTCGCCAGATTCGGGAATGCTCTGGGGAGGTGCACCGTGCTCCTGCAACCGACTGTTCGCTCCTGACTGGGCGACCCTGCTTCTCCTTGCTACCACCCGAACATTTTGTGAAATTGCATTTCGACCATCTCCCAAAGGGAACATCTTCAACTTCTCCTTTCTCAACATCGAGTCCGAACCCCTTGTCCTTTGCTCGTCGTCGCTGTGTCTCTTACGGTTGGGTCAAGCTCCGCGTGTCAAGCGCTACGTCTCGCAATTGTCTTTCACCGTCTCCGTTTATTCGCAACCCAAACCACTGCCACGAGCCACCATGTCGTCGCCAGCTGTACGTTCGTACCTCCCGACACGTCTCTCCGATCATCGTTCCAATGTATATTTTCGAGCCCTTACGTGATCGATGGTCGCGAACTCATCCAAATGCGACTTTCCAGAAGTTCAACGCTAATGTGTACCTCCACCGCTTTTAGAAGATGATCCGTCGGAAGAAGAACGTCAAGAAGGGAATCCAGTTCTGCTTGATGGTTTGCGGAGCCTCAGGTACCGGTATGTCAGCTTTGAACGATTTTCACTCGACCAATGCCTTCCATTGCTAATAAGTTCAATGTAGGCCGGACAACCTTTGTCAACACCCTGTGCGGTAAGACCGTTCTCGGTCACAAGGATTCCGACGACCCAAACAGCGCTCATGTCGAGGAAGGCGTCAAGATTAAGCCAGTTACTGTCGGTATGTGCGCACAAGTGGCGAGCGAAAAGCATCAATGGTCCCACAGCTAATTGTTACCAGAGCTTGAGCTGGATGAGGAGGGTACCCGTATCTCCTTGACCATTGTCGATACTCCTGGGTTCGGCGACCAAATAGACAACGAGGCAAGGTGCGTAGTACGGCGTATGCTCTAGTTCATACAAGTCACTAACATCACGTCTTGGCCAGCTTCTCTGAGATCGTTGGCTTCCTCGAGAGACAATATGACGACATTTTGGCGGAGGAGTCTCGCATCAAGCGTAACCCCCGCTTCAGGGACAACCGTGTTCACGCTATGCTCTACTTCATCACGCCAACTGGACATGGGTAGGTTCAACGTCCTCCACAGTGTCTCCAAGAGATTCATACCCTCGACTAACGCCTGTCTAGTCTTCGTGAGCTTGACATTGAGCTCATGAAGCGTCTCGCTCCGCGTGTGAACGTAATCCCCGTCATTGGTCGCGCAGACTCTCTTACGCCGGCTGAGCTTGCCGAGTCCAAGAAGCTGGTCATGGAGGACATCGAGCACTATCGCATCCCTGTCTATAACTTCCCTTACGACATTGAGGAGGACGACGAGGACACCGTTGAGGAGAATGCCGAGCTGAGAGGACTCATGCCTTTTGCCATAGTTGGATCCGAGGAGGTCGTCGAAATCGGTGGCCGCAAGGTCCGTGCGCGCCAGTACCCTTGGGGCGTTGTTGAGATCGACAACCCTCGTCACTCAGATTTCCTTGCAATTCGCTCCGCTCTGCTTCACAGCCATTTGGCCGACCTGAAGGAGATTACGCATGACTTCCTGTACGAGAACTACCGTACCGAGAAGCTCAGCAAGAGTGTTGAGGGTGGTGCCGGAGTGTATGTTTTCCATGTTCTTCCTGTTCTCCTGCAGTGCGAAAGCTAACCCGTAACAGCGACTCGTCTATGAACCCAGAAGACCTGGCGTCGCAGTCCGTCCGCCTGAAGGAGGAGCAGCTCCGCCGCGAGGAGGAGAAGCTTCGCGAGATCGAAGTCAAGGTCCAACGCGAGATCAACGAGAAGCGCCAAGAGCTTCTTGCTCGCGAGTCGCAGCTGCGCGAGATAGAAGCCCGGATGCAGCGCGAGGCTGCTGCCAACGCGGAACAACATGCGCGGAACACGGCCGAGTTTGAGAATCGAACCAACGGAGCTGCCACCGAGGATGGCAATTAGCCACCTATTATTGTGTGATACCCGCCACGTCCTCGTATTCCTCTCGACAAGCTACCTTCAAAAATTGACTGGTCTTGCGTACAGGCGTTGGTTCTTTTAATGTTTGCGTTGAAGAGAACTATTCCCCCTCTGTTTCTGGCTTTTGTTTGAGCGGTCTACAGGTCAGAAGAGACATGAATCGAGACGAAAAAGGACCTTAGGGCCAGCGGTGCGCTCGGAGCAGGGTTCGACGGAGTAGGAGTGAGCCGCTTGTACCCTGTGGCCGGAGCTGGGAAGGCGAGGGTACTGTCACGGATTGCAGCGACAGAATCATTCCCTTACAAATCCACGTTGAGTACAGCCAGGGCACAGCAACATATTCAAGAGATCTTGCAATCCTCTCACCGCCTGTTGGTAGCGCTTTCAAGGAGAATACAGCTAGCACACGGAGGGTCGAGTGTTATCCATGTAGGCTCTGGGGTTCACTCTTGTCGTCTGCGGTCCTGCCGTGGCCTGTCATGTCTATTCCTGTTTCTATTTTTCTTTCTTACTGGACTTCTAATGTAGATATCACCTAAATTCAAAGCCTTCTCCTGCTGCTCAGTGACACAGTGTCGTCCGCTAAGCCAAGGTTGTTGAAGTCTCTCTGGCCATATCAAAATTCTGAGTAATGAAAGTTCATACCTGAAGTCCTTACTTCTTTATTCACCATGGCTAACTATCTGTCTAGTGGCTGCATTACGGACTGGTTATCTCAGGAACCGTCTGTCCGATAACCTCCCGAAGGCAACCGGTGGTCATAACGTACTCGACTGCATGAACGTAATTAGAGGGAAAGACACGGCTCATCTGTGAGCCAACGTAACAAATCCGGGCGCTCAAACATATCCGTGAAGCAAGTATAAGCCAGAATAAGCAACGCATAGGTTGAGTCCAAGCAGAATACCCTCCATGTCCAAAAGCCCTATCGTCCTAAGAGGCCTTTCCCGTCTCTCATTTTAGTAATTAGTTGTTCTGCTGGCTATTGAGGATCCGAAGAATAGCCAGGAACAGGTTGATAATGTCCAGGTACAGGCTGATCGCCGCAGCGATCTCCTCCTCCACATGATGGTGGCGCAGCACGAGCTGCGTATCGACCAGTATGTACCCGCTGAAGATGAGCGCACTGATGCCGCCGTAGATCAGCTCGCCGGTGCTGGTGTTTGGAAGGAACATGTACATAAAGCCGAAGAGTACCAGGGCCCAGAGTGAGCCGAAGAGGTAGGGCATCCAGGAGGTGAAGTCGTACTTGGTCTGGCAGGCGAAGAGGGTCAGGAAGACGAAGATGCCTGCCGTCAAGACCACGGCGTTGAGGACTATATTGGTCTGGTAGAAGGAGACTATCACGCTGATGGTGTAGGCTTCAGTTAGGGTAAATGCTGAGAGGAAGAGGAGGTTGGTAGGATAAGAGTGTCGCTTCCAGTAGGTCAGGAGCATGAAGCCCATAGCGCCGAAGAGCTGTCGAGTATTAGCACTTGTGCGGCGTCATGAAGGAGCGGCGTTGAAGATGTTAGAACTTACCGAAATCCAGACTAAACTCGGATGGCTCTGAATCCAGGCCTTGTAACCCGCGCTGAAGAAACTGAGGGCGCTGACACCGGCGGTCGCGAAAAGCTGCACCGTGAGGATGGTGTAGACTTTGCGGACGAACTGGTTGCGAATGTCGATCGTGGCTTCGGCCACGGAACCGCCGAACTTGAAGTCATCCGGTATATCGCCATCGCCATCTTGGCTCCCGCGCGGAACGCCACCGAAGAGACGCGCCTGGTCATCGTCCACAGCTGCCGAGGTGTCGGCTTGGTAGGACGGGGGTGGCTGCGAATAGCCTGCCTCGTCTGGGTCTTGCTGTGGAGCGGGGGTGTACTTTGCTTTCGAAGCCATGGTGATTGAGGTTCTGATGAGCTGTGACAGATCTCCAAAGGGTTGAAATTAAAGGTCGGAGGGGAGGAATGGAAGTAGAAGGGTAGAGGTGTTTTAAGGTGTGAGCGAGGTCCATTGGACAGAAGCTCGTCGAAATGGAAGTGCGCTTCGATGATTCGATGATGCATCGGGTGACCAAGCCTTACTGCGGTACCTACGCGGAGTCGCCTCCATGCAGCGGGGGCAGAAGTCTGATTCAGGGTTAGGGTTTAATAGGCGGTGGGATACGCATTATACGCTTGGCCCCTAATCCCATCAGACGCTAAACCAAAGTTGGCTCTGCCGTTGCCGGAAATCTAGCGGACCGGCAACATTTCCATGTGCCGTCGCGTTGAGAGCTTGACATGACCGCTAAGAGATGACGATTGGTGAACTTGCATTCCTCTGATCTTCTCGTGTTCTTGTCGACGGCATATCCTCCCATCAGATCCGCATTCAGCATGCCTTTCATCTCGCGGAGCTTCTGATTCATCGTATGGGACGTAGCTAAAGGACGCGTCTCGACCAGTCTTCAGCATAAACACCTTGCCCTCGGGACGAAGCTCACGTCGAAGTCAACAGCAGGAGCTATCTACATACCCTGGAGTAGATCTTGGGCATGTGTACGACCTTCTTCGTTGCTACACCGATGTCACACCTTCCAAGCCAGCAGCAAGAAGCAGCTCACCCCTAGTCATGACGGCGAACACAAATGCGAACCGGTTCTCCTCTTATACCAATGCCTCCACCGGTTCGGACTCGAAAAGTGGTGGAGAGCAAAAGAAGGATATGTGGAGTACGTTACTCGACTCGGTAGCCAGCGGAAAGCGGTTATTAGAGAAGAACTTATTGGTCCTTGGTACGTTCGTCCCCAGGGAGGCGCCTCTTAGTGTCAACGCAGAGTGAAATGCTGATAGTCTCGGATCCAGGAGGCACAGTCGACTCGCAGCGAGACTTAATAGAATCTTTATCGAGCCAGGACCTGAGGAGGATTGTGGATAGGGGAAATACAAAGTTGCCTCCCATTGCGAACAACTTTGCGCTGGGCTACAGTTACTACGATGTACTCGACGCCGACCAGGAGGACATCCTCGCCCGCATCTCCACATATACTCTTACGAGTCCCTCGCCAGCATTCAGCACTCTTCTCCAACCCCTCTTAACACCACAATCTATCCCAAACACCCTCATAGTCATCTTACTGGACTGGTCGCAACCATGGAAGTGGATGCGCCAACTCCGGCAATGGATCCTTCTCTTACGGACCGTCCTGGTGTCTCTCAGCAACGAGTGCAAGGAGACTATGGAGGAAGTCATGCTAAGTTGGCGAGACCGCGGTCGGCAAGGCGGCACAAACCTAGATGGTTCAGGTGCCGCTGCCACCTCGGAGGGTGATGTTGCTCTTCCTCTTGGTCCCGGGGAGTGGGAAGACGCCCTGGGGTTGCCCTTATGTGTTGTATGCCAAAATGTATGCTTCTCCGTAAACCATACTACTGTCACCAATAACTGACCACTCCATAGGCTGAGCAGATGGAAGTCCTGGAGAAAACCCAGGGCTGGAAGGAGGAAGAGTTCGATGTCGTCCTACAGTTCATGCGGACGATATTACTTAAGCGTGCGTAAGCCTAAAACCGTTCCATCTCAAGGATACTAACGTTAGTGACAACAGACGGTGCATCTCTAATATACACCACCCCAACAATGGCTTCACAACTCCAGAGCCTGGTACACGCCAGCCTTGGAATCCACTCACTCCTTAAAAAGCACCCCCTAAAGCACAACGTTATTGACCGAGACAAGATCCTCGTGCCTCCAAATTGGGATTCGTGGGGCAAGATTCGAGTCCTGAGAGAAGGATTCGACATGGAGCTCGTCAGCAATGGATGGTCTATAGACTTAGACCAGCCCCTACCCAGGACACCGACCAATGGAGTCGAAAATGGCGACATCCCAAATGGCAGCGACTACGAGGAGACAAACGGAGCCACGTCCGATCCCGAAGGCTCGACCGTAGTCCTCTACGAGTCGTCAGTCCAGGACCCCGCCATGGACGCTCTGGCTCTAGCCAGCCAAAACAGCCACTCCACCAAGCTCGAAGTAGAAACAACAGATACACAAGCCTTCCTAGCCGAGCAAATGCAGTATCTAGAGATGCTCAAGCAGAAACGTGAGGCAGCAGCACAGGAAGGCCGGAAGGGAACGCGCAAGACGGACGATGGCGAGAGCGGGGTATATACCACAACCCGGACGGGCGAAGGCCGTGTGAACGAGCATATTGGGCCGGTACAGTTCAATATGGGCGGCATACAAGTCGATGCTGACGATATGGTCCAGCGGCTTAAGGTATGTCAGACTTCTGTGGTGAGATTTCAAGCTAGTATGAGGCTGAGCTAACATGCTGGCAGGACCGGCAAACCTTTGGCGCATCTCCTGAGCCGGAAAGCCCTCCCTCTGACTCGAGGGCTATTGATGCTAATATGGACCCCGAGAATATGGATTCTGAGAAGATGCAGGAGTTCTTCAACAGCTTGATGCAGAAGGGAGGCAGATAGGATCTCAAGCGGTTCTAGACTGCGGGATTCTCATTTATCGCATGCCTGGATACACCATCTGCGGATCACATGCTCGAGAGCATTAGCTTCCGCCTCTAGTACAGTGGCGGTTCTTCTCACTAGGCCCCTATAGGGGTATAGCGGCGTGTTTCCGCGACCTCACGGAACACCGTGGTACGTAAGAGGGACATTTGTAGATTAGATACCCCAATTGATGCCTATCGGCAGAAGACTGTTTACCGCCTTCATCCTGCTTCGATGCTATTGAGAATATCCCACAGTCACTTACAGATCCAGCTCAACTATATCGACTTTCTAATCAGTACAGGCCCGTGTTTTACTAGAGCGAGATAAGATCCAACTCCAGTCCAACCCAAATACCCTACAAAGACTCCAGCAGACCACAAACCAACCTCCGTTCCAATCCCCGAGTACACACAGACTCCTGATATAGACCTTGCACTTTACCACCAAACAGAGACCATCCCTCACTTCCGCCTTAACCATCACAGCGTCCACTCAACATAATCACCCTCCTTCTCTCGCCAAGTAAATAGCTCTGTCTTCCCCTCAGCCAGCAACCTCCCCAACGCCGGATTTCTCTTTATCAACCACCGGTCCTCCGCAGCGCGAGCCCGTACCTTGAGGACAATCCTAGCCTCGGCCCTCGGCAAGGGAGCCAAGTTTTTGACAGCCGACTGACTCTCGTCGGAGCGAGGAATGGCGAAAATAGGGCCAGACACGCCAAGCCGCGCCGTGACAACTGCGCCCAACAGGCCGACGAACAGCCACGGGTACTGCAAAATTTCTACTTCAAAGGCGTTGACGGTCTCCCGCGCCCGCTTGGAATAGGCCCTGTCGTTCAGTAACGCGGCGAGTCGGAAGAGGTTGTTTGCCGATACTGCGTTAGTCGAGGGCTGTGCTGTGTCCATGCCGTCTTTTAGGCGGAGGATGGTAAACGGAGCTGATTCCTCCGTCGTGTAGAAGCCGCCCGAGGACGACCGGTGGAGCATTGGCGTGGGCGGAACGGATGCCGGAGGATCGTAGAAAAGATCCAGTTGCGTTTCTGCTTCGTTGTTAGCTAAGAGACAGGAATGGCAGCTCGGACGATGGGAAGGACTCACGCTGCAACTCGTCAGCCCAGGCGACAGATTCCTCATCGCCTGTTGCTTCGGCCAAGTCGAGCAAGCCCTCAATCAAGAAGGCATAATCATCTGCAAACGCCCTCGTCTCACTCCTCGTCTCATGGTAGGACCGATACAGCACTCTCGTCTCAGCGTGCCAAAACTTGTCCTTCACGAATTTCGCCGCCCCGGTCGCCGCACTAATGTACTTCTGCGCCCTCTCCCGATCCAATTCCCGAACAGCCGTCCCGGTCCTCGCCAGCGCCGAAATGACCATCCCATTGTAAGCAGCGACAATCTTTTCATCCGTCTCTGGGCGGACCCTTTCCTTCGTCCGGTGAGCAAGCAGCTTCTCCTTTGCGGACTTGATCATCTTCTTGACCTCATCGGCCGGAATGCCAAACTGCCGGCTGAGCTCGCCTACGTCCTTCTTCACACACAGCACATTCTGATTGATGAACTCGTCGTGCGGATCCAAGTCCCTCGGCACATTGCCGTGCTGCAGCACGTTCCAGTGCGCAGCAGCAACAGCACTCTCCTCGCCCACAGCGGCGTCAAATTCCCTTCTCGTCCAGAGATAGTACGCCCCTTCGCGAACATGTTTGTCCCCCTTCCTATAGTATGAGTCCGCCGCCTCGCTCGTTGCAAACCCTCCCGCCGCAGTCAGAATCGGTGCGCTAGTCAGATAATCTGCTAGCTCGAGCACGACGTCCAGAAAGTCCCCCTCGGCTCCGGATTTCACGTCTCCAAGCCACGCGTCGAGATAGACGCCTAATAGTAACGCATTGTCGGCGACCATCTTCTCGAAATGCGGTACTGCCCAGTCAGCCGTTACGCTGTATCGCGCAAACCCGCCACCGACATGGTCCCGCAGCCCGCCGTCCCTTATCTTGCGCAGCGTAAACGCCGCCATCTCCCGCGCCTTCGCGACCTCCTTCTCGCCCACCACATCCGTCACCGCCGTCGGGAACTCGCCCAGCCTGAGCAGGAACGACAGCTTGGGCGGCGTCGGAAATTTCGGCGCCGGCGCGCCGAATCCGCCATTGACGGCGTCGAACGTGCCGGCTATATGCGCGTACGCCTCCTCCAGCTGGTCCAGATCGAGATCGAGGTCCGGCGCGGCGGCGCCGGTCGGATTAACGCTGCCGGGATTTGCCACCATGTCCGCCGTGGCGGGGCTGGCGCCCATGTCGACAGCGCTGCTCACCCCTCCCCCGCCGGCAGGACTGCCGATCGCCCTCGCGCCTAGCGTGCCTTCGGCCGCGAACTCCCTGAGCTGCAAGAGTATCTCCCCGGCCTCTTTCCTGCATCTTGTCTCCTGCTCGCGCCAGACCTTGTCCAGCTTTTGCAAGACGACTAAGAAATCGAGGCGCTCCTCGTCTCCTGCTGCGCTGTCCTGCCTGTCGGTGCCGGTGATGAGTTCGGTCCCCGGACCGGGCCAGTACGTACCCCCAAAGACGGGCTCGAGCTCCGGGGTGAGGAAGATGTTGAGCGGCCAGCCGCCGTCACCGTTGACGGCTTGGATGTAATTCATGTAGATGGCGTCTATGTCCGGTCTCTCCTCGCGGTCGACGATAATAGGGATGAAGGAAGCATTTAGGATTGAGGCGACCTGAGGGTTGGAGAAGGAGTCTTGGGCTGTTAGACGACAGTCTAGACGATGGTGTTAGTATAAGTTAATCAGCCGGAGGTGAGGAGGGGACCGGCGGGTTGAGGTAATACGGACAGTGGCAGGCGCGGAAGCCCACGTTGAGGAAGATAAGCTTATTCTCCCGCCTTGCCCGGGTCACGGCCTCGTCGTCTAGGAGCTGCCAGTGGACGGGTGAGGTCGCGTGCGAGCGAATGTAAGGGCTGTTGCTCTTTGATGCGCGGTTGAGCATCTCGTCGCTTTCTTGGCCGAGCGTTGAAGGTGGCGGATCTGAGGAGGAGTGAGAGATAGATTCCTGTTGGAGCCTTTCCGGGCTTTGCTCGTTCGCCTTCTGTTCTGCTGCTCCGAGACTCAAGTTCGAGACAGACGGCGCGGCCGTGCCCGCCGGCGATGGCGAGTGTCGGGAGCTCATCATCAATCTGATGAGCTATGTAATATATATCGTGTTCTCTATCGTGTCTATGCTCGAATACTCGTAACAGTCTCTGCTCGTTATCTCCTCTAGGCGGAGTAAGCGAGCTCGAAACGTCGTCAAGGCTTAAATGGAATCCAGCCGGATGCGGAGGGGTTGGGCGGGGCTTTGGCTCAGATGTCAATCTTGATCTCCTTCGCCCACAGACTTGGTCGCAAAGGCTCTCTGTCGATAAGAAGTATCTATCTCGCAGAACCGTTATTTGCAAGGGGAGGAATACTGTGTAAAGATATCCTATTGGACTAGGGGGGATGAGGTAGATGAGGATAATGAGGATACATGATCAGCTCGGAAAAGTGCAGCGCCAGAACCCCGCCTCATTCTACTGACGTACGTCTTTGGCATGGAACCTGGACTCCGGATGCAGCCTTATCGTAAAACCTTATTTACCTCGCGCAAGATTGGTGGATCAGGCATTTGGGTACAAGCCGGGAAGCGTGGAATGATAGCAACGGCAACGGGTAATCTCGCTCATACCAGAGGGGTCATTCAAAGCTGTCCCGTCATAAAGAGGGATCTGTCTGTCCTCTCCCTTTCACCACGTTCTCTATGACTGTGTTCACATCCCTATATCCCCATAGTAAGGGGAAAAACAATCACATACGCTGGTCACGACAGGGCTGCATGACGTGGGTCTAGGTAACGGAACGTTCTCTCATTTTCAGGAGCCTAGGACATGGACAGCCAGACCAGAGGGATCCTCCACCGAAAGCAGCATATTCCCCTTGCAAACCAGAAGGATCGGCCAAGACACCTCTCACCACCGTGCCGAGTGCCTTTGTAACCGTCCTCGAGGAGAAACCACCGCATATAACCCACAAGCACAACAAACCAAAGCTTCCATCCGAAGTAGAAAGTCAACACCGTCCAATGGGTAACAGGTTGAGAACCGTCAAGTGACGAGACCCAAGACAGGTGCTGCCACCCGGATGGGTCAAGTGGTTGATAAGAATCGAAGATGAAAATGCAAACAATCCCCAGTGGGGTTCTCCCTTAACCGCACCAGGCCATCAAGCAATGCTATGATACATCATGCCGTCGTCAGAAGAGTGATGCAGTCGCGTCACCCATGCAGGTTGCAGATAACGGGGCTCGGCTCGTGGGCTGGATGAGCATGCTGTTACCGAACCGATCTCCTCGCCATCCACGGGGCATAAACTGGCATCGAAGAAGCGAAATGAACCACGCAAACACCTGTACAACCCCACACACTGCAAGAAGGCAAATGGTACAATGCTGCTGACGAGGATCCGATCCCGGCCGCACTTCCAGAGAGAAAGCGCTCTTTAGACAACAACGGTAGCCTCGTTGAGCGAGGGGAGGACATTGTTTCCATACCCGCCACCCATATTGCCTGCGTCTCTTGTCAGCGCTGCATGTGTATCTGTCAAACGAAGTTATTCAGACTTACCGGGTGGATAGTAGTCGCAGACAGTATAGTACGAGCCCAGGTCGGCATAGATGGTGCCTGGTGGGCAGTACTGCGTGGCGCAGCCGACCTGCTCCGAGGCAACCCAGACCACCTGTGAGAAGTGTCCCCATGCCTCAAAGTTGCTCATATCTGGGTTGGGCTGGCCAAAGTCCTGCGTGGGGTAGGCCGAAACCTCGCCATTGTACCACATGTCGGTGATCGCCTGGGCAACCGCAAGAGACTGGCTCTTAGACTGAACGTTGTCGCTCGAGCCAAACAAGGCAAGGTTCTGGCCGTAGCCGCCACCGCCGGGTGTCCTATCTAGCGTCAGTGCCTGTCAACAATAAATGGTGAATGGGGATTCAGGGCAACCTACAAGTCGTGCGCGAACACGCACTTTGCGGCAGTCTGAGCAGCATAGCCGGCGTACGTGTCGCTCCACTCGACAGCTGGAGCGCTGTGGTTGAGTCGGTGAATATTGTGTTGGAAAACAGCAGTGCTGGCATAGTCGGTGGGCTGGGCAGGGGCAGGCTGTTGCGTCGACGTCGAGGCGGGGGCAGGGGCAGGCTCAGGCTCAGGAGTGTCCACGACTGGGGGAGCTGGGGCCACGGTGGTGGGCTCGACTGTTGACTCGGGAGCTGCGGTCGTGGTGACGACCGGGGCTTCAGTAGTTGGCTCAGGTGCCGGCGCCACAGTCTCAGGCTCTGGCTCAGGCGTGGACGTAGCGTCGACTGTCGCAGTAACAGTAGCCTGGGGAGCGTGGTGGTGTGGTCCCGCAGCGAAGACGGACTTGATCTCACCCTCCGTTACGTACACTGTCTTCCACTCGATGACGACTTCGGTCTCAATTTTACGCTTCTCCACGTTGAGAGGGGTGGCCATGGCCAAAATGGCGCCAGAGGCAGCTACGAAGATCGAAGTCTTCATGTTGACGGTTGAGGTAAACTCGATCTGGGATATGTCAACGATTGAACCCGCGGTCTAAAAGGCGTCTCAAGAGCCAAGGCAGAGCGACACTTGTCTGTATCTTTCGGTGGCATAGATGAAGTACTCTCGCAAGTACGAGTAACTTGAGGTGTAGTGACGCTTGCCACAAGTGTGAACAAAGATTCGAGTTCGAATCAGCACCGTGGTGCCCGAAGGTAGAAGTCTACTATGGGCGACAAAGCACAGCCGAAGTCACCGTCAAGGCCCTTCCACGCTCTTCAAAGCGTCTCTTGCTCAAGCATATGAAAGCCATCTGTGTGACGTGGACATCGCGATAATGGCAAAGTGCGACTTACCAGTTCTTCAATGACAAGTCGTAGTACGTCGCAGGTGCCGGTAATATTCACCGGAAAGTCGGATGGCTTTTTGATCTTCTCAGAACCAGCTGGCGGCAGCACTGCTGATGGTCGGATCCGTCAAGGATGCTTTATGTTACTGCTCAAAGTACTTTGAGACTGCTGACTTGGGCGGAAAAATAGCTAGAACTGCCGATAAAGGAGTGACGAGAAAAGAGAACAGCGAGACACCTTGTGGGCGTGTGCTCTGCTGGAGGTGGCGTCGACAGTCGGAAATCGAGTCTCGAACTGTTTGCAGAACGAGTCCGACAGCGTCGTGCGGACAATGAGATACTGGAGTGGATGTTGTAATGAATGTGGTGGTTTAAGTAAAGGAGTGGACTGTGTCAGAAAGACACTTGAATCTGTCGATACAAATGAGTGGAAGGCAGACGTGATGTGGTGGTAAAAGGGAAGACTTTAGGGTCGGTCGGGAAAGTAGGTCTGGAAGTGAGTGTGGGTGACAGTTTGCGGACAGTCGTGGAGAGGTGGAACTCGGGACCCAAAGACTGCACCTCCTAAACCCGGTCTTCGCTGAAAGCTTGGCCGACCCTAAGCCGTAAGGGCGAGTGTTACCAGGATGCAATGTGTAGGTACACAGTTAAGGCAGGTACTTGCCCGGTAACGCAGCTGTGGGACCTGAGAAGGAGGGCAGGAAGTGACGAACGATTCAACGAAAGGACCACTGAATCATACACTACACGATCGAAGTCACCTTGGCAGCCCTTTCCATCAGTTCTACGATTCAAGATCTCTCTTTGCTCCTCCGTTCTATCCTTCGAATCTCGTTTACGCTAAAGGGGGGTGTAATTTTAGGGAGACACGAACTAATTTGGGTGCCGTCGTGTGCCTTCCACTCGTGAACGTCGAACCAGGTAAGGGTGTGCCTGTAGTACAGCAGTACTGTAATAAAGCGGCCTTACGTCTTTGAAGTTCGGGCGTCTAACACTGAGATCGAAGCGTGGTCTGGTTACTGCTTGAAAGAATCAGTCGCCTTCTGCACCGTTTCCCTTTTCTGTCTCTTGTGACTATCATAGAGGTTCTGATTGCGATTCGAGAGCGCGATCTGAGAATGTTCATCCAATGTTCCAGGCACGACCCCGAAAAGAACCCAGACCAAATCCATGGAGCGGATCCACTACGGCCACCCCCTTCTTCGGAAGCTCGAACGCTACCCCTGCCTTAGCCCCTTGGCTTCCCCGGTCTTTCCTTCTGTCCAATCTGCATGCAATCTGGTACCTTGCAGCTTCACAGGGCGGGTACAGCTAGCGCTATTGGGCCAAATGTCAGTGCCCCTCCCCAACCGATCACCCTCAAGGGTGTCGACTTCGAATCGTTCTTGCTGCGTGGATTCCTGAAACAACCCTAATTTCACGCTTCATGAATCGTTGTTTCCCACCTTTGTCACCTCAAAGAACCTAGGATACTGGTTTCAAGAAGCATCCACACGATCATTACGACAGATCTAATGTCGCAGCAGGCTCTTTGCCTGACTAAGATCGCTTCTCGCTTCTCGATGTCTTATAGATCCCTTCCAGATCCCTTCAGACTACCTTAGTAGTTGGAACGCATAAAAAGGAATATATTCCATGTGGGATGCCGCAAAGGCGAAACCAAACCCACAGGGAAGGCTCCTCCTTCATCATCACCATGTTCCTATCTACCAGAGAGATATGTATGTGTACATCTCTGCCAAGGTAGGGGCCAATGGCCCGGTAAAGTGGCCATTGACCCAGCAGCACATATCTCGCCACGTCTCGGCCCCTTCATACCGTGGCCAGTCCCTTGATCTAGGAACTGTCGATGACATACCACTCATCAGACACTGTCCATGGTTTTGAAAGGGAGACTGGCCACGACGGCCCATCTCTGCCACCCATCAGTACCTAGGTACTGCTGTATGACGATGGTCTAGGCACCGCTCTCTGCCCTTCTACCTACCTTAGGCCCTGAGTTACATAACCATGCGTCTCGCCGCACATGGAAGATGGTGTAGCCATGAAAGCGAACGCAGCCCTAATTACGACCTCCAGAGTGGTCTCGCGCTTTGCTGCTAGTCGAAGGTGCCTCCAAACCAGTCTCAACTCCGTAAGGGATGTCCGCACCGAGCTGCTCCTACCTCTTCAAGCTGGCTCCAACAGCAGTCCCGTATTGAACCAGCTAGTGCTGGGAGCACTGGTTGGGTTCTGGACCAGACGGCCAAAACAACCACAAACCGGCCTACAAAACGACCATTCCCACAAGTCACTTGGTTGGGTGGTACGCCACCGCTAGGAGCACACCTCTCTGTCAAACATTCTCCGAGACCCGGAGCATACTTAAACATAATGAAACCCTGGGCTGAACTGAGTCTTAGGCTCTAGAGGTAGTGATGTGTGTGACCAAGGGAGCAACATCATGTAGTGCTTACCGAGTCTACCGAAGCAGAAGGGTCTCCCGAGCCTTAGCAGTTCGTTCTTGGGCCGTCCTGTAAGCCTAACGTTATGCACTTCAGCTACAGGTCTTGCTCTCGGTATCCGCGAGACGTGACGGCTGGTTGGGTGGTTTCTGCCCTTCTCTTAACTACGGTTTACCATGACTTCACAGCAGATACAACCAGTCCTTTGAACCGTTCACTATCGCTATGTTGCCACTTCCGATTTTTAGCAGCGTCTCTCCTTAGCCGGGCAGCTCTCCCTACCGATGGATCTCTTGCTCAGCCTTGGCTTGCAAAACTGTCAATAGTTTTGTGGCAAGGGATGTAGATTCCTGTTCTCGTTGGATACCACCTTACAGCTTCTCCCATGGTGACGTCTCACCCCGAAACGTGACATGAGGAGGGTCTGCATGCCTAACCTTAGGTGCCCCTTTGAAGGGAAACAAGTACCTGTGCTTCCACACATGTGTGCCCGGTCTCCACACAAGGACGGGAAGATACATCTTTCCCTGTCCCTTTGCGCGGAGGGGACGCCGTGCCACCTGACGGACGATTGCCGTGGGCGGCTGATACCCCGGAAACATTGGTCATCTGGAGCATCGGGTCCATACCGGCGAGCGGGCAGACTTTGGGGGAACGCCTGGGTTTGGAGTATATTACAGTCGAATGACAAAACTGTCACTGGCAGCCCTGTCTACCGGGGCCTTGCGCCATGATACCTGCAGCCCTGGTTCATCAACACATATCGGCCTGGTATCAAGGCGACTTACGACGTCTGAGAGTGTCTCTCAAAAGGAATGTGTCAAGGACAGCCTGATAACTTCTTGCCCGACTTGCTGGTGGCAAGCGACAGGGATGTGAGTTGCCAAGTTGAGAGTCTGCCTGGGGAAGTGACCGAAGCTTGGAATAAGTCAGAGATGTCTCGGGACGAACATTCCACCAGAGTACAGCGAGCACTGCCGTTTCTGTCAGCTCAGTTACACCTGCTGCATAGCCGGACGTTCCAAGACGAGAATGAGCCATCTTGGAGTTTGGTTGTCGTTTTTTTCGCACCTGTCTAGATTGCAGCTGGGTTGCCTGTCTGGGTTGCCTGTCGAAAGTCAGCCATGTGCCACCTTTCAGTATGACCGCTGTGTCGTTTGCATACAGTAAAGGTAAGCATGCCGAACCAACCATGTATCGACGGTATGAAGTGTCGGCGGGCTATTTGCATGTTTTGCGCTAGCACACATGGATATCCACGTCCTAGTGGGACAACATGAAGACCAAGATCGTAGGACACAACGACGATGTACACAGCTTCAAGTGTCGGGGAGAAATGAGAGATATGCGTAGGCACCTTCACCTGTCAAACTCTCGTGGCAGTAAGCCTCCCCACAATCAGCAAACGACTCTCCCACCCTTGGTCTATTGAGAGACAGTGGGCGAAATTATGTCGTGTAGCCTTTCGTGTATCAACCGACGCGGTGAATAGATGCTCTTCGAGGGATGTACACCAACCTTCTCTGGTGGTAGCTGACAGGTGATAACGGTCCTTCTCGATTGCTATTCGTGTACGTTAACTAACATGTCACAACCGACAACAAAAAA
Organism: Coniochaeta prunicola; assembly: GCA_007388105.1. Lineage (NCBI taxonomy): Eukaryota > Fungi > Ascomycota > Sordariomycetes > Coniochaetales > Coniochaetaceae > Coniochaeta > Coniochaeta prunicola. The sequence continues at coordinate 138,922 of SMOB01000288.1, forward strand.
ATCTCAACAAGGAACTGTATCATGGTAGTGCAGAACGAGATCAAGCTTGAATATGGCCGAAGTATGGTGCCCAGAAACCGTCATGCCATCATCCGTGTTCCCAGTACCGCTTCTGGGTTCGATGGTGTGTAATGTCTAAGAAACTCACCACAAGTAAGTGATTTTAGCAGATCATTTAGGCAAACGAGAGTGGGAAAAGGCCACCACAGCTACATCACATGTCTTGGAGGGCGATTCCTAGATGACGTAGACGGGTAATGGCACTTCTTTCGCTTTATGTACAAACAACCCACCCGAACCACTTCCTCGTCATAGCAAAATAGCGGGCCATAGCTTCTAATCTCCACTCAAGATGACGGGGCTTGGTTCTTCTCCGGGATAAAGGGCTCTCCACGCAGGATAGATCGATGTGCGTAGATTTGCGTCTTCCGTAGGTGCACAGGCGTCGAGTTCTGTGGCTGATCGGGCACGACTTTCTCCAATTTCTGTCACGAGACACCACAATTAGAACTGGCTCTAAATCCTCAGGGTAGCAAGGGCAACTTACCAAGTTCTCAAAAACACATTTATTCAGCTTCCACTCGGCCGGCCGGCACTGCCACAGCTGGTGGTTGTTGTCCTCGAGGCACGCCCAGTGGCTGCGGAACTGCTCCAAGCAGGACTTGTTGATGTCGTCAATCACACTACGGGCACAGCGCGTCACCCGTCTTCCCTCTTTCAGGCACTCGAACTCGCCCTTCCCCGGATTCTCGTTCTTGCATTGCATGTAGTCATCGTTGTAGTCCTTGCACCGGGCGCCGATGAAGAAGGCCGCGCTGAGCAGGGGGGCAGAGCTGGCACCGACTTCCTTGACCTTGGGGATCGAGTCCGGCAGGGGTGTTGTGTCGTACAGGACTTGTTGGTTGAAGCTATACACCCGGCAGTCAGTGGCTGTGACGTTTCAAGCGCTCTCTGAGAGCCCGATTCCGGGAGAACCGGGAAGCTTTCACTCAATTGAGATAAATGTGTACTTACACTGCCTTGCGCGCCGCCATTTTGAAGGGTGTTGGCAGGCTAATGGTCCGTACCGGAGGTGGTGGTTTAAAGGGAGCTTGGACGAGGCCGACGGTTGAAGTTGAAGATGGATTAACTGAGGTTGGAAATCGAGCGATGCCATTGGCCAATAATCCCACCTTGTCAGGTGAGGCTGAGGCAAGAAGGTGTGCAGGGGAGCTAAAGCTTCAGTCCCACTTTTCTTCGACAGCGCGTCTACCTTAGCTGGTAAACTTGCAGGTTCACCTTGACTTCATTGTCTTCGCCTACTTTTTCTAAATATTAGACGTCCTGTACAGGTTTGACGCTCTTTCACGTACGCTGTCCTGGATACTCAGCCTGTATCTACCCACCGGTATGCGATAAGTTAACGAAGACTTGCGCTTTATCTTTTTTCCAGTCACGGCAGTATTTGACCGTGGACTTCAACCTCTTCCCAGCAACCCACCAAAGCTCGCGTCGTTATCCGTTCCCCCTACCGATATCATGTCGCTATTCGGGTCGCTCAGCAAGCCCGCAGGGCAGTCTGTGTTTGGAGGCAACCAGAGTACCACGTCTGCATTCGGACAAACAAATGCGCAAACAAATGTGAGCCACACAGCCCTGGTCGGCATGCTGCTTTCCAGTGCTGAGAGTTCAGAGCCCGACCGTACCTTCGAAGACAGCAGTTAACACAACCTCAGCAGCAGCAGCAGCAGCAGCAGCAGCAGCAGCAGCATTCTCAGTTCCCGCAACAACCTCAACAGAACATGACCTCCTCTATAACCCAGTCTCAGCCTAATCAGCTTGGTTCCTCTCTCTGGCAGCCCGGCAGCATGTCTTCTCGTCCGTCTCCCTTGTCTTCCGGTGTCTCTCTTACATTTCACCCCAGCGAACTAACTGCCATTCAACCAGACCAAAAGTCTATTCCCGACCAAATGCAGCTCATTGCCGAAAAATGGCACCCCCTCCACCCCTCCTGCGCCTTCAAGACCTACTTCTACAACAAAGTCGACGAGTCCCGCATCCCATTCTACCAGCCCGGCCCGCAAGACGACCCCAAGGAATGGGAAGAAGCGCTCGCCCACAAGCCAGCGCCGGGGTTCATGCCCGTTCTCTGCGCCGGGTTCGCGGGTATGGCAGAGCGCCTGAAGGTCCAGCGCCGCGCGGTTGGGGAGTTCAACGCCCGGTTGCATGAGATTAACGGCAGCCTGGACGCTATCTTGAGCCGGCACGACCTCGAGACGAGCGTGAGGGCGCTGAATGCGAGGAGGCGCCACGCGGCGCTGCGGAACCGGTGTCTCGCGCTCGCGGCTCGGGTGCAGGTGCTCAGGAACAGAGGGTATGCGCTTAGTAGCGACGAGGACGAGTTGAGGACCAAGTTAATGGAGATGGAGAGGCGGATGCAGGATCCGGCGCTCAGCGCGAGGATGGAGGAGCTGTGGAGTCGGCTTATCGTGTTGAGGGGCTATGCGGATAGTCTGAGGGTCGAGATCAACAAGAGGGGTATGAGTGAGGACGGTGGGCTTGGGGAGGAGGTTGAGGCTAAGGCTAAGAAGGTAAGTTTCTGCTCTTCGTGTGGGGTTTGGGTGTTACGATGGCTAACGTGGAACAGATACTCGAAGACTACGAGAAACAGATCCAGCACCTCAAGAAGGAGGTGGAACAGATCAAGAAGGATTTTGAAGACTATGAGAAGGAGCACAACCCAACGCCTGCTCCGAGATAGAACTTTTGGATTATGGAGGAACGATTCCCCTTCTCGATGATGAGCTTAGTCATGGGACCGGGTTGTGTTGGACTGGTTAGCCGGGTCTGATGCTGCAGCAACCTATCGCTGATGGCGGGGCACGGAGGGTCTGATTTTAGGAAGAGGTCGTTGAGAGCTTTGGATGAGGGCGAGGCAGAGGACGAGAAGCGCTGGGTCAGTAGTTTGTATGATTTTGCTAAAAGGAAAAGCGGCATGTGGTCGCATAGGTGGCGTTTGGGAGCTTGGGTGCCAACGACATCACTAGAGAGGCGTTATGATTAGGAATACGGGTGTAGCCGCCTTCTCCGGAGCAACGCTCTGTCATGGGTTATGCCTTCTAGTGTCCTAGTCTAGATGAAGGCACCGGTAACGACGGTTGCATGTCTTGATATATAATGGAGATGCGCCTGGACTCAAAATCCGTGATGTTACAAGCAACCTGCAGCAGATTTTGCTGTGCTCATAACTGATGTCCATAAGCCCCATCAGGGGCCCGTATTGGTCCCTGGCCAGGCTTTCCAGCATGTCGCCGATCCTTCAGTCCAACATCGACCATTAGCTCATATTACGAGTTGTCTTTCCCCTTAGTCTCTGAATATATTGTACACGGAACATCTGCCTTGTGTTGACCGATCTAGAACATCTTGGAGACGGCGTCGATGACGAACGGTGCTGTGCGAAGGTCTTGTTAGTAAATGGCCGGAGGCAAGGAGCACTAGTTTGGTGAAGCTTACAGAGGTACAGAGCCACAGCGGTTGCGACCGCCTGTTGGATGGTGAAGTTGGCCTCGGCCTCGGCCTGGCGGATCTCCTCCTCTGATAGTTGTGGTGGCGCGACTGGAAGGTCTGGTTAGTCTGCTGCGGAGAAAGCCTAAGAATGCACCCATTATCCTTGCTGTGAGCAAGACTATGAGCAGAGTGAACTACTCACATCCTCCAAACATTGTGACTGTTGATACCTTAAGACTGACGGGGACGAAGTATAGTTTTGGTTCGAGGCTACGATGAGGCTGAAGCTTTTCAGGTACAAATCCACGATATGATGTCGTCGCTAGAATTTCTTTGATGTGGAGCACGAGACTTCTACCAGACTAAGGTACATGTACAGTACCTACCCATGCTACCGTACCGGTAGCAAGGTACGTACTGGTCAACAGGGGTGAAGGCGCTCGGATCAGTGGAGGGCTAAGGGCTGGCCCGGCGTCAGTGGCTCTACGATGGCCGAAAATACCCGAACATCATCAACTTTATCAGTGGGGCGAGATGGCGGTAAGCCGAGCCCGGTTACGGCCCTTTGCAAGGGGGTGTTGGGACGAGAGATTGTTATCGTTGACTCTGATGAATAGATTTCTCTTGCGGCGAGCTGTAGTTTTCAGTTGCTATTGAACAAGAAAGAAGCTCTATCTGCGGTCGCATTTTTGTGAAGTGTCGCGGTTGCTCGAGCTTCTTAACGTTCAGCATCTAGTTTGGCTCCTTCTACTTTCGTCATAACTTCCGGCCACTACTTACACCACATTTCGCCCTAAGAAAATGCTTCTTTGATAGCGGATTCATTCTCAATTTCTTCAATTCCCCACGTTGCGGTCAGCGTGAGGCACTGAAAGGAACCAGATCTTGTCCTGCTTGTTTTCTGTTCTGTTTCTGTTTCTGCTCCTGGTTCGATACCGTCAAGTCATGGCTACTTCACGGCAGCTTGGCCGTCTTGGTTGGGCTATTGGGACTTCGGTGGGCGTTTCACGTGCTGCTAGCTTACGGACAAGTCCATGGATTTGCAACACATGTTTACACGCCACTCGTGTTACGAGAGCGAGGACACTGCCGTCTCCGGCAACTCGGCTATATCACACCAGATATCCCACTCTCGATGACTTCCCTAGACGGCACATCGGGCCAGATGAGCATAGTACCGAACAGATGCTTGCTGCTCTGTCTCCTCCGGTCAAGTCCCTGGATGAGTTTGTCACGCAAGTCATCCCTCCAGATATCCTCTCCGGACGTGGGTTATTCCCGTCAGCAAGACATGACTTCGATACGCCACTGTCGAAGGCCGTGAAGCCGGATCTGAGGGAATGGGAGGTCAAGAAACTAGGCGAGACAGCAGCAAGCGAAAACATTACTAACAAAAACTTCATTGGTACTGGATACTATGACACTATTGTTCCCGAAGTCATTAAGAGGAACGTGCTCGAGAACCCTGCCTGGTATACCAGTTATACCCCATACCAGCCGGAGATTAGCCAGGGCCGCCTAGAGTCCCTGCTGAACTTCCAGACTGTTGTGTCGGATCTCACAGCACTACCAATGTCAAATGCCAGCCTCCTTGACGAAGGGACTGCTGCAGCTGAGGCTATGACTTTGTCTATGAACGCCCTTCCCTCATCAAGAGCCAAGCGTGCGGGTAAGACGTACGTTGTCTCCCACAGGGTTCATCCCCAGACGATCTCGGTCCTCCACAGCCGTGCGGAAGGATTTGGCATCAAGATCAAGGTGGAAGATGTCTCTGATCTTTCCAAAATCGAGTCCCTGGGCGAGGATCTAGTTGGCGTCCTGGTGCAATATCCGGACACGTGCGGTCAGGTTCAGGATTATAGGGGCCTCGCGGATGTCGTGCATAAGCAGGGTGCCCTGCTTGCCGCTGCCACCGATCTCCTGGCTCTCACTGTTCTTACGCCTCCGGGAGAATGGGGTGCCGATATCGCTTTCGGCAATGCCCAAAGGTTCGGTGTACCGCTCGGGTTTGGTGGACCTCATGCTGCGTTCTTTGCAGTCACAGAGAAACACAAGCGAAAGATGCCTGGTCGCCTTGTTGGCGTGTCGAAAGATCGCCTTGGTGGCCGAGCTCTCCGCCTAGCTCTTCAGACTCGTGAGCAGCATATCAGGAGAGAAAAGGCAACGAGCAATGTGTGCACCGCTCAGGCGCTGCTTGCGAATATGAGCTCTCTCTATGCCGTCTATCATGGCCCTGAGGGTTTGAAAGCGATTGCCGAGAGATGTATTCGGGGCGCTCGCGTTGTTCAAGCTGCTGCTGAGCAACTTGGCTACGAGACGTTCGGCTCTGGTTCAGGCAAGGTGCCGTTCGACACTGTGGCGATCATCTGTCCTGGAAAGGCAGACAAGCTGGTTCAGGAGGCTGCGAAGGCTGGCATCAACATCCGGCGGATCAACGAGAATCAGATTGGGATCAGCGTGGATGAAGCCACCACGGAGACGCATCTAGTGCAACTGGTTACAGTCCTGCAATCGTTGGCCGGGGCGTCGTCGTCGCAGAGCGCAGCTGAGATTACAGCCACGCTTCTCGATGCAGACACTGGAAGCAGCATCGAGTCGATACCCGACTTCTTTCAGAGAAAGTCCGCGTATCTGACACATCCCGTCTTCAATACCCACCATTCGGAAACCGAGCTTCTCAGATACATTTATCACCTCTCCTCCAAAGACCTGTCGCTGGTACACTCCATGATCCCCCTAGGTTCCTGCACGATGAAGCTCAATGCTTCCACGGAAATGGTCCTCATAACACAACCGGGCTTCTCCAATCTACATCCCCACGCACCAGCCGACCAGACCAAGGGATATCAGAAACTGATTGCTTCCCTCGAGGACCAACTACAAGATATCACAGGTATGGATGCTGTCTCGCTGCAACCGAATTCCGGCGCGCAGGGTGAATTTGCCGGCCTTCGTGTGATACGCAAGTTCCTCGAGAGCAAAGGCGAGAAGAAACGCGACATCTGCCTCATCCCGGTGTCTGCCCACGGTACGAACCCGGCTTCAGCCGCTATGGCTGGCATGAGGGTTGTACCAATCAAGTGTGACACTAAGACTGGCAACCTGGATCTCGCGGATCTAGAAGCTAAGTGCGACAAATACTCGAAGGAGATCGGTGCCATGATGATTACCTACCCCAGCACCTTCGGTGTCTTTGAGCCGCAGATCAAGCGCGTCTGCCAGATTGTCCACGAGCATGGCGGACAAGTCTACATGGACGGCGCCAACATGAACGCCCAGATCGGCCTCTGCTCTCCAGGTGAGATTGGTGCCGATGTGTGCCATCTCAACCTTCACAAGACGTTCTGCATCCCACACGGCGGCGGTGGCCCCGGCGTCGGGCCCATCTGCGTCAAGTCGCACTTGGCGGAGTATCTGCCAACGCAGAATGTGCTCGACCTGAACGACCCACACCACCCGGTGAGCAGCGCCCCGTACGGAAGCGCCAGCATCCTACCCATCAGCTGGGCGTACAACACCCTTATGGGTGCCGAGGGTCTCAAGCAGGCGACCAAGATCACGCTGCTGAACGCTAATTACCTTCTGAGTCGACTGAGGCCACATTACCCGATCCTCTACACTAACGAGCACGGCCGGTGCGCACACGAATTCATCATTGATGCGCGGCCGTTCAAAGAGAGCTCAGGTGTTGAAGCGATTGACATCGCCAAGAGGTTGCAGGATTACGGCTTCCATGCCCCCACGATGAGCTGGCCGGTGGCCAACACACTCATGATTGAGCCTACCGAGTCCGAGTCCAAGGAGGAGTTGGATCGCTTCGTCGACGCGCTGGTCTCGATCCGCGAAGAGATTCGCGAGATTGAGGAGGGCAAGGCCCCTAGGGAGAAGAATGTGCTGAAGATGTCGCCGCATCCGGTGCAGGATATCGTGGACGGTGATAGCGAGAAGTGGGATAGGCCTTATAGTAGGGCCAAGGCGGCGTATCCGTTACCGTGGCTGAGAGAGAAGAAGTTTTGGCCAAGTGTTGCTCGGGTCGATGATAGTAAGCACTTATGCGCCATGATTTGTTTGTTGCGAAATTCTGCTAACAGGGATGTAGCTTACGGCGACTTGAATCTGTTCTGCACCTGTCCACCTGTTGAGGACACTACGGGAGGGAATTTGTCTTCCACGCAAGAGTCGTAGTTGGTTACTGAGCAGCTGAGGCGAAACCTGGATCGCATGGGCACATGGATCGTCGTTCCTCAACAACATGATCACAGGCGCACAATGCATACAACTAAAATGGAGCGATCTTTCAACATATTACCGGATACCCTAGGGATCTGTATCTTCTTTGGGAGGTATTCAACAATTGGGTCTAATGGTGCAAGGTAAAGGCAGCAGGCACATTTTAATATCCTACTGGACATGGGACGGAGTTCAACACTGGGCAAGATAACAGCAGTAAAATCACTCGAATAATGCCACCTGACATGGCTCTTCCGGTGTTAATGATATCAATGATTGTTAAGTAGTTAGGTAAATATCTCCTGGCTAAGTGGCTCGGCAACGTATTGGATGTATCTTGTAGGTTCTAGGAGTATTCGGCGTCCTGTCCGTATACGAAACCCCTGGCTCGCACTTGGGAACTGCTCCAAGGAGGGTATAGCTGAGACCGATATTTGCCGGGAGATGCATACGCAGCGATGGATATTACTGGCAAACTCTACTTCATGACCATAGAGCACGATGCTAAGGAGATCTGGCTGTGACTCTTACTAGGCATGGCATAGCGATCCGGTCGGAGGAAAAGAGCGTGTCAAATTTGTAGTGGCTTAGGAGGACCAGACTCAAGATCGAATCACGATTGGCTTTAGAAATGGATAGCAGCTTACACGCGGTAACATGGAGCATGCTAATCGGTCTTAAGTTTAAATAAGCGAACCCCTTTCATCCGACCGCAGGAAACAGCGCCAGTGGTTTAGTGGTAAAATCCATCGTTGCCATCGATGGGCCCCGCGTTCGATTCGCGGCTGGCGCATTTTTCATGCTTTACGCTGCCTATCGGCGGTTCAAAGTTCGGCTTCTGCTCATTTTTGCCCTCCGTTCTGCTTCAGTCTTGATTACCTTACCTTACCTTATACAAGAGCTTTGTTGCATTATTGTATGTAGAAAGACATTACAAGCCTTCTTAATTATGGTTCACACACCTCCAGTACGTATTTTTCAAATGCATGGTCGCGCATATCATACCTATAACAGCTAGAAACTTCAGCGGAATATCGTACATAATGCATCATTATAATACGAGATCAACTATGACCTCACTGTTCATCATTCGTCGTCCCATCCCCTGCGACTGATTATGATCGGCCTTGCCGGATCCCAAGGCCCGTAGATCTCGTTCTTGTACTTCTGCAACCCTATCAACCACCAACTGCAACCCCCCATGGCCAGCGCGGCCACTAGACACCCGACAATCATGCCCGCCAGCCCGGTCTTCCAGCCGGACCCCAGAATGACGCCCACGCCGCCGCCAGCACCCAGCACAAGCAGCACGGTAAGTATGACGTGGTACCGCCAGCTCCTCTGTCTCGCATACCGCCTGAAGACGGGGAACAGGCCAAAGACCTCGATGCTGAACAGCGTCAGGCTGAAGACCTGTCCCGTGCTGGGCAGCCGGGAGGCGAGCACCGTGCTCGCCATGAGGGCCGCGTTGGTCGACAGGCTGGCGACAGGGGCGGCCTTGCGGGGGTTGATGTCGGTCGAGTAGTCGAAGAAGAAGATGTTGATGGCCAGCAGCCAGAAGGACATGGCCCAGATACTGTCCGAGGAGGTGGAGCGGGTGAGGGACTTAAGGATAGGAGACAGCCCGAGGAGGGTGCTGTAGATCAGCACTGCGGACTTTATGGTCGCCAGGCGCAAGTTCAGGCGGCTGCTGTTGCGGAGGGGAGAGGAGGGGCGGTGTTTTAGGGCGCTGTCCGGGCTGTTGCTGTTGGGTCCTCGCCTGCCGTTGGTGCTGGTCTGGGAGGTGGCGGAGTTGAGGGAGGTAACGGACGTGGAGTGCGCATGGCGTGGGAGGAGGAGGGCGCTGCTGTTGGCGTTGGTGCTGGGTAGGGAGAGTGAGTGTCGTTGGGAAGGCGGTTGGAGGGTATCCTGGCTGTGCGCCGGGGCGGGTGGTACCAGGTTCGTGGTCGAGCTCGCGGCGGAGGGCAAGTTGGACACACTAGATATGCTGGTCGTGCTCGCGTTCGGATGGGCACTGGCGGCTCCCCCTCCTAATCCGGAGTCTTGACGTCGTGGAGGGCCGAAGTCCCTTCTATCTCTGTAGCTTCTCCCGCTTCGGCTCCTGGCTAGGCCGTCATCTGTCGCGTCGTCGCTCTCCTCTCCTACCCACAAGTCCCACAGTAGCCATCCGATAACGGTCGAGAAGCTGCCCCAGCCGACGACGGTGTTGGGGCTCACGCGCTCCAAGAAGATGCCAGCGAAGCAGACCACAAAGCAAATGACGGAGCAGACGTGCTGCACTATGACCGTGGAGTCGGCTACGAGAGGCCAGAAGTCGTATGGCTGCACGCGAGGGTTGCGTTGCAGGTTCTCGAGGAAGGTCGCTTGGTCGGTGTAGTTGTCCGGATCTAAGGTGGACAAGTCAATCTCACGGATCTGAATATCAAAATTTGTAGGCAGAACAGTCTCACAAGATTGCTTTACCCAAAGTAGCTTCTGGAAACGCTTGCGCCGACGGCTGCGACTGCGGCTTCCGCCATCCTTCCGGCGGATGCGTCTCGGACGGAGCTCGTTGCCTGACCCGTTGCTACCATAATCGAACGGAGAAGCTCTTTGGGGAGGAGAGGTGAAGGCATCTTCCGGGGCCAGATGAGAGGGATCCGGACGATTATGGGTGCTCTGGGTGCCGTGATGCGAAGCGAGACTCGTGGGCACTGTCGACGACCGCACCAATGGAGGCGGAGAGTTCAGGTCGGATTGGATCGCCGAGTGCTGTAATGCCGACGGAGGGGCCATTTGGTTAGGAAGGATGTTTCCTCCATGCGCTTGGGCGAATTGCGACCATCGGGTCGTGGGCTCAGCGATGGTTTGTGAGAGACTACCTAGGACAAACAACTGCTGAAGGCTCGATCTGGTCAATATAAATTGTCCCCCAAGTATCCGCTTGCCCCACATCACTATCACCCCCTACAGAAATAGCATATCGGCATAACAACTTAGATCTCTGGCCTCACATGTGTTCAGAATTGTCTAACTTTTTCAAGAAGTAAGCTAGGAGACTCAGGCTTGACTTTCTGTAGCTCGATGAAGATTGGACTCTTCAACCGTTCAATGACAGAGCATAATCTCATCTGCTTGTTAAGGACTTCTAGATCGCGAACTTCCTTTGTCGTTACGATTTATCCATTGATATACACTAAAGTGTCACCTTGTTGCTCTGAATGCCGACCAGCTGTTTCATTTATCTAATCATCATTTCGCAGGCTCAGCTAGAGAAATGCGCATACTCCTTGTTGAAGGCCCTCCCGATCACCATCCTCCTCACTTCGGACGTTCCAGCTCCAATCTCGTAGAGCTTAGCATCCCTCAATATCCTCGAAGCCGGCATCTCCTCAACGTAGCCCATGCCACCGAGAACCTGGATGCAATCCAGGGCACACTCTGTCGCTCGCTCGGCTGCGTACAGGATAGCACCAGCACAGTCCTGCGTCCTGATCAGGCCATGTTCGTCAACTTGCCGCGCCGTAGCGTAAGTGTACGCCCTTGACGCCTGCAGTTTGGTATACATGTCCGCCAGCTTGCCCTGCATGAACTGGAACTGCCCGATCGGTGTGCCAAACTGCTTCCTTGTATGGGCGTACGGCAACGCAACGTCCAGGGCGGCTTGCATCAGCCCTAACGGCCCAGCACTGAGCACCAGCCTCTCGAGATCAAGTCCCTCCATCAGCACCTTCACGCCGCCGTTCACCTTGCCCAAGACGTTCTCCTTTGGCACAAACACATTCTCAAACACCAGCTCGCCAGTGTTGCTGCCCCGCATACCCATCTTGTCTAGCTTCCGCGCACAGCTGAATCCCTCCGTCTTGGTCTCAACAATGAAGGCCGTGATCCCCTTGGACCCTCCGTCCGGCACAGTCTTGGCGTATACGACGACGACATCGGCGTCAGGCCCGTTGGTGATCCACATCTTGGTGCCATTGAGCATGTAGCCTCCGTCCACCTCCTTGGCCGTCGTCCGCATGGAGACAACGTCGCTCCCGCTGCCCGCCTCGCTCATAGCCAGAGCACCAATCTTTGATCCCTCAATCAATCCTGGCAAATACTTCGCTTTCTGATCCTTATTACCGTTCAGCTGCAGTTGGTTCACACACAGTTGCGAGTGTGCCGCGTAGCTGAGCGCTATGCTCCCGCTCGCCCGGGACAGTTCCTCCATCACCACGCAGTGTGCCTGGTAGCCCATGCCGAGCCCCCCGACGGCCTCGTCGGCCGTTATGCCGAGGAACCCTGCGGAGCCGAGCTTCGGCCACATTTCGTTCGGGAAGGCGTTGGATTTGTCTGTCTTTGCGGCTAGCTCGGGGGTCAGCTCGCGTCGAACGAAGTCCTGCACATTGTCGCGTAGTTCATCGAGGTCGGACTGGGAGGGAGGCGTGAAACCCTGGGGGTGTTTGGAGGAGTGGTGGCGAGTTTGGAGAGCTGGTAGACATTGTCGAGCGGAGGGCCGGAATGCTGTGCGTTGCGCTGCACGGCACAGAGGCCGTGATATCCTGAGGATGGCCATGTTCTAAAGATACTGAAAGATCGAAGACTGGGAGGTCAATTGAGAGACTTCGCGCTTTAATCTTACATCACAGTTGCGAAGGAGTTTGCTTTGCGTCGAAACTTGGATTGACGTCGTGTTGCCTCGGTGTAAGACAACAAAGGACCTCCCCGCTCGGCTCGCACCGGCTACCAGCGGCTTGCACGCCCCAGATGCCCCCCAGATCTTGGCAACACCGACGTCAAGCGGCGGCTTAAGACCCGGTTCAGCGACTTTCCAACTCCTCACTAAATGCTTCAACCTTTGAGACTCGATGCGGTCGTGCGAATAACCTCGTCGACAGATATTGAATTCCTCCAGAATGGCCAGTGCAAGGTCCGGGCGAGAAGCCCTACTGCTGTCGAGTCAATTGACGCGGCAGCAATGCAGTCGCATACTCGCTCGGTGTTCTCACTCGCACATTACCCGCTTCTCAGCACCACGACATCATGCTCTGCGTCTCCCTTCACAGCGAGGAGTCGCGACCTTCACCCCCTCACACCAAGCCAGTGCCATATCCGTGATAAAATCAGACGTCGACACCTCCTCCCCCGAGTTCCTCGAAAACAGCAAGCTAATGGACCAAGCCCTCTCCCGCCTCACAACCCTCACCCACAAGGTCCACCAAGGCGGCTCGCAGAAAGCCCGCGAAAAACACCTCCTCCGCAAGAAGATGCTCCCACGTGACCGCGTGACGGCCCTCATCGACCCAGGCACTACATTCCTCGAGCTCTCGCCCCTAGCTGGGCACGAACTGTATCCCGAAGCCGACGTGCCGGCCGGCGGCATCATCACCGGCATCGGTGTGGTGGAGGGCGTGAGCTGTGTGATTGTGGCCAACGACAGCACCGTCAAGGGCGGGACGTACTACCCCATCACCGTCAAGAAGCACCTCCGCGCCCAGGCGGTGGCGCAGGAGAACAAGCTGCCGTGTATCTACCTAGTGGACTCTGGCGGTGCCAACTTGCCGCATCAGGCGGACGTCTTTCCGGACAGGGAGCACTTTGGTCGGATATTCTTCAACCAGGCCAGGATGTCGGCGGCTGGTATACCGCAGATAGCGGTCGTCATGGGTCCGTGCACAGCAGGCGGTGCCTACGTGCCTGCCATGAGCGACGAAAGCATCATCGTGCAGGAACAGGGACATATCTTTCTTGCCGGGCCGCCGCTCGTCAAGGCTGCTACTGGCGAGGTGGTGAGCCCGGAGGAGCTAGGAGGCGGCAAGATGCACTCTTCCGTTTCGGGTGTGACGGACTACTTGGCTGTGGACGATGCCCACGCCATTGTACTGGCACGGCGGTGCATCAGCAACCTAAACTGGCCGAAACCTGCCTCGCCGGCAGAACAACAAGAGTACTCGGAACCGCTCTACTCTCCAGACGAACTACTGGGCATCGCCACGACCAACCTCCGCAAGCCGATCCCCATTCGCGAGGTCATCGCCCGGATAGTCGACGGCTCACGCTTGTCAGAGTTCAAGCGGGACTACGGCACGACACTCGTGACTGGCTTCGCGACCATCTACGGGCAGCGCGTCGGCATCGTGGCCAACGACGGAGTGCTGCTCAGCTCGTCGGCCCTCAAGGGCGCGCACTTCATCGAGCTGTGCGCGCAGCGCGGCGTGCCGCTGGTGTTCCTGCAGAACATCAGCGGGTTCATGGTCGGGCGCGACGCGGAGCGCGAGGGCATCGCCAAGAACGGCGCCAAGCTGGTCGCGGCCGTGGCGTGCGCCGAGGTGCCCAAGTTCACGGTCGTGGTGGGCGGCAGCTACGGGGCGGGCAACTACGGCATGTGCGGCCGGGCTTACAGCCCGCGGTTCCTGTGGATGTGGCCGAACGCCCGCGTCGGCGTCATGGGCGGGGAGCAGCTGGCTGCCGTTATGGAGACGGTGGGGCAGAAGGTCGACCCTGAGCTGAAGAATCGGATTGAGAGGGAGAGCGATTGTGTCTACTCTAGCGCGCGACTATGGGTGAGTTCCCTCCCAATGCCCATCTCCCCTCCCCCTTTTGTCTCTTGTGGGAGTGGTGAAGAGGAAGAGATCTGCTAACTTGTGTCTACGCAGGACGATGGAGTCATTCCGCCCGCACATACGAGACGGTATCTAGGACTGGGACTGAGGGCTGCTATGGGCGGCCGCAACGAGGTGAAGCCTGGGGAGACCAAGTTCGGCGTCTTTAGGATGTAAGCGCGGAATTGCCTGTTTCGTCGGTACCGGTGTTGCAGTCGGCAGGGACCCCCCGTTTTTAAGTCGCATTTTTGGAGTATCACTTGATCTACTGCGATATTAGGCCCATGTCTTGGACACATCTAGACTCTTCGTATCGAGCAGAAACTCTCGCATATTGGAAAAACAGTGGGCACTGATCTGGAGCTTGCCCACATTTTCGTGCGGCATTCCCTGGGATCTAGAATATTTTAGGCTTAACTACTAGCAAAGTACTAGGGTATGATGGCGCGGTACCTGTCGAGGTCTCCAATTCTCATGAGATTTGGGGTAGCATTAGCAGCATAGGCGGGGAAAGGTACCGCAGTAAGCATCTGAGCAATGCAACGCGAGTGCCTCGATGGTGTGAAGCCTCTGCTCTTCCTCTTCCTTCATCCCCAGGCTTGACTTAAAGACCAGAGAGGCATAGCTCTCCCGTTCCTCTGCATCCTTCATCTTCAAGACACTCGTCACGTAGCCTGCGCCGGGACAGGACAAGCCATATATCCCTCGACAGCTTTCTCGCTCGACCCCAATTTTTCCGCCCCTCAGCTACACACCCCTTCCCTTCATCGGGTGACAAGTTTGTGATTGCTCTTGCGTCACTGATCTACAACCCCCGCCGGGTTCAAAGCTTCACATCTCACTCTCCTCAAGGAGCTCGAGTTTCTTTCGACCCGAGACTGAGCCCCTATCTCAATTTCAACCTGTTATCTGTCAATTCGTCACCAACTTACCAGCCGACCCATCAGAATGCTCCAGCGCACACTCCGTCCCCTCCGGACAGCCGTCCGGTCCGCCGCCCTCCGTCCAGCGGCGACCTTTCACACCCTCCCGCCACAGCAAAGCAGTTCCTCCTCCGACAACAAACCCCCTGCCGCAGAATCGGCAGGCGCCTACGCCCGCACCGACGATTCCATAACCGTGACATACCCACACGCCAACGACCTCCCCAGCAGCACCCCCGTCTCGGGCGCCGGCCAGACCGGCACCAACACCCTCCCCACGCTGGCCACCTTCTCCCTCCAGGGCCGCGTGGGCATCGTGACGGGCGGCGCGCGGGGGCTGGGCCTCGTCATGGGCCAGGGCATGGTCATCTCCGGCTCGGACCTGGCCATCGTGGACCTCAACCGGGACGAGGCGCAGAGGCAGGCCGAGTCCATCGTCGAGACCTTCAAGCGCGACTACCCCCACGCCAAGAAGGTGCCCAAGGTGACGGCGCACTACGCCGACGTCTCGGACGAGAAGAGCGTCGAGGCCTGCGTGCAGGAGGTCATCAAGGAGCACGGCCGCGTCGATCACCTCGTCACCAGTGCCGGCTTCACCGAGAACTTCGAGGCCGTCAAGTATCCCATCGACCGCATGAGGAAGTTGTGGTCGGTCAACGTGGACGGCACCTATCTCTTTGCTACGGCGGTGGCGAGGCACCTGATGGAGCGCAAGGCGAAAGGGAGCATGGTGCTTATTGGGAGTATGAGCGGGAGCATCGTCAATGTGCCGCAGCCCCAGGCGTAAGTTTTTTCCCCGTCTTTTGAAGGTGAAAGGGTGTGAGTGGATTGCTATGCGCTTTCGCGATGGTCCATGGAGGGACTTGTGGGAGGGAGCCCTGACCCATCGACTTGTGCCGGTTTCAGTCCCGGACCGGGATGCAAGATACACAGAGCATGCTGACAGCATCCCACAGACCCTACAATGCCGCCAAGGCGGCCGTCCGGCATCTTGCCGCCTCGCTCGCGGTCGAGTGGGCTGAGGCCGGCATCCGAGTGAACTGCATCTCCCCTGGCTATATGCTCACTGCTCTGTAAGACAGCCTGTCCTTGTCCATGTTGTCTTGTCGTCTGGAGCCTAATTCCTTCACAGAACACAAAAGATCCTCGACGACAACCCAGATCTCAAGGCAAAGTGGACATCCCTCATTCCTCAGGGCAAGATGGGCGTTCCCGAAGATCTCATGGGACCCGTCACCTTCCTCCTGTCCGACGCCTCCAAGTACGTCACCGGGGCAGATCTCAGAGTGGACGGCGGTTATACTGTGACATGAGCGGCATGTCACTGGCGATGAGTCAGCCCGATCCAGATGTGAATAGATATTGGGTGGCAGCAGGGCAGTCCCTTGCTCTTAACCACCGCTGAGCGAGCTATAAGGGACTTTAATAAATAGTGTTTATATAGGAGTAACAAAATGTTGCCTGATCTAACCTCACTGTGGCACCACATCCAACCACTTGATTCTTATCGCCAATTACAGAAAGCTTGACGCTTACTGACAGTCGCAAGTCAAGGAATGCATACAACGGGAGCTATTGCATTGTTGTGCTAGGGTACGCATCCTGAGGATGACGTGCGGCCGCTGAGCGCTCAGCGAGAATTGCCAATGCCATGTGGCGTCGCATCTATACCGCCTGGTATCGTTACACAACGCACGCGGGAGGGGTAGCCACACCGAGACGAACCGAGCCGTTAGAGAGGGCGTAGGGTGACCGGTCACATTTGGGGGCCTCTTTCGACGTCGCCTGCGGCAGACTGGTTGAGCCGCCAAAAGTACTGTATAAGCCGATTACAAGGGAACATGGACCAAGGTTGCATTGTCCCAGACACGACAGCTCGCCGGTTGAACAGACCTTTGACGGAAACACATGATGTGCGCACCAGCTCATTGACTGTAAGCCACCAAGGATGCTTAATCTACTATGCAATCGACTGCTCTTCTATTTATGATCAACGTGGCATAGGTATACAGATGTCACCAGCCACCGCTAGATGGGGCATCTCATTGGCAGTGGTACATCAGGTCTCTAAACGTATAGTTTATCCAGTGCTTTCGGCTTCCAATAGCGGACGAACTGATAGGAGGCAACGACACGGACTTGTCCGCAGCCGCGAATCGGGGTCAGGCTGTAGTAGCCTTGATAAATAGACCAGCGACTGCACGGATCGAGACATTATATCCGCAATCAGAAAGATTGAAAGCCCGCTTGTTAGACTAAGTAAGGATGTGTAGAGTAGAAAGAACGCGGTGAGATCCTGTTCAACGCTCGGTATCCCGTTCCAGCAGGTGAATGGTGGAAGCTGGCTGACATGAGTCTTGGCGAGGGTGATATTCCTAAGTCTTGGGTGTTTGCACCTATGCGGTACACCGCATAGCATCCTTAAGTTTCGATAGTCGCCCTATCGCACTACTACTCGCTTAGGCAAAAGTGGTCTTCGATCGCCCCTGCGGGAATATTTTTGGTCGTGTGACCTTTAAAGTTAAAGGCTCCGAGGGCTGTCTTCTCAAGCGAACGTAAGCCACCACAGCTTCATCTGGGGATTTTACGTACTGCAAACGGCCTGGTATGAAGAGGCCTCGTTTGACACCACGGCCGCCACAGCTCGGCTCCATTCCGTTTGGCTGTTGAAACAGCTTAATGCTTGGAGGTGTTTGGAGGGGACATGGCGTCATTGGAGTCTGACCGCCGCCGCGTGGGGAGACACAGTACACAGGAGCGGTGAGAAAGACACTACGCAGCTTGCTATCGCCTGAAGCTCGGGGCGGTGCTGTTCAGAACGGATGCGCTACTAACACCGTCCACAGCAGCAGCGTGTAGTTCAGCCGAGCCTGTTAGGTGTAAATTCCACCAGATGCGCCAAGATCCCAGGATGCAGTAGGACAGCTTGAGCCGCGTGATGTCAAAGAGGGGTAGAGCAAGTGAGACAAGCAAATTGGGGGCGGCACGGGCACCGGCGCCATTGCGCTAGCCGGCGCAATGGAACGAGCTTCTCGAATGCACCGGGGAGAGCAGTGTGACACACCGACCAGGGGGTCGGTCTTTGCCCTGTGCATGTGCCGCAAGTTTGTAGCGGCTGTAGGGGTTACTGTGATGAGTGCCACGAGAGGTAACCGGTACGAAGCGACATGGTTCGGCATCGGCTCCGACACTTTCACCTGCGGGTGTCGTAGACCGCAGGGTTCTCGTGACGCATCAGGGAAGAGCGCATGGCCACATAGCCAGTGCGCCAAACTGGGTTTTGTCGTCGTCGACAAGCTCTGTTTAGTGCTCACCTGTCGAGGACAACACTAGACAATGACGGATATCAAACTATTGCGCCTTGGCCTCCAGGGTGATAGATCCAGACGGTTAATGAGATGGGGAGGACAACACGGAAGTGAATCCTTTTCAAGGCAATCAATCGACTAGTCCAGCGCACCATTGCTCGAGCTAAGGTCGAAAGCCGCTGTTACCCAGGGCTAGGGCTGACCGAGAGCCACCAGACACTGTCCCACGTGTCGTGCCTCCAGGGTTTTATGCAACAAAAAGACCCGTCGAGGGCTTATCAAACAGCGCAACGTGCGAGGACAGAGGCTGTGGCGATGCTCCCTGTCTTATCTCAAGCCGTTTGCTGGATATGGGATACGGATGCGGTGTCTACGAGGGTTTGCCCAACGGAGAAATGCAAAAGCCACCGATGGAGGGCTCCCCAGGTAAAGTGAGGTGACGTCGCGATGCGCTGGCCAGATGAGATTGATTACCAGACATGGCAGGTACGTGTGCAGTCGGTGAGGAAGGTGCATCTGGGTTGGGCTGGTTGGTGTTTCGTTTGTTAACCAGTTGGCACCGGCTTTCGGTTCGGGTTAAGAGGCCCGGCTATACTGCGTGCGATACATAGTACACAGTAACGTGCCTTCCTTGACTTGGACCGCCTTTCGCTCATCTCCGCGTGCCCTTTCCTGAAACCAACATGTGAAGACCGGGGCGTCGCCAAAAGTCTCGACTTTGCAGCCTAGGCTCACAGCTCCTTCATGACTTGGTAAGGTAACCTACCTCACCTCATGTTTTCCTATGCGCTGAAAAAAAGTCAGCTTATCCGCTATGAGGTGGACTGCGAAGCAGCTACACGAGTTATACGCGGAAGGGGTTACTCACTGTCCGATTTGCTGTACATATCCGCGTATGCGCTCCAGTTCCCGGTGCCGAGGAGCTAAAGCTTCAGGAGGGATCCTGGTTAGTGGTTCTTAGCGTGGCCATTGTGGATTTAGTGCTCTGCCGGCCTAGCCCAGTAGATCATTTCCAGGCCACTGTTCCAGACCCGTGGCCCGCCGCTGGCCCGCTTCAAAGCAATGGGGGAGCCTGGGGAGCTGAGGAAAAGCCGCCATCAGCAAACTTATTATTACAATTTTTCTTTTCCCTACCTCCGGTTCCCCCCCTTGGTGGGAACAGTCACTCGTTTGTCGACTTTGTTTTCCTGCGATTGGGTGTCTCTCAGACCTTGAGCTTGAGTTGGCCGATACCTTATACACCAAAGTTTACTTGACTTTTGGTGTCTCATGTCCAAGCGGAGTGCAGACTCCGCCAGCAGTCTCTCGCTTCTATGCGGCTCTCCTCAATAGCGACAACCACCGTTCACACGCTAGACGCTACCTCAGGGGCGCTCCCGCCTCCCTGCCAGACACGTGTCGGGGTCTGATGCCATCATCTGAGCTTGACAGGTCGCTGTGACGCAACACTCCCACCGTCACCGCTCTCACCCCTCGGTATAGCAGCGATACTTGCTTCAGGCCGGAGTTCTCATCCTTCTCTCCGATCTCATCACTCTCCTTCCCCTGATCAAGATCGGGCGCTAAGGGGCTTACTGGCCAGTCCTCGCTCTTCTAACTCGACAGATCTACTGTACATTAGATGTGCGACAACGCCTAGGACGATATCCATGTGTCACCTAGTGTCGGCAACACTCTCCTTCCCAGACTTTCTAGGGCGCACAGTGCAATAACACCCACTGTCTCGTGAACCAAGCGGTGGAGCTGAGGGCTCTTGTGAAGCGTCTATCCCTTGCGCATCCGTACTTGACGTGTCCCCAGCCCTACCGTCCCGTGGGCCTGGACAGCATATTCCGTCGTCAGAAGCTTCATGTAAGCTTTGTCTGCGGGAACGCAACGCCGATCTTGCGGACTGTAGCAGGTGAAGCAGCTATCGAGGAGGCGCCATTTCCCCGAAATCCAGATAGCTCTTGAAGCTCGAATCTCCTTGGAGACGGCATACCCGCCATTCTCAAGCACCCCTAGTACCAACATCCACGGTCACCAGCGGCTCTTGATCTTCGTTGTGGATTCCTGCCTTCCGCGGAACCGTGCCCTACTCGACATTCTTGATCCACCCTCGCAACAGCTGCCCACGACTGTCCTTTCTGTTTCGCAGGCCAACACGATAAGCAGACATTAATCTCTGAACCGCTCTCCATCATATGCTCAAAACGTTCACCACTACCCCTGTAAGCCTCGATAGGCTTGCGACGTCATGGAGCGCCCTACGCCTTTGATATTGCCGGAGGGCTTTGTGCGGAATACAGACGACATTTATCAGGAGGTTGCCAGCTACCCGGTCGTCCCCCCTGAGAAATTATGGCAGTACTGGCATGGTATACAGGGATCCTGGCACCTGATGAATATTGAGTGTGCCATTGGCTAACTGGTTGAATCCAGTCTATACTACGACCTTCCGGAGGCTTATCGATCCCACCGCTTCTCGACTAGAGAACTTCTGGTGGCATGTCATGGGGAGCGATAGGCGATACCTGAGCGGGAAGGCTTTGGCCAAGATATACGAAGAGATCTCAACAGGTCCCAGTTTCACACCGCTCAGAGGTCCCTCTAATCGCATTCATACTCCTGTAAGCACTCTTCATTTCTGGCGTGCAAGTCCTCACTGACTCTTTTGGCAAGCTTCCTAGGATCACTCAAGCACAGGTCGACAACGCAGGATACGGCACAAACGCGCAAACCGAGACTAGCCAAGGTCCCGTAGAAGTCCCCAGCACAACCACGGTGGAGAAGCAGCCGACTAAGGAAACCATGTCGTTATCGTCCTCGAGGCCGCCGCCTCCACACCCCATCCTGAAGAAATCTAGGGGACCCTCGACATCCGGGCCACGGCCAACAGCCAGATTTGTCTCGCCTCACGATTCCGAAGACGAGGCTGCAAAAGAAGACGACTCGTCATCAGGCAGCATGGCTACGATTGGCATGCAAGTGCGTCGTTCAGCAAAGTCTCCGGTAAAAGGAGATAAAAAGTCGACTCCAACCGGGAGGAAATTTGCGGCGTCCACCGCTGCCAAGAGACACTCTAGACCTGCACTAGCACGCCGGCCGAGCTCTCAGTCGTCGACCCTCTCCGATACCAGTACAAAAGTGGCAACCACGGCACCGGGAAGCAGATCTAGTGCTGGTGCCAGATCTGCGTCAGTGGAACAATCGATGACGGGATCCGAAGCAAGCGCCAACAACCCAACGCTCATCAACAGTTCTGACTTGAGCGCAAAGGCTGCTGGCAAGCGTCCCGTAAGGCCTTCCCCGGATAAGAACCGGACCACGGACCGTCGAAACTCATCAAGCGCGCAGGGTCGGACGCCGCCAGTCATCGTCCAGCAACAATCTCGAACGGGAGGCGCTGTCGAGAGCAGTTCCGAAAGCATCAGAGATAGGCCTACACAAAGCCAGCAAACTAGTCGGAATCCAGCCAAGACGGAGACACCGGAAGCACGATCTAGAGCAATTATTCCCGAATCGGTGGCGGCGCCTGCGATGGCTCGATCTCAGTCAAACATCGAAAACCAACATCACCGTTCTCGAGAGCTTGCCTTGGGCCGACCTCTACCGCATAGCATGATAACACCAAAGAGCACGCCAGTGGCGAAGAAGGTGGCGGACGTCGCCGTTCAGGTACAGTTCGACAGCGAGAGCGTTACTGCACAAGGTGGCGGTGGAATCGCCCGAGATTTACCAGACAGCATCACGATAGCGTCGAGGCCTTCTACATCGTCCCTCTATACGCCAACGCAACCAAGCCCTACCCCTGCACCTTTTCTTGGCCGGTCTAAGAGCCAGCTAACACTGCTGCTCGAGAAGATGGACCAGGGCAAACCCAGGTCGAATCGAGACCACGCGTAGCTGATGAACGAGCTGTGGCTACGGAGATTTTTGGATCGCCTTTACAGTTGATTCCGTTACATATTACTTCGATGGCATCGCGAAGGGGTTCCCGATGTACTGCGGCGTATTTTCGGAAAATTTTAGTTTTTTTCTCAGAGGCTACGGTTTTGTGTCATTTTGGGCGCTCATTTCATCTCCGGCGAACACGAGCGTTAGGCTTTTTTGGTGGTTTACGTTTTCATTGGGTTACAAGTTTGACTGCCGCATCTACCGGCGTTATCTTGGTCTTTTGCATTTTGGCGAGCATTTACGGGATCTTGTTGACCTGTATGTACATTACACTGTGACTGTTTAAGCTCGCTTACATTTCCGTGGCATATATGGCATTTGGAGAACCGGCCAGAGCGTACAATCCATCTTGAATTATTGCTTGAGCGTACACGACTCCGGGCCGCCAGCCAGGGAAAAAGGGGTATTATGCGTCGGCCATATCCGTCAATTCGCCTCCCACTGTCTCGGAGGAGCTCAAGAGGTGTGGTACACGATTGAGCCTCCAACAAGGGAGGCTGATTGGTGTGGCATGCAAGATACAAACACATGACCACCGAGGCACCAGCCAAAAAGCAAAGAAAACGCCTCAGTGGCAGAGTGGGTGCGTACCGCTGCCGTGCATACGTTACGCAAAGTTCGACGTCCCTTCCGGCTTCAGCTTCGCCTCTTATAAGCATTCCTGGCACGCAAGAAACAGTGATTGTCTGAGGACCTGACCGTGGCAAGCACATGCATATCAACCACATCAAGCCATGATGTTTTCACTACACGAATTCTTTTTCATGCACAGAACGACACGACATTAGCCAGTGGTCAGTGGCGGTAGAAAACTGGTGCCGCCACAAGGATCGTGACATGCGTAGGCACGGATCCTGATGCCCATTTAGCGAGGTAACTACTGCCGACTCCCGCTCGGACTGTATGTACTGAGTACCGTAGTACTACGCGGTAGTATATGGACTGCGACGTTGGCCACTGGCAACACACCCTCATGATGAAACCTGACCAACAACCCCCACGTCTGCAAGGTGGGGAAGCGCTTTTTCCTCATCCCGTTCCACGTCCCTGGACTGCGGAACAGCCCCGCTCTCGGACCAACTACCTTATTTAGGCCCCGAGGTAATGGGGTAAGGTACCTCTACTGAAAATGTCAGCCTTCGAGGAGGGGTATTCACGATGTCATGTGTAAAATAGCATGTCCTTTATCAAGTCTCAAGTCAATGGAAGGTAGACGATAGTAGAAAGATAAAAAGGGACCTTGAAAGGGCGGAATGTATATCTCTTACGACTGCGAAGGATGAGTGTAAAATACGGTAGGTACCTTAGCCGAGGTAACTAGCACATAGTAGATCTGCAAGTTCTCTCGTCCTAGTGCTGGCTTTATGTTGAAGGTTGCTAGCATAAACTACCTTATAACAAATGACGTGATTCACTGCCGCTGGCAAAATAGCCACCTACCTGAGTATTTGATCATCAAACGAGACAGAGGACGAAAACAGGACGACAACTGGACAATGAGTCGACTAACGAATCTGTTTTGGGCAGCCGTGTGATAGTCCACTGCATGTGTACTGACCACTGACGCTATCTTGCCAAGTAGACTTGATAAACAAAGAAGCCCCTAGCGGAGAGGCGTCCCCTTGATGAACTCAACTGAAGGGTGATGCTCTCCTGAACTGACCAGACATTGTCTGGAGACTCTTTGCTTTTCTAGATCCTACCTCTTCCTTGAACGCCGAGGCTCGTCCCGCATAGGAAAGTAATCGACATCGACTAGGTATGCAACAGCTGAATAGGGGTATTTAACACATCCAATATTTTGTGCCAGTTATCATCCAGGCACTGGCCACTCCTCACCCTTCCTCGATCAAGCAACGAGAGGCATGCCGCCCTTGCCACTTACATCTCATGCCCTCTTCCTCCGCTCCCGTCTCTCCTCCTCCCTCCTCCTGTACCACGCAAACCTAACACAATCTCCCAAAAACCCAATCCAACCCCTAATCTTGAGCAACGTGTTCATTAACCGCACATACCTCCTAACAAAGACCTCGACATGTTCGTGATCATGCGCAAACACCTCCCACACCGCCTCCCTCCTCCCCTGCCCCGGACCAACAGCCCTCACCGCCTCCCCCTCCCCCACCACATCGACGGGCGCGGTAACGCCCAGCGCCCTCCCCACGATCCGCTCGTCGGCCATGAGCCGCGTGCCCGCGTCGACCACGTCGCTGAGCTGCGCCACCCCGCCGCCAGCGAGGAACACCATGCCCTGCCACGGCACGAGCGGCGTGTCGGTAAAGTACGGTAGCAGCAGGTTGACCCTCACGCCATGCCGGAAACTCGAGCCCGCCAGAGCCCTGAACAACCCCGTCACCGCGTGCTTGGCGGCGCAGTATTCCGCCTGGCCCGGCAGGGGCATGATGCCCGCTACCGACCCGATCAGCAGGAGGTGTCTGTCTCTCTTCCTCGTCTTCTTCCCCTCCCTTCCTCCCTCCCTCCTCCTCTTCCTCCTCCCCTTCCTTCTCCTCGTCCCCGGTTCTCGCGTCTTCACCCTCCGAATTGCGCGGCAGCCAGAACATAGCGAGGTGGCACGTGTACGCCACGCCAAGCATATTCGTCCTCAGCACCCGCAGCGGCGGCGCCGGCGCGCCCTCGCGGTCCAGACCGGCCGGGTTCTCGAACCCGCGGCCCGTGACGGCGCTGTCCCGCTCCGGCACGCCGGCATTGGCGACCACGGCGTCAATGCCGCCGCCGCCGAGCGCGGCCGCGGCGCGGAAGAGGGCCAGCTGGTCCTCCCACACGGTGACGTCGCACCGGCAGAAGAGGTGTCGCGACGGGGAGGAACCGGGCATGCTCCGGAGCTCGGCGACGACCTGCCCCCCCGCCGCGACGTCGACATCGCCGATCACGATGTGCGCGCCGTGAGAGGCCCAGTGCCGCGCGAAGGCGGCGCCTATGCCGGACGCGCCGCCGGTTATGACGATCGTCTTGCCCGAGAGGGAGGCGGGCGAGTATGGGAGGGTGAGGTCGATGGGACCCGAGGTGCGGGTAATGGACGATATGTCGAACCCACCTTTCGGGGTCGTCATTATGTTCTTCTTTTCCTTTCCTTTTTAGCGTGTGGACGACGGCGAGATCGTCGCTGGGTGGTGGAAGCCAGCGTGGACCTGGGTCTCAGGTGAGTTGGGTCGGAATGAGTTGAGCTACACAATACTCATTACATGCCTTATTGACTGTCAGATCGATTAACTTGTTGACAAAAGCCAGCCACTTTGTTCCCTTGACAGGCGTAATCAGGGTTATGACACTTGAAGAGAACAGGTCGATACTGAAAAGTGATATCGATGTTTCACAGCGCAGATTGTTAGCGCCTCAGTATGCAGGCGCTGCGGTGGCTTGCATGGGCGTTTCAACCTCGCTAACTGCTTTCAAGCGACCACTGGCCAACTCCGCGTCAGCACTATATTTCAAATTTTTTTACTTATCGTAACATCAATTTCCACAGTTGTTGCTTAAATGAAGCCCTCCGGTGGTTTTGCGGATTCAGTATCGAGAGAGACTATACACACTGGACAGGGTTGAAGGTGACCGTCTCACTTCCAGTTCTTCCCGAAGAATTCCACCACCGTCTTGTAGCCGCGGGTGTACTCCTCCTTGACTCTGGGGTTGTTCAAATCCGCTCGTGCAGCCATCCATCCGTGTACCTGATCACCGAATATCTCAACGTGCTTGGCGTTCTTTAGCTTATTCTCGTACTCCTTGACTTTGTCGACCGGCTCCTCTTCAGAGGCAAGCATGATGAGCGGGATGTTGATTCGCTCAGCGTCCGCCGGGTCGACCATGGCTGGGTGCAGCGCTGCGGCAATGCTGAACGGGTTCGATGATCCGGATGTGACGAGCGACACAATCTTGCCGCCCCAGCAGTACTGACAGCCGAGTTAGCGAAAGATGCTCCTAAGCCGGGCATACGGATGGAAGAAGAGGGAGGACTTACGCCAACGATACCCCAACTCTTGATCCCCGGATTCTCCTTCTTCAAGGCCTCCGTGTACTTTATGACTTCCTCGGCGGTCGGTTGAGGACCGTGCTTGCCGAACCAGGCGCCGAGTTTCTTCTGTTTGTCCTCATCGGTGGGGGGATACCACTCGATCGGGCAGGGGTCGTCGTGCACCAAGTCGGGCATGAAGACGCGGTACTTGTTGTGCTCGTCCGAGGTGGCCAGAATATCTGCTCCCTGAAGCGTCTGGTCGAAGTAGCCGAAAATGTCAAACACGACCACGATGCCCTTTGTCGCATCCGAGGGGCCGGTCACGTAGGTCTTGAGATTGCCTACGGTCTCGTAAGTGCCCTTTTTGGAGTAGCCGGATGAGACGACAGGGGGGACATTGCAGCAGGCCTCGCTGTGGCCGTGGGTTGCTTTCATAGTCGACATTTTGACGTTTTGGCAATGGAATGGTTTGGTAGGACGAACTGTGTTTCCAGGACTATTATGAGAGATTGAAGTTGATACTGGTTTGAAGACTAGTGGGGAAGCAGCGGTTGAAAGGGGTGATGATGGTGGTGGCTTATAAGCACTAGCGGGATGAAGTTGGCCTGGGAGACGCTGAAGAGCAGAAGAGGCTCCGCGTAGGGAATTGGATTTAGGCATGGATAATTGTTGGATAAGGCAGTTATTTCCGGACTGCACTTATTTGTTCCCTCCGCGTGGAAGTATTTGGAATCTCATGCTCCGTTAGCATTGGCGTCCGGGCATCTTGAGATTTACATGTCATCATGCAAGGTGTGGGATCGGGAGCTGCCGACCGCGAGGTGAAAGGCGGGGTAATTGTGATGTCACTGTTTCGTGGTTGAGGTTGTACGTAGGTAGCTCTTCTCCAAACCCCGCCTTCCAAGACTTCTCAGTCCGCTGCTAGCAAATGTCGCCGGCAAAGTTTATTCGAACATCAGACATCGTCGAAATATTACGAGGTTCAGAGTTTCCTACAGCTTTGTGATTCATCAGTTGGGCGCTCTACGCGATCCTAGGCACCATTAGCCGAGATGGTTTCCCTGAAAGGGCACACATATGAAAGCGCTCAGTCTTCGCAGAGCTGTCTGTGTAATTGTTGCTCATCTTTTTCACTATAATTAGCTCGACCTGTTGCCATAAGTTGGTTCATTTATTTACAGTCTCACGGACATCTCGCTTCCAGCAGCCCTTCTCGCATTTGTCAAGGAGCAAAACGCCCGGAATTGATTCACGCTTTTGCCTGCATTCGAACAGCATGCCGCATGTGCCTCCCTGGAATGCCATCCTCCACTTGCCGAGAAAGAAATGAGCAATATTGCTGGTAATGTCAACGAGTCATCCCTTTCTTCTGACCATTCGTAAAAAGTCCGGCCGATGTAGATACCACCGGACCATACCTTGCGCCATGACACCGCGACTCGAGCGACCCCCATCTTATGTAGCAGTCTCAGTGGGGGTTCTCCTAACGAACGACACCTGCATATGGAGGGGCGGGACAGGAATAGGAAAGGACCCCTACCACACTTCCCACATCCGATTCGCGTCCTGCGGCCGGCTAGGCGCGATCGGACCCTCAGGCAACCATACTTTCTTCCCGCTATCCCCTCATGGGGTATCCCGACCTTCTTGCGTCCTCGAGAGCTTTCTTCACGATCTCGGCCTCGGCGTGGAAGCGCACCATCGCCGGCGCCTCTACGGTCGAAGTCCAAACCGTGTCCAACTTCTCCCAGTCCTCGGGTGCACCTGGTCCTCTCGGTACCGTCGAGTCTGCGGTCGCCGCGAAGAAGAAGACAACTTTCATGGCTGGTATGGACGACTGCGGATCCGGGTAGCGGCAGCATCCCAGAAACTCGGTGCTCAGTCGTCCCTCGGTAATCTCGCAGCTGCATGACTGGCTCGGGTTGGCGTGGCAGCCGTTCCGGTTGGCCTGCTGCGACTCGAGCCCCTCATCCGTCCTGGTGGTGTCATTGGCAGCGGGCAAGAGGTCTGATGGGGGAGTAGCGCGGGTAGCGATCTTGAGACGCAGAGGCGTCACCTTGACACCGGTCTCCTCGTATGTCTCGCGTATGGCAGCTGAGAGCATGTCCTCGCCGATGTTCTTCCGGCCCTTGGGGAGCTGGTAGATTTTGAGCTTCTTGTTCCAGATCAGAAGGACTTTTTGCCTGGCCGGATCAATGGTGACCGTACCACAGGATATGGTGGTTGCTTCTGACGGGTGGAAGCTCATGCTCCTGTCTATCTCCTCGAGATCTAGCGCCATGTCTTCTTTCGCGCAACGACCTATGTTGCCGGCAAGGATCGTGTTCTGGTACTTAGATGTGGTGGATGATGCGCTCTAAGCTTGACCAAAGGTTCTTCGAAGTGGTTTGTTTGAAGAAGGTCAATGCTAGAGAGGTTCGGAACCCGGATCACCTCTGACACTGGTTATATATGCGTGTCCTCTTCTCTTCAGTTGTGAATACCAGACAAGGCGCAGGGGTCTGTTCCCAAGCCCCGGAAGGCTTTATTGGTGATTCGAGGGTAAGAATGTGTGATGTACCTATGTAGCTGCTTTGTGTAACGCTCAATATCAGTGAGTCTCGTGCCCGAAGTACCGGTTGTGTGACGTGAAGCACGCCACCATAGGCGTTGGTCGAGTGGATTGTAAACCTTGAATGAGGATTCAGAGCTCTCATGTGCCGTGTTATCGGTACCACTACCACACTTTCATCGTTCTCGGGTCAGCCAAGGGGAAGGAAGGAGCGATAGGCGCCCATGGCGGTGGTACACCGGTCGCCTCGTACCTTCCATACCGTCAAACACCGGTGTGAAAGTTGTGGGGGAGCAGAGACCGGATCAGCGCAGCCATGAGCACAGGGGAAATGCAAGGCTGACATTTGGTTAACCGAGGAGATTGCTCCGGAGATTTCCATTCACCGCCTATAAGGTTTGTTACACTTCGCCCTAAAGCAGCATGCCGGAAACGGCGATGCATTCACAAACACAAAATCTAAAATGCCAACAGCAGCCACCAACTTCCACCTAGTACTTGACTACCTAGTTAAGGAATCCCGACGAATCTCGTAGAGGACAACTTGCAGATCCAATTAAATGTTCATCCTCACTTTTTATTGCTGTGGTTCAGGTTACCATGAACTGATTCGTGACTGGCGGCGTTGAACAGTATCTGTAAACACGGCAGGTTCTTGCGCTTCGCTTCCCAGTGTGCAACTTGGACTCCTCGCAAGGATGCCATTCCTGCTGGGGCCCTATATCAATGCTCGACCCCGCCATTGGCATCTCTTGAGGAGTCGAGCATGTCATACATTTGGCAGAGCACAGCCCTTAGCACTTGGATGGAAGCACCAACTACAGACACACCTACTTGGCCAGTAAGACTTGCAGCCGATGTCACCGTCCATTCCTGGATCGGCAATTGCGAGGCTACCAATCTTTTACAATATTGCTGACCGGAACTGCCGGGGAGGCGAGCCCATTGTTCTCCCCTAATTCTCAACCTGGGATGGACCTGGCATCGTGGCGGCTACACCTTGCCCGATATTGCCCCTTCCATCGACATGCATTAGCTCACCGAGCCAGTCCGACCTATCATCTTGTCCGGCGCCCCGATACGGCGTCCATGAAAGCTGGCTGGATATAGCTCTGTCAATGCAACTGGGCTGCATAGGAAGGTTGAAAATTTGGAACAGATCGTTTCACGAACCAAGAAATCACAGTCCCAGATATTTGTCGACTGCTCCTCCGGAGTCTCTCCGAGAGGACCATATCTGTGCCAGGGAGCCAATATCCACAATAAGACAGTCAAGACTCCAGTGGCTGCAGGTGGACCTATTTATGATGCGGAGTCTCTGGTTGTCTGCGTTGTTCGGCAACCTTCGTGTTGGCAATGACCTGTCATATACCCGTATATCGCTGAGTGTGGTGAGGGTGCCCTCCGGAGCCCGTGTGACACGCTTCTGCACGCATGCCCTCGTCGTCACGTTCAGCTCCAGCAATAGGTTGTTTCTCAACGTCTACGTACTGCGACACACACGAGCTATAATACGTACTGCTTGGCTACAGGCATTCGTTCACGGAAGATATTATTCGTGGACTTCACCGATCAATATATCATCAAGTTATGGCGTGTTGGACGGATCGAATACGGCTTTTCCATATCACTGTGCACGCCAGACGACGAAGACACCCCCTAACGAAGGGCACGGTCATATCTGGTTGATTAATCTACAAGGACCCAAAATGTTACATGTTGAATGTAGGAATCGAATATCGCATTCGGAGTCCACTGTGCTCAAAGAGCCTTCCGGTTACGACCTCGCCTTTTGGGGGAAAGATCCCTATGATGGGTCTGAATGGAGGCTGACTGGTATGCTCGTCACCACACTAGAGCTCGTCACGGACTTCGTACATAGTGGAAGGCGCTTGGTCTAGACTCGTCGATACCCAAACGGACGTGTACGAGCCACTAGAAAATGGCATGGCATCCATGGTGCGAAGTAAGAAACGCCAATATGTCCTCTCCACATGACTGGCAGAAGGCCCATATTGGTATCCAAGACACTCCACAGCTGTAATGCTCACGAACCTGCGCATAGTGTGCCATACAATGCAGCACATTCACAAGAGACCTCCCAGTGAATAAAGAGAGACAAGGATATTGCCCACACACGGTTTCCATTATGTGGGATGGACATCCGACATCCATTTGTGAGGAAACACAAACAATGGACCGCTCCATGCGCCACCTCATCCATAACAGCTGCCACCGTCGAACCATCCTCAATCCTCTAAAAGATCGAGTTCACAATGTTGCTACCGATCGTCGCACCCGCTCCGAATATCGCGGCGTTGCCCAACTTTTTGCCGATCTTCTTTCCCGCATTGCCCACCTTCCCACTCCCACTCTCCTCGTGCTGCTCATTCGCGACCGCCATAGGCGGTGCCTGCGAGTTATATGGGTTTACTTGCTGTGGCGGCTGCGGATACCCGCCCTGTTGCCCTCCGTACATCTGCTGCTGTGGCGGCTGGTATGCGGCTCCATGTCCATACGCCCCGGGATAGACGGTGTTAGTGTTGCTGTTATTCCACCCGGCCTTCTCGTTATGTGCAGGCGGCCCGTCGGCCTGGAGCTCCACGTAGTTCTTGGGGAAAATGCCCTCGGTTCCGGTCCGGGTGTTGCGTCCCATCCACCAGTCGGCATTCATGTACTCGTGTATTTCAATCGTGTCGTCCCGCTCGAAGGAGCAGTCGCGTGCGTCGGAAGCGGCGTACCTGTAGAGAGCGCGGGCGCGGGCTATTACTGGCTTGCCGGGCGGGGGAGGCGGTTGGTTGCGGCCCGGTAAGGGAGGGGGACCGCCGGTAGACTGGGAGTAGGAAGGCGGTCCCGGTGGAGGAGAGACGCTCAGCGCCGCAAGAGCGGCTGCTGGTGGTGCGGGACTACTGGCGCGGTTGTTTGAAGAGGGTGTGGCGAGGCCTTGTGTGCGTTGGGCTGGTGTCGGGGCGGATGAGATGCTCGACTCTGTGGGGAGGAGTGACTGGATGTCGTCGAATGCGGATTCGGTTATGACGCCCTTCTCTAAGAGCGACTCGAGTTCCTTGCATACGTTAGTGATTGGCCGTGAGTAGAGAGGTAAAGGCTCGTTTGGTACGTACATTTTTGATGAGCCGCAGGGACCGGTTGGTCTCGATGACCCGTTGGCGCTGTTCAGACACCATAGTCACCGGGTTTATGCGTAAGACTCTACAAACGCGTAAAGCTCAAAAAGGAATGCGAGACTTCGTCTTGGGATGGCGGATAAGGTGAGGATTGGAGGATAGGAGATATAGTGTTCGCACTGATTGAAAGTTGTTTTATTGTACCATCAGTGGCGCAATGAGTTTCGGAGGCAACGTCCCCAAGGAGGCAGTGCCGTCCCTGCCGTTACACAGTCAGAACAGCACCTTACCACAGTACACAAGCGGATCCCCGCGCTTGCTCCATCAGTAAGGGTCCTTATCGTTTATCAGCATGTGATCTTTAGCGTCAGGTATTATCTACAAAGTACAAGCTTACTACCTAAGGTAGGTAGGTACAGTACCTTTGTATGAACCGGCTTAGATACGTAGTGCGTTAGACCTTGATTAGAGCGGGCAAACGTCATTTTAGATCTAAACCTCGAGTCTCAAAGGGGGGACACGATGCCATCAAGGCGCAGTTAGTCGTCCATAGGACAAACACCTTTTTACCCTAATTGCTTCAGCCTCCTCGCTTTTCTTGATCGTGTGTTTCTCTAGTCCTTGCAGATACATACATCTAATCATATAGGATCATCTATCTCAAGCTCTCTGGCCCGCCACCTCGGCTGTTCCCTCGGGTCTCAGACATTTGCTGATCTCCACCTCGCTGATCTCCACCTCGCTTTCAAACCATCTCCGCTTGATTTACCTCCCATCCACGTCCGCGAACTTTCCTCGTAGACCACCGTGACCATGTCCGACGCCGGCGAGAGGTAAGCAACTTTAACTTTACATGCTTTCATATTCTTCATCAAGCCCGCAGCTCCTTGTAACTCTCCCCGCCTTGGAGCCTCTTAGTGCCTCACGGGAAGTTCCCCTGTGGATCAAGGCGGTGCTCCAGGCGGGTCGGTTGAGAACTCTCGGTCCCTGATCCTGAACATCTTGAGGTCAACAACATGCTAACTAACGTCTGCGAAACCAGCCATCACAAGCGGTCGAAGTCCGGTGCGGCTTTGAACCTCCTCAGGCGGAAGGATACCCGCGACAACGATGAGACAACTTCCGAGAATGGCTCCCAGTCTGCTCAGGGGCCAGCACAGGGCCTATCCTCGACCACAACCACCGCTCAGACAACCATCAGCATAGGCCAACAAGCTTCCTTCAGGGGCCATAGCTCAAAACTCTCTACCACTGGTAGTATGATGGGGCGCATTCCTTCCTACCAGAGCACCGGCACCCCAGCGGCAGGGCACAAGTCTTCCCCAAGTCTTTCATCTGACAAAGGAACGTCATTGGAGCAATCTGTGCGCAAGTTCCGTGTAGTGGAAGCCCTCCGCAACGGAGACACCGCCTCGATCTCGAAGGTCATCCGAGAAAATGCCGAAACCGGACCCCGGAATAGCACTTCGTCAGTCTCGACACAGGCGGCAACACTTGAAGATACCACCATCTTACACCTAGCCATTCAATGTGCCGAGCAACCGGTCGTCGAGTACGTCTTGTCAGATGGAGCTGGTTCGATAGACGTGAATGCACGGGACAAGGACGGCAATACGCCTCTTCACATCGCCGCTATTCAGGGACGCAGCCAGATTGTTCGCCTGCTCCTCGGGCACAAAGACGTCAACGATGCCATTGCAAACAATGCTGGTCGTCTACCTATCGACCTTGCGCGAAACCCAGAGATATTTCAGCAGTTGCAGCTTTCGAGGTCACTCTTCGCTGAGAACAAGATACGGCAGGTGCAGAGCCTCATCGTGCAGGGCGAACTTCAGGCTTTGGAACAAGTACTCGAAGAGCCGCGGTTCAAGACTGTACTGGATATAAATAGCACTGAGTTCGTCTCTGACCCTGTCACCGTCCAGGCCGGAGGGACACTGCTCCACGAGGCAGCGCGGCGCAAGAACACAAAGCTCATCCAGACTCTCCTTCTTCACGGCGCGGATCCGTTTCGTCGAGATCGCAAAGGCAAACTTCCGCAGGACGTCACAAAGGACGACATCACCAGAGCTATGCTAAAGAAATCACCAGCGGCAGTAGCTGCACAACGTGGAATCCAAGAGAAGGCCGTTCTCGGCTCAGCTTCACAAAGTGCTTCTTTGGCGAATCCTGGGGACCCTGTCGCCGGCCGGGAGGCTCGTGAAATGAAAGGCTATCTCAAGAAATGGACCAACTACAGGAAAGGATATCAACTGCGGTGGTTCGTGCTTGAAGACGGCGTGCTGAGCTACTATAAGCACCAAGACGATGCGGGGTCAGCTTGCCGCGGCGCCATCAACATGAAGATCGCCCGACTTCACATGAGCGCCGAGGAGAAGACAAAATTTGAGATTATAGGAAAATCCTCAGTCAAGTATACTCTCAAGGCTAATCACGAGGTCGAGGCGAAGCGCTGGTTTTGGGCGCTAAACAACTCCATTCAATGGACCAAGGATCAGGCCAAAGAAGAGGAGAAACGTCAGGTCCGCAGTGCTGAGATGTTAAAACAGGCTAAGGCTGAGCACTCGCAAGGCTCTTTTGGCGAAGGCAGCAGCGAAAACGCCAGCCTTGCGGAGCCAAGGCGCAGCAGCTTACAGCTTTCTCGAATCCATTCGACGAACAAGAGCAATAAGACATCTATCGGCGCAGGCACCAGCGCGGCTGCAAGTGTTATCGATGATGACGAATTTGCCGATGCTGGCACAGAAGCTGATAGAACACCGGGAGCCCGTGACGGTGATGACGAAGAAGACGATTACGGAGAGGGCTCCAGTGGTGGTGAAGGCCCAGCAGTCAACAAGGATGCTTTCAACATTACCGCCCAGTCGGCTAAGCTCCAGCTTGACACCGTGTCCGCCGTCAACTCAGCCATGATTGCTGAGGCCGCGAGAAACCCCAACCTGGCGTTGTCTGACCCCAAAGTGGCGCAAGCATTGGCAACCTACGATGCCGCGATCCGCTCCCTGAGCGGACTCATTGGCGACCTGCTGCGCATCTCTCGGGACCGAGACGCGTACTGGCATGACCGCCTCGATCGCGAGATCGATATGCGGCGCATGTGGGAAGAGAGTATGGCCCAGGTTGCTCGTGAACAAGAGGTGCTTGAGGCCAAGGTTGGCGAGGCGGAACTGAAGAGAAAAATGACGAAGCGAATTCTCAAGGATGCTGTAGAACATGGACTTGTCGATGATGTGCGGCCGTCCAGTAGGCGTGCGACACAAGACAACACTGCAGCAGCCACACAGGAAGAGGACCATGCTGAGGACGAGGTAGGACTGCAGTCTCCGGCCAAGAGCATCAGTCGCCATGAAACGATTCTTTCTCAAGTCGCTCAGCTCTCGGACTCGGAGTCTGAGGCAGAGGAAGAGTTTTTCGATGCCGTGGACGCTGGGGAGGTTGAGGTCGAGCCCATGCCACCGTCAGAAGTGACCGCTGCAACAGACGATAAGAAGGATCAGCTGGTGGTTTCGGGCGGTCTCGACATCAGCAGTTCTTTCAAAGGCTACGAGAATGGAATAAGAACAAGGTTGGCCATGGACGCGGATGATCGGCCGAAGATTTCGCTTTGGGTAAGTTACAGCGGTGAACTACAACCTGGTTACTTTAAGCTAACAACCGTCTGCAGGGTATCCTGAAGTCGATGATCGGTAAGGATATGACTAAGATGACACTTCCGGTCTCTTTCAACGAGCCTACGTCTCTTCTCTACCGTTGCGCTGAGGATATGGAGTACGCGGATCTTCTCGACTTAGCAGCAGACCGGACCGATTCTATCGAGCGGCTGATATATGTTGCCGCTTTCGCGGCTAGTGAATACGCTTCAACCATCGGACGCGTCGCCAAGCCTTTCAACCCACTGCTGGGTGAGACATTTGAGTATGTCAGACCTGACAAGAACTACCGCTTCTTCATCGAACAGGTCAGTCACCACCCTCCCGTAGGCGCAGCATGGGCAGAGTCGCCAAAATGGACCTACTACGGCGAGTCAGCCGTGAAGTCTAAGTTCTACGGACGATCATTCGACATCAACCCTCTCGGGACATGGTTCCTTAAGCTCCGCCCCACCTCTGGTGGGAAAGAAGATTTTTATACCTGGAAGAAGGTCACATCATCCGTCGTAGGCATCATAACCGGTAATCCCGTGGTGGACAACTACGGACCGATGGAGATCAAGAACTGGACGACTGGTGAGGTCTGCCACATCGAGTTCAAACCTCGCGGCTGGAAGGCGTCAAGCGCCTATCAGGTCACGGGCAAAGTCACGGATGCTACCGGCCGCGTACGTGTGAGCATAGGCGGGAAGTGGAACTCGAGACTCTACGCCCGCTTGACTCCGGGATACGAGGCGACCGTGGAGGAGCCCAAGGATAACTCGGCAAGGGATGTGCATCGCGGCAGCATCACGGAGCAGAATAAGGCTTACCTCATCTGGCAGGCCAACGAGCGGCCGGAGGGTATACCGTTCAATCTTACGCCGTTTGTGGTCAGCTTCAACCACCTCGACGACAAGCTCGCGCCATGGCTCGCGCCGACCGACTCGCGGTTCAGACCCGACCAGCGGGCTATGGAAGAGGGACAGTACGATTTTGCGGCCACGGAAAAGAATCGTCTCGAAGAGGCGCAGCGGGCGCGCCGGAAGGAGAGAGAGATGCAGGGTAAAGAGTTTGTGCCCGCTTGGTTTACTAAGGCCAAGTGCGAAATTACCGGTGAGACCTACTGGAAGTTCAACGGGGAGTATTGGAACCGAAGGGAGAAGGCCGGTCCGACCGGGGATCGAAGTGTGTGGGAGGGGTTGGAAAGGATTTTTTGATCCTGGTGTGCAGTCGACACGTTCTTGATAGCTGACCGGTGAGAGAACAAGCCATGATCGGGGAGCTAGATCATAGACTCCGCCTCTCATGCATTGTTCCAGCAGGCAGGATTACGTCGTTATCTTAGATGAACCTACGATTCGTTATTGTATCATCGTTTTACTTTCAACGTCCCCCTTTTGCTTTTTCTATTGCTAAGAATGGCCGCCAATCATAGAGAGACAGTTCAACAAAGATCCGGCAGCATCCGAAGCAGGAAAGCCGCTGAGATTGCCAAGACCAACGTCCAGCGTTCACTTTTAGCTCGATATGCTTACAACAGACATGCGCAGTAGTAGCGCCCGCCCATGCACATCAGGTGCCTCTAGCGACATGTTCGCCTATCTAGATTGGATTACTGCCACGCTAGCTGGCGGGGACATCGGACGCCGTTGCTTTTTCAACCGTCGATCTTTACCCGCCCGGGATGAGGTCATTGTCTTGGACACATATGCATAGTATGTGGGTGTCCAGACGGAGGACTGATCTGCGCTGCGAGGGAGAAGCGATGGAATCCTGACGCGCAGAGTAATGTAGTATTGGTCAGTATTTTGGTCTACTACACTACATGTGGTTTGGTGGAAGTCCTGACAAGATACTATGATATGAGCTTTGTGGGGATTAAGAGGTGGTCGTGTTCCCTTGAGAGGATTACCGCAGTACACGTGAAGAACGGAAATGGAGTCGAGTTCGCCGTTACGTGTCCCCGATGAGGTAACTGGAAGACTCGGATATTTCACGACGAGACACAACGCCCATGTCCAGGTGGTCAAATCGCGGCTTGATGTCAAGGGAACATTAGCACACGGTATCGAGCAGACGTACCATGTCCGCGACTGTGACCCTTCCACCAAATATGTCAAGCTGCGGCATGTGGCTAGCCTCAGTCTGTGCGACATTCTTGCTACGACAATGCTCAATCATCGACAAAAACTGGTACACTAGGCTAGCTCCTCCCGTCGGCTCTTGGCTCCATAGCATTGTATTGCCCGCGTCATCCCTTCTACCCTGCACAGTACCCACCTCTCCGCAGCTTGCTGCGTCTTTGGTGTATTGCTCCCCTGCTTCTGATCTATCTCGAGGTGGTTCATGTAGGTACTCGGAATGTAGTACCCGTGTCAGTGCTCGAGAACTAGATGCAAGGGAGGAGCATTGGTTGTACAAAGCTCGCTCGCCTTTGCATACTCGTGCAGGATATAGTGCGACACAGACCGGTTTTTTGTAGGTGAAAGCGTACAGGTGGAGGCATCCTCCTCCATCAGTCTTGGCTTAACGCGAGACTTTCGATAAGATCTGGAGTAGCATGGAGCTAGAGGGAGGTGGTTGTCCCAGATATGTGTGAGCATCAGACCTCAAAAAGCACATATGTCTAGGGCGTTTCTCGCCCGTTCCTAGACTCTCCTTGTTTCTTCTTCGGCCAGAGACATGTTTCTGCAAGTGGATAGAAAGGCGTTAGGGACCATCAACTATTCGACACCTCCCTTGAGATTGAATGTCTAAACCTTCACTCTGCCTACAGAGGGCGTGTTGAGCCCCTTTAACACTTTGCCGACAGCTTTTCTCTAATGAGCTTGTTGGGAAGAAGGCTACAAAAGCACCGATTGGCTTAGCCATATCGCTTCAAAAGCTTCAGGAGGGCGTACAGCAGCAGCCGTCGCACCTAAAAGCCCGACGCCTCCTGTAGCAACCCGGCAATGCTGTTACACCTTCTCGTGTTTCCCAGCTACTGTGCGAGGCTGCGCTCTGCTAAGGAACGGTATCACTTATAGCGCCCGGAGAACATCTGGATCGATATCGAAAGAGTTTATAATCCCGTGCCAGCCATGAGAACGTCGTTCTTGCGCAGACGAAGCAAAAGACCCAGCAGACACCTAGATTTGCGTGCTGCCGCAGCCAGCAGCAAGATGGAGAACCCGGAGTCTCCGCCAGAATGCAACTTTCCTGAGATACTGGCTCAAGACCTTGAGGTTTCTGAGGCTACCTTCCTCGCCAAGAGTATGACCGCTGGCGCCCCTATACGCACTTTGGCGACTGGGCAGAGGCGACCCCTTTACGTCTCTACCGAAGCCGAGCATCCTCATGTTCGTTGGAAAGAGGCTTTGTCTAAGAACCTGGGTGATATTGATGAAGGGAGCTATCATTCGGAGTCCTCCGACAATGACACACCATCAGAAGTCGCTTCCCTTACTTCGGACTCGGGGAGTGATTCAGGACCAGATATTGAACCGCCTTCGATCAGGATGCGGCAGCAGTCGGTCTGCACTACTGCAACATCCGTGATACCCCATTGTCTCCCTTCAAAGGAAGAACCGCGGTACTCCTTAGTGGCCTTAGAGGACAGCTACCAAGGGCAGAGCTGGATCGACCTTGACATGGAGGACTCGGACGACGATGAGTTCGGAGAAGCACAGACCGCGCGCCCCGGCCGAGCGACTAAGCACACCCCCGAGTGTGCTGTCGCCCTCCCAGAAACCGTTCGGACCTGCGTGCCGTGCTTAGGCTCCGAGAGACCTTTCGATTGTAAAGGCGACAGTTCTTCACCTGCTCGCACTCCTTCCCTCAGCCGGGTTTTCTCTGCACTTCCTCTCAGTTCGACTTCCTGCGAACGACCTCACACTGCATCTGGACTGCCATCGCAAGACAAGCCTCGACTTGTTGAGATAGCTCGTTCGGTCCGGCCTCACAAAAGATCTTTGTCGTATGAACCGTCAAGCCAGCTGGTCTCTAGGTCACTATTCGAGTTTCAACGAGATGCTCCCCACAGCACTCTGGCTTCCCAAGCTTCAAAATTCCAGCACGAGATCCTAAGGAGCGAAAGCTTTTCTAGCAGCCCCGTACAGGAGCCTAGACACTATCAAGCAAGGATGTCCGGTCGTGAGGTCATTGATGCCACTCCTGGGCGTCTTTCCCCTAGCATCGACGTTTCAAATGACGATGAGCCTACGGAGGACGCCAGCATCAACTCCGACGATCATCAAGCACAAGCAGTTGACACATCGCACGATCTCAGTATCGAAGCTGATGACCGTGGAAGCCGGGTTGTGGTTCCAGCTCAACTGCTCGCGGAGGGTTTGTCGAGCCCAGCACAGCCAGTTAATGTCACCATGGAAGACGCACAAGAGCTGCCGGTTGATGAGCACGCATCTGAAACCAGCGAAGACTCTTCAATTGGCGATACTTGGTACCGATCCATTGTCGCCCCGGCCGGGTCCCAGCGCTTGTCTCTTCCCAACACCGCCATTACTCCCGCCTCACGGGCAAGCGTGCCTATCCCGCCTCATATCTACGAGCAACTGTGTAACTCTGTGAGCAGCTTCGCTGTGATGCCGCTGTCGCCAAAGAGCCTCACGATGGACATGATTCGATCGTGCTCTAAGAAGCTGAAGATGAGGTTCGACCAGTCCTCCCTGGCTACTGTTCTCGACGAGCCAGACGTCGCACCTACCACAACACCTCATAAGTGGAAGCTGAGTAACCTTCGCAAGAAGGACGATCCTCCACCTTCACCCTTTGCATCCACATCTGTGCAAGTGATGTCAGAGGTCGCCGCCATGCTGAAGATCTTCCCTCGTGCGTCAAAGCATACCTGCGAGTCGCTGTACGCATACCTCGTCGCGTACAACTACACCACCTCTCTGTGCGGCGAAGATGAATTCTTCAAAGCAGTAGACCCTACTTCCGTGGCATCAGCCATTCGGTCCGTGTCGAAGATCACCAGAAAGACACCAAGACACATGCAACACCGCACGACGAATGACGACCCTTCATCCACAGGCATTCCAGGCAAGGCGGTCACGCTCCTTGGCATGAACGCCGCCGCCGCCACCCCCGGCCCAAGCATACACAACAGGCTCTGCAGGGTACGCTCTTTCTTTAAGAAAGGAAAGGAGAGCGGAGAGATGGTGGTCAAGCAGGACACCGCCGCGAACTCCGCAACGTCCCCCACCGCAGCCGTTGCCAAGCCTAGGCCGGCTGCGCGGGTCGTCACGGAGGCGGACCTCAAGAAGTTGCAGGGCGGCCTGTTGCAGTGCGTTAGAAACCTCGTTGCGAAGGCCCGCGCCGGCTCGAACCCCGCGGCGGCGGGGACGCTGCAGCCGGACGACTTCGACGTACAGCCGGAGGGGTGGCGGACCCTGGACCCGTATCTCTTGCGCGCGCTGAGCGAGGTCGTGCGGGCGGAGGAGGATCGTCTGGCATCAGCCATGGCATGATGAAGCGCGGGACGTATGTATGCTCCTTCTGCTTATGGCAGGGCGGGGTGGTTTGTCTTTCTTTGCTTCTCAAAAGGCGTTAGGGTTGGTGTTACGGAATGATATCAGGTGGTTTTTTTGCGTCGAAGGCTGTCATTGAGATGATCGGGAAGGAGATCGAGGGGCGTGAGACCGCCGTCAGGGTCTCTGCCGAACCTCTAGAGAATGAGAAGATTATGCATAATGATTCATGGTCTGACGAGTTCCTGGGGAAGTCTTCGTCGTCGTAGCAGCGAACAGTGAGTGGTTTCATCGTCCGATATAGCATGGGCCATGTTGGCATCAGGTAATGGGATCATGAATTTGAACACAAACCAGAGCTGTCGCCGTAGCCGGGATCACTACAGGTAAGGAAAATGCTTATAACCTGCCAGGTCATCAAGAGCTCAGCAACAACACAAACCAAGACGGTTCAAGTTGGTGAAGCTCAATGCAGGCATTCCGTCCGGGTATGAATAAGGAATTGTGCATGTCGCGTACTCTCCGGCTTCAAAAGCGGAAGGAGTGAAGCATGGGCTTAGTCACGCCCTGTCCTACCGCTCGTTCCCCACTCGATCCTTTACTTCCGATCACAGTCGGAGGTTAAGAAGGCCTCATCCCGCATGTTGAATGCCGCCTGTCTGCTTTTTCTCAATGTCCGATTGTCTTCGGACATTTTACCTTGGCCATCGCCTGTCTCGAGTAAGATCTCTGCTTCTGGGCTGTCTAGCATAACACTAACCCTCCGCCACAGTGACCTATCCAGGCTGGTGGTAGCCCAGAAGCTTCCACTCCCTCCAAGCGAAGAGATTAGTCTATCGCTTAGCAACGACAACGGTATTCGCGCTGTGCAGCTCCGAGGTGGTTGGGCCGGTTCTCCTCTTCTTGTAAGCGGGGAGAGATTATCGGCGCGGCTGTCTCATGTGAGCATCCAACATGGACAACCCCCAGAAAGAGACACAGGCTGCCCGCCGGGCGCGGATAAGTTATGCATGTGAGGCCTGTAGAGCCGCTAAGGTCAAGTGCCAACCTAGTAATCAGTCTGGTATTTGTAAGAGGTGAGTGTAGCTTTAGAGCCCCTGTCTTCTCTATACCAAGATCGCCAAACTCATACTCACTGTTTCCAGATGCTCTGATTCAAAACGAGAGTGTGTTTTCAAGACGGGTCCGCGAACTCGCCGTCCCCGTACCAAACAGTAAGTCAATATCTGTAGTTATCTGAACCCTTTCCGAGATGACAGCTATGGTCGACGCCTCGTCCCTTTATGGTGTACCCCTAACACAAGCCAGCCAATCCTCAGCAGTTTCCACCCCGCGTCCGACGGCACCACCACCCGCCGGTCCATCAAAGACGTTTACCATCGACATTCCTATGCAAGACGATTACGAGGACCTTGCAGGAAATCTGGAAAGCCTCCGCTGTAGCCACGAAATGTTTGTTGACGACTTGCTACCCGGCGATGACGACTACCAGTCCTACTCCTCCTATTCCGACGAAGATGGAGAGGCTTCGTCATCTCACAAAGCAGGTTCCATAGCCGGCGCCTCCTCGGCATCACACGCATCTTCACTTCCAGTTGGCGCCTCAGCGTTGTCAACACCCCCCTCGAGCGTCAGTTTTGGTACGACAAGGAGTAAAAGCAAAGGTGCTTTAGCCAGCCTTGGAGTCAGACCGCAGTTCAATCTCGACTCGGCGGAGAAAATGCTCGCTGAGTTCGAGAGTCGAATGTTGCCGCATTTCCCTGCCGTTGCTCCATCTGTCATTAGAGGTCACGATGGTGAGGGTGATGGGCAAGGAGAGTTGTATGTACCCAGGCTGGCACAGACTAAACCGTTTGTATTGCTGGCCATCCTAGCTGCAGCCAGTGGAAGTCGAACTCTTCAGGGGCACAGCCTTTATGATGATGAGTTTAGGAAGGTATTGGGACTAAAGTTTGTCGCGGGCGGCGAGCGGAGTTTGGAGTTATTGCAGGGACTGGTGATTTATACCGCGTGGTAAGTGCTGCCTTCCTGTCGGACAGGATGTGCAAGGTCAACATATCTAACTGTGACAGGTATCCCTTCCACCTCCGTCCCAAGAACAAGCAGGCTTTCCAATATATGCGTATGATAGTCGACATCGTCAACGACCTAGAACTGGATCAGGATCCTGACAGTGATGGCTCTCCGCCACGGCTTGCTGGCGAGGATCGCCTAGAGGAGATGAGGACCTACCTAGCCACGTATTACTTTGTCTCCGCCTTTGCTGCAGCTTGGAACCGCACTTCTGCTCTATCCTACACCAAATATACAGCCAAGTGCTGTGACGTTCTGGAGCGTGACAGCAAAATCAAGGGCGATCACATCTTGGCCTGGCTTGTGCGTATCCAGCACATATCAGAAGAAGTCAACGACCTGCGAAAGATGCGCACAAGCGACGGAAGCCAGAACGAATACCAAATAAGCCTCATGCTGAAAGGGATGGACTCCCAGCTCGCGGAATGGGAGGGTCGTATGTCTCCCGAGATCTTATCGACAGGTATGTTCTCCATCTCTTCTCTCTTACGTGGAAAATAAGCCCATCTGACCGAATCATCAGCCTCGATCCGGCTCTCCCTCATCTTCGCAAAGATCTTCATTCCCGCCGCACCGCTCCTCAAGCTCCCCATGACAAAGACGAAACGTCCCACCAACCAGACGGCAGCCAATACCCACATGTTTGCTGCCGACCCAGCCCGCCTTGTAGCGATCATTCCGGACCTCCGCGGCTATTTCGACACGCTCCTCAACCTCCAGGCCTCGGAATTGAATTCCTTCTCCGGCACCGAGTGGGGCCGGTTCATACTCATCGTCATCCTCGCCTTCAGGCTGAGTTTTCCGGTACCAGACTGCCCCGAGTGGGATGATGCGTGGGCTAGGGAGGCGATCGGTTTCAGGGACTACGTCAAGCGGTTTGAGAACATGGGAGACGGGCCGGATGCTAACGGAAACATGGACGTGCTGAGCGCTAGTAAGGTCGTGCTAGGAGTCGTGCGGAGGAAATGGGAGAGGAGGGCTGCTAGGTTGGATCGACAGAGACGAAAAGATGTGGAAGTTGGT
This sequence comes from Coniochaeta prunicola, assembly GCA_007388105.1. Classification (NCBI taxonomy): domain Eukaryota; kingdom Fungi; phylum Ascomycota; class Sordariomycetes; order Coniochaetales; family Coniochaetaceae; genus Coniochaeta; species Coniochaeta prunicola. Next base: position 183,213 of record SMOB01000288.1, read on the forward strand.
CTTGGAGTTGCGGCCCAGCAGGATCTTGGGGCAGAGATGCAGTTGGATCTGGGGCTTGGTGCGGATCTAGACCTCGGCATGGATACTATGCTGCTTGACAAGGCGTTGCAGGGGTGCCCAATGATGGATGGGAGCTTGGAGTCTTACTATCCGCTTTGGGATGAGAGCTTTTCGTCGCCCGGCTTGGGTAGCGCGGCGGTCGGTGAGCCGGGAGCCGGTATTGGAGGCGGGCCTGCGATGCCGATGAACGAGTATATGGATATATGGGGTGCCATGACCAATGGCTGGGCACAGTGGCCGCAGCATGATGGCACGTTTGCTGGTACGAAAGAACCGTGGCAATAGCTGCCGAATACGTGCTCTTTGGTATTAAAATGCTCTCCCATTCCGAATATAAGTCATCTTCGAGCTTGTTCTAGAGTGCCTGCAATACGAATGGGCGACAATTTCTCTTAGAGCTCCCTCTAAAAAGGTGGTGATTACCAAACACCACGATGTGCAAGGACGCGCAAGAGGACCGCCGCTGGGGAGCCAGTCAACTGAGCCTTTCACCTCGGAAGATCACACGCCACATACAGCTACCGACAGAAAGGCGCTTAAACAGACGAAATAGTTGTAAGTATATTGCAGCCCTAATAGACGTCACTAGGTAAGGTCTGTCTGATCCAAGGTTTAGATCAGCTAGAACTGTTGTAGCTTTACGCAACGTTGCGGCTTGCTGCTCATGTTCAAAAGCGAACGGTCACCAACATAGAAAGACATTGAAGCATATGCCATCCAGGTGATTTTATTTAGCAATATACACCTGAGTTTCAGGGTTGTATTACCAAGATACGCACCGTCTATGGAACGCTTTCTCCATTTTAACAGCAAATCTAAACAAATTCGCTCTTCTCCTTAACATACAGATCGACATACTCGTCGACAGGAGTCGACTCAAGCTTCTTGGAATCCAACCCGAGATCGACAAGTTGCTTGACCTTATCGGCGCCGAAGTGCGGCTCGAGGTGCCTCTTGTACTTGGCCAGGATCTCGGGCTTAGCCTCCTCTCTGCGGAGACGGTGGCCCAGCGGCGCCTCGACAACTACCTCGTCAAGGACGGTGCCGTCGTTGAGCTCAACAGCCAGCGCGTTGCTGATGGTGCGCAGGGCAGGGTCGTGGTAGTCCTTGGTGAACTGCGGGTCCTCGACGCACTTGATCTTCTTGCGCAGCGACTCGACCAGCTCCGAGGTGGCGGCCTCGCCACCGTCGGTGTAGTCGTTGGCCGTCAGGCGGCCGTAGACGAGCATCACGCTGCACATGTACTGGATGCAGTGGTCGCGGTCGGCGAAGTTGTCCATGGGCTTGAACTGCTTGTCAATGATGCGGATGCAAGCCTCGTGAGTCCGGCAGGTGACGGCTTTGATATCAGCCGCGGACTTGCCCATGGCCTTGAGCTGGGCATGGATCTTTTGAGAGGCCTCGACGGCGGTTTGGGAGTGGAATTCGGCTACATTCTGGTTAGTAGGACTCTTCGTAAGGAATAATAAGTTGGCACATACCAGGGTAGGAGACCTTAAACAGGACGTTCTCCATGACGTAGCTGCCATAAGGCCGCTGGAACTCGAACTTCTTGCCCTTGAATAGGACATCGTAGAAGCCCCAGACAGGGGCGGACAGGACTGTGGGGACACCAGGCTCGCCCTTCATGACCTTAAGGGCAAGGTTGACGGCACGCTGGCATGCGTCACCGGCAGCCCACGACTTCCGTGACATGGTGTTGGGAGAGTGCCTGTACGTCCGCAAGCTCTGGCCGTCAACCCAGGCCTGGGTAATGGCATCGGCGGTCTGCTTCTCGCTGAGGCCGAGCATCTTGCTCACCACGGCGGTGCTGGCAACCTTAACCAAGACAACGTGATCGAGGCCGACCTTGTTGAACGAGTTGAGGAGAGCAAGGCAACCCTGAATCTCGTGTGCCTTAATCATGGCCTCGAGCACATCGCGAACGGTGAAGGTCTTACCGCCAGCGATGTTGCCGCCGGCCTTGTTGGTCCGGGTGATCCAGTCGGCCACGGCAAGGATGGCGCCCAGGTTGTCCGAGGGATGTCCCCACTCGGCAGCCAGCCAGCAGTCATTGTAGTCGAGCCACCGGATCATGGCACCGATGTTGAAGGCGCCATTGACCGGGTCGAGCTGGAAGGGCGTGCCGGGCACCCTGGTGCCATTGGGCACGACCGTGCCCTCGACAATAGGACCGAGCAACTTCGCGCATTCCTTGAATCGGAGACCTTCGAGACCGCAGCCAAGCGTGTCGAGGAAGACCCAGCGTGCTGTGTCAAACTATTGTCGTCGTGGACGGTTAGCCGCGGATCAATCACGCGGGGCAGCTATTTTTCAGGAATCGTGAACCTACAGCGAGATCCGAGTCGATCGGCTTGTTGTGGACGTAGTTGGCGATGTCTGTAATCTCTGGATCGTATCCTCGATGCTCCGAGGGCAGAACGGGGCCGCCAGACTTGAGGGAAGACATGGTGGAAAAGTTGTGTGATGTGGAGGAAGAAGCGGCGGACCGACGAGCGGCGTGGAGGAGGGCTTGAGACGATGCAACTGTCAACGGCCTCGCAGCCGACTGTAAGCCGCTCCGTTGCTGGAGCCGCAGCGATCTGGAAGCCGAACGCAGTCCACGGTTAACCGCCGACATAGTTTTGATCTGGATTGGTTTTGCGATCACCAATTGGGTCTTTGAACTCAGTTGGCGGGTTGTGAGAAGTATTTAATCGTGCCGTTAACCACAAGTTTTTGAGGAGGATACAGGGTCTCGCTGAAGCTCGGCTTGCGGCGGGGCAACGCAGCCATCGCTCAAGCGGAGGGGGAAATCCTTTACCGCGAGCGTCATTCAGGGATGTTAGTGTGGTTAGCCTCGGCTATTTTGCTGGGGTCACCACAGTCCTCAGTAAGGTGAGGAGGTTATGATATCGCCCTCAAAGTCTTACACGCCGAACGATTTGTGTAAGCCTGTATTGTTTTCATCTGAAGAACTTTACATGTATAATCAATCTCAAGCGCACAAGGATTCAAAAAGAGGGGAAGATCTCGTGGGCAGAATCAGCAAAAGAATGCGCCAGCCGCGAATCGAACGCGGGGCCCATCGATGGCAACGATGGATTTTACCACTAAACCACTGGCGCTTTTTGAGGTATTGTTCTCAGGTGTTTGACTCAACTCCTAACATCCTACATGAGCGACTATCGACGCAGGATCTAGGCCGTCAATCGACCCTTGCGCTCCACCCACGCTAGCGAATAACTTCCCGTCGTAATCAGTCAATCCTTAGCTTGCTCTAGCCCGTTCATTTTGCTCGCTGGCTTGCTATAATACTCGACACACGAGACTCCAGAAGTTCAGATGTCATAACCGTATACACTTGAAAGAGTCTAAGAACAAGACCCTTTGGGTTTCGGTCTTCTAAATTAGGCAGTTGTTCGACTAAAGAAAGTAATTGCCGGCGATTGAACGATCAGAGGATTAGATTATTGTACGGCCAGTTCATCAGGCAACTAGACCATAAGTCAACGCTTGATGGGGAAACGCTCCCAGAGAACGTAGTGTGCTAGCGGGGGTAGACTTTACAACAACGTCCCAGTTGCTCGATGGGTGAAAAGTCAACACGAAGTCCTAGACTTAGAGATGCGCCGTCACTTCAACTCTTCGAGCTTGTTAATTAGACAGTTCCCGAAGGTGCTGACTTCAAGTACAACTGTGACACGACAAGGATGCAAGGCGAGGAACAGTCTTATATCCTAGCAGTATTAAGAACTGGCTGACGGAGATTAGACACGACTGATGCTGGCTAATGGAAGGCTGATGTTGACATTCGTGCACTTGAGCAATTACTCGCAGCTCTTCCTAGGATCGAAGTGAACGAGGATGAGAACTAAGGCAACTACATGTTATCTTGCTCCTTATTCTCAGATCTGACTATTTTTGCCCCTATATCTATCTGCATTGCAGTCTTCTTGCTAATCTCGAATCTGATTGTGTTGCTCCTCTGATCCAATTACCTTTGTAGTGATTTCTTGTCTCATCATATTCCACGTTACGCCATCTGTCAACGAGCCAGGCACCAGCTGACTCCTGAACAACTCCGGGTATATCGAAAGATAGTCATCAGAGTATCTCAAGACTACTCAGCTGTTTTATCTCCAAGCTCTTAGTTTCTATTTCCACCGAATGAGAAGAGAGCACGATCGTGAAGTCGACATATAATTGATCATCATGCAAGCACGTCGACAAGACATGTGGTCAAGCATCGCAGAGAATACCTAACCCAACTTCCAAAGTGATGACACTCTTGATGGCTACACGACCGTTGATGACGGGCGACAAGTTGATATGAACACCGGCGCGGCTGGTTCTCAGGGCTGGTATCTGCCGACCTACCCTATACACATTTTCACCTGGGGCCAATGCCAGGATTCTAGTAGGAGAATTGGCCAACGACAATTGGTTCGACGCTTACCATTGGTATACAATGGGGTTATCTCTAGGTCAGTTGGCGTCATGATTTATGTCTTTCTCTTTGGCTTCCGTATTTACGAGCCGTGGTCCGTCTGATGAGGTGGAAGCTACATACGGAACTAGATGCTTCCAGAGGAAGATCCAGCTATAATGCGGTCAGTTCTATGGTAGTCTGACGGCTTAGGACGCGTTTCTCGATCGGACATATAGCGTTGGACATTTATCATGGTCAAATGTAAGCTACGACAATAGTGTAGGTACTGGCATTGGAAGCAAGATGAGGACCATAAGGAAGTAGACAGAGTGAGGTTCAAGGTCAGGAATGGTGAGATTGGAAGTCAATGCAAAAATATCATGATCCAATTGTCAATCTACCATGTTACTACGTTACGTATTCCCAAGATCGAAATAGATAAAAAGCAAAAGCCATCCCTCCAACCGTTAATATTAGCTTATCCATTCCTCACCCCAAGCCTAAGAGCGCAAAAGAACACCCTTTGACACCCCAAAGTATGCTACTAATCGGGCACATCACCCTCAGCATGAAGAATTTTCCCCAAAGGGGCACACATTGTCACATATCTTCCCCCGGAACACTTAAGCGGTGCGGGGAAGGAGAGTGGTCTCGCCGAACACCCAGGTCTCGTTGACGACCGTGCAGTCGGCGATCGGCCTGGCAGTGGCGGGAACGGCATCGTTGAAGAACGTACCGGGGCCGAGGCTCAGGGTGCCGTTGGCGAGGCAGGAGCCGGCGGTGCAGGGTCCCGTTGGCGTTGGGCCAGCGGTGCTTGTGACAAGAGTGCCATCCTGGCATTGGGATGCGGAGAAGGCAATGAGCGCGACAGGGTTGCACGCGAAGGGAGGTGCGGCAGCATCAAAGACAACCCAGACCTGGCCACTGGCGTCCTGGCAGAACTCGGCCACGCCACCAGTGAAAGCGGCGTTAGACCAGACCAGAGCACCATCCTCAAGGGCGAAAGTGGTGGTGATGGCACCGACAACCGGGTTGACCCAGAAGGCTTGGTACGCGACACCTGGGTCAGTTGAGACCAACTGTCCTCCACTGGTGAGCTCGCCATCAGCGGTGAAGTTGAAGGCCGTTGCCAAGGAGCAGTCGGTGGGATTGACTGGTCCAGCAGCGCCGACAAAGCCGTTGCCGCCCGCGAACTGGCGCTTGGTGATGGACCTGCGTGCGAGAGCAGTAGTGTCGTTCAGGGGGACGACGCCAAAGATGACTTCCTCGTTGGCAGGAGGGGCGGTAGGCACGCTGCTGCTCGTGGTGGTGGAAGACGTGTCAGTGGTGGTGGTGTCAGAAGTCGTAGTGTCGGTGGTGGTGGTGTCAGAAGTCGTGGTCGAGGTGTCGGTGCTAGTCATCGACGTCGACGTATCAGTTGAGGAAGTGGTCGTCACAATGGTTCCGTTCTGGCAAGCTTGCGCTGAAAAAAGGGGTTAGTCAAATACATAAACTCGGGTGGCGAGAACTTACTCTCGTAAGAGACCAGCTGGACCTCAGTGCAGGCAAATGGCGGTGCGTTTCCATCAAAGACAATCCAAATCTGGCCGCCGTCGTCGCGGCAGAACTCGGAGAAGGTGTTGGTGAAGGACTCGTTATACCAGACAAGCACGCCACCCTGGAGAGCGAAGGTGGTGGTGATGGCACCCACAGTCGGGTTGGTGTAGAAGGGTTGATACGCAACGCCAGGGTCAGTAGAAACGAGCTCGCCTCCACTGGAGAGGGTTCCGTTGATGATGTTGAAAGGAGTGGCGAGAGAACAATCGGTCGGGTTGACAGGTCCGGCAGCGCCGACGAAGCCACCGTCGTCACCAACCACGACCTGGCGCTTTTGTTCGGTCCCACTGCCAAGCTGACCGCCAACAATCCGCACATTGAAGATGAAGGTTTCCATCTCAGGGGGTTGGGTGGGTGCGACAGTCGCAGACGTGCCGGTGCCTGTGGTGGATGTAGAGCTGGTGTCAGTCGTGGTGTCGCTGGTCGTGGTGTCAGTCGTGGTAGAGCTCGTGTCAGTCGTGGTCGTGGTGTCGCTAGTTGTGGTGGTGTCAGACGTGGTCGTGGTGTCGCTAGTCGTGGTGCTGGTGTCGCTAGTCGTTGTTGTGTCGGTGGTGGTCGAGTCACAGACGGTTCCGGGGTAAGGGGTGGCGAGAACGGTGCTCTGGATCGACTGAGCAACCTCGTTTGTCCACTGTGCCTCGACGGCGTAAACCTCAACAACGGCGTCACCACCGCAAAGCTCAGTCTCATCGCCCTCGCACTTGATGTTACAATTGTCGAAAGTCGTGATAGTTGCTGTTGCAACGCTAACGCCGCAATAGCATGTGTTGCCACCCTCAACAGCGAAAAAGTTATAGGCAGAGCAGGCATTCGCACAAGCTTCAAGTGACACAGTTGCCAGCGTCTGAAGCAAAGCACCAACAAGGGCGACCACTGGTGAAGATGCAATGCAGCCATACTCGTAGAATGTCACTTCGGGTGTACCGCCGACAACTGAGACGGGATGGACCGGGAGAGGCGTGGCGGCGACTGCGGCACCAGGGAAAACCGTGGTGGTATAAACAGAGGGACCGCCGGTGAGGGCAGGGTCAATGTCGGCGCAGATGTAGCCAGTGGGGTCGTTGTTTTCATCCACGAGTGCGTATCCAGGAATGGTCGGCACGTAGCAACCTTGCAACTCGGGGTTGATGTAAACCGGGGCATAGTCGCCGAGTCCGCAGCACCTTTCGGTGGTGGGATCGCAATCATCGGCAGTTCTGCACAGGGAGTTAGGGAGACGACTAACAACGCAGGACAGTATCAAACTTACCCAGAAGCACAGTCGGTCGAGCAGGCACCGGGGGTCTCTTCCTCGCCCTCAGGCACACGGAAGTCCCCGACGTTGAAGGTCTCGCCACAGATGCAGCTGACTTGAACTCTGCGGCTCGCGATTAGTGAAGTTCACACAGAGTGCATGGTACGGGATTTCTTACCCGTTGGGGATAGCCCTGGCTAGAGGATACCGAAGCTGGGCGCAGTGCGACAGGCAGAGATCGATAGTATCTTGAAGTGTCACGGTGTTGGCATTATCACCGGTTGGGAACGGCTCGGTCGAGTAGAAGCAGCCCAGATAGTCGTAGTACTGGGCAATGGTAGCCGGCGTGGCGCTGTTCAGTTCATTGGGGTCGGCAAACGTCGGGTCGACAAAGACCTCTGTATCAACATCGCCACCGCAGGTCTGGGAGCTGTCGCCACCGCAGGGAACATCACAGGTACCAGCAACGGCAGGAGGGTAGAGTGCGGGGACGCCATAGCCGCAGCGACAAACCCCCCCATTCAGAGAAGCAGTGCGAAAGCCGTAGCCTCTGCACACCGTCGTGCATGACTGAGGCGTGACCGTGTCGTTGAAGTTGCTGCCAATGTCGAATCCCGGGTAGCTGTTGCCCGGGGTGGCAGGATCGTAGTTGGTTGGTACAAATGGTGTCAAGAAAGTCTGATCGCCAAGGAAGCACCCCAGGTCAATGAACTCGGTGCCAGTACCGCAGCTGGTCTGGGCGCCTCCGAAGAAAGCCTGCCCATTACCGAGTGCTGACAGCACACCAACAGCTAGAGCGGCAGCAGAGCGGCCGCGTGACCAAGCCATTCTTGACAAAAATCTCTGGTTCAACCTCACACAGGACGGAGTTGAGGAACCTGAGACGGTTGGTCGAGAAGATGGATCCGGGAAGGAATAAGAAAAACGAGGGCGACAGTACAGCTCAAGATGTAAAACGAGTGACTTGAAGAGAGATGGGCCACAAGATCCTGACGAGCGAGCGGCTGCTGCTATTTGAAGAGCACGACGGGCGCCATCGCGATCAGCACGATGCGGGCACGCATCAAGGAGGCAAGGTAAGACAGCAATGGAATTCAGCAAAGTGGTGATCATCCCGCGTCGAATTAGCTCCAGAGGGGCGGCATTCCCGTCGATGTCTCGGTCTCACTGGAAATCCGCATCGCTGAGGAGAGGACGCGCCTTCGAGGTGCCCACTTGGACAGCCAGTAAACAAGGAATTAGCAGCAAATATCGCCTCAACCTTCTCAACCGAGCTATTTGAGGGAATGGACCACTATGCTCGGCAATGGCTAGTAGGGTATATAGGAAATTGATGACGTTGTGATGTTGTGCAGTTTTATTCGCTGAGATTCCGAAGGGAAGCATCGCGACTTTACTCTCTAGCCTCTCTCCTGGGACTGTTACTTCATTCCCCCTTGGAGAGAATAGAGACCGGGAGGTCAAGAGTGGAGTAGAGCGCCAAGTCACATGAGCGCATGCGTCTATTGAACTCTGCAGCGTCGCCCTTCGTTCCTTCCTTTTCCCTGCTGTCCTTCCAGGGTTCCGTACCTTCCATCCTATTCAATGTGCCAGATAATTTCCAGGTTCGGGCTGCTTTCAACAGAAAGGTGCATCTACAAGGTAGATATCCAGAAAGGTTGGGGTGCGCTGAAAACGGGCCAAGCTTTTGGACCTTGATTTGGGTAGCTCTACTAATAGAAAATAAGGTACGTAAGGTGAGCTCGTGTTGTGGCCCATTTAACTGCATGCCATTCATTCATGGGTAGTAAACATACTTCCAACACCCGCAACCGGACCATGTCGCCCTACCACGCGGTAATTCTTCATACCCAGATACAGATCACAAAACCGCCCCCAGAGCCACTACCTGATTGGAGGGACAGACCCGAAAAACACCATAAGTGGAGCGTGGCAGACGTAGATCCAGAGAATATACACAACAATCCAGCTAACTCCGAACCAGAGGAAAGGAAAGTGAGACAACTGATTTCCTACAATCCGTTCTCCCCACCCACCCTCCCTACCATAGTACCATAGTACCACAGTACACATGGTACGCTTCCTCCCACCCCTACCAATGGCAGCCCATCCCTTAGCACAGGACGTTAGCCCACCAAGTTCCCCCTGGCCGGTCCTGGCTTACTAGCCCTCAAACTCCACGCCAACGACCTTTGCGGCCGCATTCCCAGCCCCACCGCTGCCCTCGCGGCTCGCGCTCGCATTCCCGTTACCATCGCTGCTCTCCCTGCTACTCGTGCCGGCCTCCGCGTCCGCGCCCTCGAGCAAATCCCTGTCTGAGCTAAGCACGCTCCTCATTTCTGCATCCCCCCCGTATGCAGAGCCAGGAACGCCTTTACCCGGAGCCCTCCCGGATGCGGTACCTGCAGGGGCCGCTCCACCTGCGCCTCCCCGCTCGAAACCAGGCACGTCGTCCTGATCGTCGTCCTCGTCGTCCTCGTCCCCGCGCTGCTGGCCGGGAACGGCGTTCTTCTCCAGCTCGCGCTGGGCGTCTTCCATGCGCCTCCTCACTTCCGCAGCCACGCGCATGCCGTCCGTGACAATGTTGTCGAGGACGCCTCGTAGACCTCCCCGCGTCGCCTGGCCTGCTGCACCGGGGCCGGGGGCACCGGGTCCGTGCACGCCTAGTGCTGCCGCCGCCGCCCGCCCGGCGCCAATGCCTAGGGAGGAGAAGGTCGTGAGAGACGACGACGACGACGGCATGGTAGGCACGGCGGATCCGAGGCCATCGCAGATGTGGAAAGATGCTGGGAATGAAGACTCGAAGAACTGCTCGAGGAGTTCGTCCGCTAGGACGACCATGCGAAAGGTCGGTAATGTGATGTGCAGCGGATTCGACGGGTCAAGTGCAATGTTAGCTTTCTCCGACTGCACCTTAGATACCCGACGTCGATCTGAGGGGCCATCTGAGGAGGTGATGGAGGTTGCCGATGATTGCTTGCGGTCTAGGGTAGAATGTGAATTGCTGGTGTTGGGCTTTTGTGCCGCTTTAGGCTTAGGGCTGCTGGTAGGTGAGTCCATTGCTAGAAGATCGTCCTGATCGTCATCGTCATCATCGCCAATTGCAAAAGCATCCGGGTCTGCAAGCTGAGAGTCCACATCGATCAGGTCTTGGCTCTTCTCCTTAGGCGCCGTCTCTTGACTGTGATCTGCCAATTGGTTCCTGGGGTGGTCTGGGTCTGCGTATTCGAAGCACCTCCTTATAAATGCGCTGACACTGCCGAGGAATCGCTCATTAACTGAACCCCCTGTCGCGAGGCCTTGAGGACTTGTCGTCGCGTCTGCGAAGCCGTTTAGGGCTGTGGTGGAGTTAGACGGACTCAGGCTGCCCTCAAGCCCTCGTCGAGACAGAAACAGTAGCGCCTCCGACATGCGCAGAATGCCCTCTCGGTCGACCTTGCCATCGCCGTCATCATCGTGAAGCTCGAAGAAGTAGTTTATGGCGCCCATAATGTCGCGCTTGCCCTTGATCCGCGCCAGTCCGGTGACGACATTTTGCAGCGTCAGAGTGCCGCTGGAGTCCACATCCCAATTGCGGAACAGCCGCTGAAGAAATTCATGATCTGCCGGCTCCGGCCCGGCTCCCCAAGGTGACGGTATTCCATCCGGCCGACGGAAGCTGTCGAAGTAAGGGTTCCTATCCTTCTCTCCCAGATTGTCCCGCCGGGGCGTCGATGGCGCGTCTGAGACGGCCCATTTCGACATACCCGCCAAGAACTCACGGAAAGCGTCGTAATCCATTAAGCTGGTGCTGGGGCCGAGCCCGACTCTGCCCTTTTCCACTCCGTGGTTATCGCCCGACACTTCAGCCAACCGTGGGCGGCTGTGCTTGGACCGTCGGGCTTGCTCCTCTTTGATGATGTGGTCCCTCTGCTGTCGATCGAACAACACGGTATAGAACCTATCGTATAGAGCGCCGAGTTCATCGGGGCTGAGCTGCTTGCTGTCAGGGCCCAGATTCCTGATGGCCGTCCTCTTTGTGAAACTCTCAATGTTGTTGAGGACCGCATCCTTATTTTTCAGCCGCAGCTCCGTGATGCTGTTGTGAGTGACGCCGGAGAATTCCTTGAAAGCGACAACCATAAGCTCCTGGAACCGGGTCACTGCCCTTAACTTGGGGTTTTCGGACTTGGGATGTGCGGATTCGTCCAACCGAGCAAAGTAAGACTTGAGCACAGAGATGAAGGCACCATCATCGGTAGCATCGAGAAGCTCTTCGCCGTTTATGCGGAGAATCGCTAAACCAACCTGGAACAGAACCTTGGGGCCCTCGACGAAGAAGACGTCCAAAACGCGGAAGGCGAAGACCAAAGGCATCGAGTTGACGTAGAGAGACAGGAACCACGGTAGCGAGACGACAGATAGCTGTACATCGTTCTTCGCAAGGTGTTCCCACAGGACGGGCATCGTCTTCTCGACGAGCCCTTCGAAAACCTTCTGGTCAAGCAGCGTGCCGTACATAGTGGTCGAGTAGTATCCGGGAACGAGTCTGTCACATAACGCGGAGAGCAGGAAAAAGGCCTGTGCTTCGTTCATGTAGATAAGTAGGGCCGCAACGACGATGTTCATAGCCTGGCAGTATCCGACGTCAGCATTGACCCAGCTGTATGCTGTCAATACCCTACGCAGTCGGCCAATGCCATCCTCGCTCTGGAAGCCAGGGTATTCGGGAAGACTTCTGTTCAGGTCCTTTTCAATCTCGTCAATAGCCAGTGATTCTTTCCCGGAGTGCTTCGCAAGAGTCTCTTCGTATAGGGTGGGATGTTCGAGTCTTAGATATATCGACCCGGATGTCAGCTCCCAGATCTCACCCCTCAACCTGTTGGGCAGGCCAACTCGGATGAGCTTGTGGAATGTAGGCTGGCGAATGAGGGTCATGTTCCGGCCGTTGTCGCGTAGGTACTCGGCCCATAGCCGCATCTTTGCCCTGTCCCTCAGTTTCTTGGGATCACCCGGATAGCGAAATAGCATCCCAAGTCCGGCATCTGGCGGGCTGGCGTTCTTCCTATCTTCCGGGCGGAGGAGGTATTCCGAATAACATTCGCTTACAACCTTCTTGAGCTTTTGGACGCTGCCGACGCCGGCTCGAAGCCCCTTTTTCAGACCATCGCAGAAGCGTTCACACACCTGCCTTTGCCCGGCGAGCTGAATCGTTATCCGTTGCTCCCTCACATCCTTCCTGTCCTTGGCCGGATCCTTCTTGTCTTTGGTGGAATCCTGGGTGAAGCCATTCCACGTCGTAATTGCCAAGGCAAACTGGAAGTTCTGGCTGTGCAAACGCTCGACCCTCCTGATAGCACACAAGGGAAAGGTGAAGCCATTGCCACTTGGACCGCTGCCTTGTGTCTGACCGGTGAATGCGGAGGATGTCGAGGTACTCGCCGACTGGAGGAAGCTGGTGGCGGTGGTGGAGAAGCAGAGGTAGGCTTCGGAAAGATGCAGCTTGCCAACGTAGTGGTAGCCGCGTTCGCGATCCTTGTCACCTTGAGTCGCGTTCGAGGGCGGGATGGTGAGTTCGGCGGTGATCTCGTAGAGTGGGTGCTGTGACTTCGGAAGGCGGAATTGGTTCTGGAAGAGCGAGGCTTTGGACGGGTTCTTGTCAGACTCGGTGAGATTCAGACCCTGGGTCGGGTCCAGCAGCTGCTGAGCCTTCTGCACAAAGCTAGAGAGGTTCAACATGGCGGCTTGCAACCGTCACGACTCTGCAAAAGGTGTCACAGCTCTCGATCAGATAAGCAAGTTACGGAGAACAGGAGAACAAGACTGCCGGTAGCATCGCCTGACTTGCCGGACAGGGCCGGAGTGGGACACGGGTTCGGATCTCGTTTGGACCGACTGAAGCTATGTCAATCCGTTGGACGGGGTGGTCAACTCAGCAATATCCAGGGGTTTGGTAGTGCTTCTGATGGTCTCGGTTTGCTCGCTGTCTCCTGGAGTGTTTCGCAGCTGAGTTCACAGTGCCAGCCTTCGCTAAGGTGCTAAGGTAAGCTAAGGTACGGCAGTCGCGCCCTCCGTCTCAGCTCACGGCTCGTCCACAGTGTAGGGCGTTCGAGCCGGAGGTGGGGCGGTGTGCTGAACTCGGTTTAGCTCGGGCTGCTCGTGTTGTAGAGGGGCTGAGGGGCTTCCAGGTCGCTACCATGGAAGGTAGGAACCTGGAACGTACACACTACGCTCACCGCGACACTGCATTCTCACCAGGATGACGCTCGAAACTTGAGAAAGTGCTTCATTGCGAAGGACGGGAAGGAGCAATTCGACAGCACTCGACCTCGCCTGAAGTTTGCCCCAGATATAAACTGTTGGACTACGAAGCTAAAGGCACCTCAGTGTAATACCTTATTCTCCTGTGTATCTCTCCTTGACAATCAAGCTGGTTCTTATATTTAAAAAAACTCTACAGTAAGAGCCCGAGGCGCACAGCTTCGGCTGTGTGTTTTGTAACACTGGATTGTTCTGATGTCGGAAGTGCTAGGCATTTGAGCCGTTTATTGAATTTAGATAGACAAGAGTGTCACTTATCACAGTAATGCTGGGGTAGCGTCTTCAGGCACAGGTTAAGGTAGTATACATAGATGGGGCGTGTCAATCACCAGCGTTCTGTACCAATCGAGCCGATTATGGGCATAACAACCGCCTATCCCTCGGGTCTAGATTTCCTCCATTGCCATATTCATGGTGTCTCCTGATATCAAAACCCTACTGTCTTCTGTCTGGCAGCATATGTGTTTAGCGCGCCATGAAAGATATGCCCAGAGCCTGGGCATTGCTCGACATTTCAGGCCGGTTTTGTCGTGCTCATGAACAGTAACAAGCTGAGTGCCTCCACGGATCTTCAATCCACTCCTCCTGACTGGAGTGACGGTGAACTGCATGCAAACCCCACGGGACCGAGACAGGGAAGACCCTTCGAGCAGCCCACCAACAACGTCATTGACGCACTACCCTCTAGCCTCTTCGCAAGCGCCGGCTTCGCTCTGGCGACGATAAACCGGGCCTGAATCGCTGGCTCCCCGGTTCACTTTGCCGCGCTTACGGCTCACAAGCCACTGCTGTGATGAAGAACCTGTTATTTGGCAGCTCGAACAAAGTGATGAAGACTTGGTCTTTAAGACGAAAGTCGATCATCTTCTCCGTGACACTCGGAGCCAGTTTCCATCTATCTCGCCTTTTGTCATTCGTCACGATGGCTTCTTGCTTGTAGTCTCAAGGTCTAGAAGTTAGAAAGTTTACAGTAGTCTACCCCCCCAATCTCGGTATAATCGACGAGAGCATCCCGGCTTGCCCCGCACCCTGTCACAATCAACTCGCCCGCCCCTTGACACACACTTAGACACTCTGCGACAACAGAAAACACCGCAGTCGGTAAAGACAGATATTCACCTGTGATGAGCCCGTCTCGTCTCGAAATACCATCTTCAACCCCCCACGACACTACGAGTTGCCGGTAACACGACTCGCCCTTACTCGATACCCCCCGAAATGGCTGCTACCGTTGCCCCGTCTGCGCCCTTCCCGGCAGGCGGAGGTCTCCATCCTTGTCAGATCAAAGCCCAATCGCAACCCCAAACTCACGAGTCGCAAGAGCACATAGCCAATGGACCGTCACTATCGCAGATTGCTTCTGAGAGGAAGTTGACTCTCGACGACTTCAAACGTGTCCGTACCCTCGGAACCGGCACCTTTGCGCGAGTATGTCTCGTTCGACCTGCTACCAACAATGAGGCAGATCGCAACTCCGTATACGCCCTCAAAATCCTCCGCAAGACCGAGGTCATCAAGTTGCGGCAGGTCGACCACGTGCGTCACGAGCGCGAGATCTTGGCCGAGGTTTCAGGACATCCCTTCATCACCAACCTCCAGGCGTCCTTCTCCGACGCCGACTTCCTCTACCTGCTCCTCGACTACGTTCCGGGCGGAGAGCTCTTCAGCTACCTGCGCAAGTGGCGCCGCTTCGACGAGGATATGGCGCGATTTTATGCTGCCGAGATCGTGCTGGTGCTGGAGTACCTGCACGAGCATCAGGGCGGCGTCGCATATCGCGACCTCAAACCGGAGAACTTGCTGCTGGACGAGGACGGGCACATCAAGCTGGTCGACTTCGGGTTTGCAAAGAGGCTGGGAAACAACGAGAACAAGGCAGACGACAAACCCCAGGAGACCTACACCCTGTGCGGCACGCCCGAATATCTCGCCCCCGAGGTCATCCACAACAAGGGGCATACCACGGCGGTGGACTGGTGGGCACTGGGTATCCTAATATACGAATTCCTGACGGGCTATCCGCCGTTCTGGCATCAGAACCCGATCGAGATTTACAAGCAGTACGTCCCCTTTCCCACCAGCCTCCCTTAAGTATCTCGCGCTGACACTTTCACGTGTCGCAGAATAGTAGAAAAGCCTGTAGTCTTCCCCCAGGAACCCCACATCAGCGACGAAGCCAAAGACATCATCCGGCAGTTCTGCACCGTAGACCGGTCCCGCCGCCTCGGTAACATCAGCGGCGGGGCGGCGAAAGTAAAGGAGCACCCCTTCTTCCACGGGGTCGACTGGGACGCCGTGTACGCCCGGAAACACAAGGGCCCCATCATACCGCCCGTCAGGTTCCCAGGCGACGCCCAGTGCTTCGATATCTACCCCGAAGAAGACGTGACGCGCGCCGAGTATACGAGGGAGATGAGGGAGAAGTACGATGAGTTCTTCAAGGACTTTTAGATCCGACCGCTTCGAATTGAAGCTGCGGCAACCCAAGAGCCTGCCATCTACCTTCGCGTTGAGTAACAGCTTTGCTACGCATGCCTTAGCGTGTCCTAGTCTTGACTTCAAGCACTCCTGATTCTCAGCGAAGCAAGCGCGTCAAAGAGACGAGCGGCACGTGCAGCTACGAAGAGACTCGGGCAGCATCTCGGACGCATTTGTGTATCGGGATCCTCCAGCAGCGCTATACATTCTTCGTCCCTCAGACCTGATCGATATCGCAGATTTCGATCTGAATCCTGCCCGCAGCACACATACACGGGCCAAGAGCCCAGAGTCGTCAACATGGCGCGACATCGTCGCCACCCGGAATCTAGAGAGGGTGCACCGCCAAGCCGAACAGCACACAAAACAACGCACACCATTGTCCAACCTCATCACCCTTCCTCGTTTCGCTATCTTCCATTCCCGTCCCGCATAACCCTCTCCAGCAGAAAAAAGGAAGAGGGGGGGGAACAGCACCGAGGACAAAGCGCAGACCAGTACTGTGTAAGCGGCCGCGGCAGTCTCGGAAGAGGGGGGCAGGAGAACCGTTTGGTTGAGGGGCCAACGCCCCGATTGCGGGCAGTCCGATGCGAGAGCCAGCATTCCGGACGTCCCAACCCCCCGGACCTAGCGCGCATTCCTGGCCGGAAAGCAGAAAGATCGTCGCGATTTGGGGCGAGAGATGGAACCATCCGCCTTCTCAAGTGAGACTAGGTAGTCTTTTTCTGAAACAACTGTGCAAACGGCCGTTGTGCGTTGCTGGGAGGGAAACGGCGGGTTGTGTGAGTGGTGTGCATGTACTGAGCCCTTTGGAAGGATTGCTGGCGTCTGCAGGTTCTTGGTAACCGGGCTTGGTTTTGTTTGGTTGCATTGGGTTGATTTACGCGATACTGCAGCGTTATAGAGTGTGTCATGCACTTGTTAGGTGCTTAGAGCTTGGAGTGTATCGATTATCGACATCGTGTGCTCTGTAGGTGATTTTAGAGCGGGGATTTGTTGTTTATGAGCGGCCCCCCTATTCTGCAAATCTAAGGCACGCGTCAATCAAGATACGTTCTGGAGTTCCGCGGGATGGCTTCAAATACCAGCTTTTGGGCTTCTTTGGATGCCAGGCGACTCATTAGGATATGATACCTAATTAGCTTCTGCGTGAACCTATGCGTTGTTTGAGATAGTTGCTGCGTTGTAGATACAAAATGTACAGTACCTATTTTGTTGAGTGTCCATCGAATTTTACGCATTTACAAATGTTCATTGTTCCAAGTTTTGATCCCCGTCGGATTGAAATATCAAAGCAGTTGATAGAAGAACCGTGCTCGTGTTCGAAGTCTAGCTATCTGCCGCAAATCGCCATGTTGTATATAGCCAACTCGTCCCTTCGTTTGGGGTATCTATACGTCGTCATACGAAAGTTTTCCTACACCCGTCTGGTTCCCTCCGCTGTGTCGATACGCCTTCTACACTTCTACCTCTAGTGATAGGACATGTATGCAACAACGCAACAAGACTCCATCCCATCTCCCGTGGCGTGACGGCGGACACTCCCGCTGAGGTGAAGCCAGCCACCGTCAACACCTCCCTGCAACGTATCATGACCGATTCCAGCCCGTCCCTCATCACAGGCGGCAAATTATACGCAATCCAGTCGTTAGAGGACCCTCCAAAGCCACCACGTAGCACCAGCAACCAGAAGCGCCGTCCCAATGAGCGTCGCGCCCTCCTTGGTCGCCCACATGTACATCGACCAACCCGCCACGACCTCCCTCCGCCGCGCAGCAGCCCTCCGCTCCCACGCGTGAGGGTCGATCGGCACAGGCAGCACGATCCTCGGATCGGCCAAGTCTTCGTCCTGCAACGTCTCCGCCCTTTCTTCTCCCGCTTCGGCGAGCGGCGGGGGCGTCATCTCCTCCGCGCCCAAGACGGGCACGCTGGCGCGCAGGAACACAGGGCGGTGGTCGCTGGTGCGCATCAGGGGCATCAGGTCGTACGCCGCCACCGAGATCTCGGACTCGGGCCGCCGCCGCTTCACCCACGGCGCGAGGTCGAGGAAGAGGACCCTGTCGCACCAGCTGGGCCAGCGGTGCGGCGCCCAGCGCCAGGGGACCTCGCCCGCGGCCTGGACCTGGGCAAAGTTCTCTGCGTTGGCGGCCTCGGCGTCCGGGAGAACGTCGTACTTGTAGCTGGGGCCGAAGGCGATGGGCGGTTCAGAGAGGCCGTTCATCGTGCGGCCCGCGGCGCGCTCGGCGGTGAGCTGGTCCCGGGGGAGGAAGTGAGACCAGTGCAGCGGGTCTTCAGGGGGGTGGTAGAAGGAGGGAAAGGGGGAGCGGGCAGGCGGGGTGGTGGAGGAGATGCGGTAGTTTAGGTCACCTCCGAGGAAGAGGTGCGATGTGGGTTTGAAGATGGAGATTTCTTGAAGGGTGGAGAGGTGCTCCGGGGTCAGGTTGGGGTTGACTGGGTGTGAGTTGCGGTTCTGGGATCGTTTGGTCCTCCGGCGGGAGAGGGTGGAGGACGCTTGCCGGGTGAGCAGGGGCGCTGAGTCGGCGTCACGTTCGGGGGTGACGGCATCGTCTTCCTCCTCTTCGGAGCCTTCGCTACTTGATGCCGAGGCTGGGCTTGGCGGCCTGGGACCGGGTTGGTCCGCATCTGTTGCTACCGGCATGCCTGCTGGAAACATGCCTGGTAGGGCCTTCTTGGGGTTTTCAAAGGTCAGACCGGAAACTATACTCCTCCAGTTCGCGTTTCTCTTCTTCAGATTCCACTCCATAGCGGCCAGATGTGTGGCCACGAACGTAAGCTCCGTGGAACTCCCAGCCCCACCGCTGCTGTGGCTGTCGCTCCACGTCACCCGCAGTCCAACGGCGCCCTTGTTGCCCATGTCCTGCACTCCGAAGCCAACCACGGCCTCCTGGATGTGATGTATGGCCGCCGGATCGCGAGCAAAGAGCAGAATGGCAGTCATACCGACGTTCTTAGCCCGGACCATGGTGTATGGGTACGGTGCCCGGCCGGTACTCGACGCAGGCGTCTGCAGAGACGACTGCACGGCCTCGCTGTCTCCATTCGTCGAAGTCGTCGTGGTAAGGACTCGTACAGCAGCTTTGTTCAAAGCCTCTTCATAGGGCGAGTAGTAACGGCTCATAAAGTACGATCCAATAAACGAGTACGACAAGGGCGCGACTTCCTGGAGAGAGCTATAGTACGGAGGCACCACCCGTCGACATCAGAATACGAGAGACGACGCGAGGAAAGGTGCCCTTTTTGGCAAACTGGTTCTTTTACTTACAAGACCACCAGGTCGGGCAACGCCGTCGAGTTCTGCACGAGAGCGCCATGCAGGTGGTTGGCAAAGACTGCAGGATTAACGAGGTTCTTTGCACAGTTAAACGTTATAAATAACAGATCCAGAGTTGACGGCGCCATGGCTTCGAGGGCTCTGTCGGCCGCAGAGGTCGACTCCATCGTCATCGAAGTAAATAAATGGAGAAAGATCCGCCAAGTTGGGGCACGCGAGACTTCAGGTCTAGGTCTCTACCTTAATAGTACAGCTCGATCCAGCTGCCCGAGCTCGGGATGGTGGGAACAAGGATCCGGCAGCTGTGTGTGGGTCCAGGGTCTGATCTGCCTGGTCGCGGTTGGGTTGGGGAGTTGGGACTAGACGGGATTATGTTGGACCGATACTGCCTGAA
The DNA here is from genome assembly GCA_007388105.1 of Coniochaeta prunicola. NCBI lineage: Eukaryota > Fungi > Ascomycota > Sordariomycetes > Coniochaetales > Coniochaetaceae > Coniochaeta > Coniochaeta prunicola. Next base: position 202,978 of record SMOB01000288.1, read on the forward strand.
ATGGTTGGGACGCTTGACATTAACAACCTTTTGGACTGAACTAACGAATGGACAAACACTGCATCTCATGTTAGATCAAGAAAGTCAGTGATGAACGTCGGCAGATTCCAGCTATCCCACCGGAGATTACGTAGCTTTAGCGGGGGCTCAGGAGCATTTTATATCCGCCCTTCACCAGGTACTCTTGTGTGTCTACAACGCCCTTCGAGCCATCATGTCTTACCCGCTCAGTCAGAGGACGAACGCCCATGTGATATTCCCCGCTTCGTACAGCCTCCTGCTGATCAGATAAACTCGTCAGACTTACCGTCTGTTGTCATGGACGCTTCCAGTTCGACTATTGCTTCCCGCTAATGCGAGAGAAAGGTGGCTGAGCAGCTCTCCTCCCGCTCTGACCATCTGCAAATTGCTCGCCAGTTATGTCTAGAACCCCTCATCCCACGGACGGTAACTTCGGGATAGCTCCTCTCGTCCAGTCACACGAGAGAATAGACTCCAGGAAAACGGGACAGAGTATAAAGTGAAGACTTGATTAATGAAAGCTACCTCGTGTGTATCGGTCCCTAGCTGTCACCTCCACTGTCATCGAAGCGAACACCCTCCTGCAGTGATCCACCTCTGTTCCTATGCACCCTGCAACATAGCCACAGATACCGAGCTAGGTAACAGCTCTGCCTGTCGGATGTTGAGGTCGAGGACAGGACGAGGATGCCTGTACGTCTAGGACGATCCCGACCTGGCCATTCCAAACTGAGGAAGCCGCTGCCAGGTTCTCCTAGCATAACAAGGATTTGTAGAGTGTCCCAATCACGTCTTCTCCTCATCCCTCTTCGCCAGAACCAACGCAGAGAAGAGCTCGCTTCACATGACCTTGGTCGCATCTGCTGATCCTATGACAGCAAGCCTCCAGACTGGGCAAGATCCCAAATATTGGTTGAGGCTGTGCCGTGCGACTGGAAAGCGTCGGCCAGCGGAGCCAATATCTGCAGAGGTCGCAGGCTCGCTATACCCCCCCACAAGCGACACCTGACCCTGCCAATGCGAAATGCGAGATCGTGCAAAAAACGAGAGCGAAATAACGTGCAAAAGAAAAAGATGGGGGGTGGTGTCTATCGCGAGCTGGAAGGGGTGCTATCATCATGACGACTAGCTTGAATATGTCGGCTCGACCATGGATTCGCTTTAAGCTACTTCGGCCTCTCCTGCCAACCAGGCGATGGTAGGACATCAGGAGAGATAATCTTTCCTTTGCTGATAAGCAATCTCCCGGGCACGGTACACCACACGCATGTGGAGTACCGGACATGCCGTTCCGACGGTTGGGCCTGGAGTCATACAGCCCGCCTGAGGTTGACGATAGGCAGGTGTGATGTCTCCGGAATTCCAAAAACCGTCCGAGCCAGGTAACAAGGGATTGTCCGAAAAGGTCGAAGAACTAAATGAGAATAAAGCAATCTGTAAGACTGAGTGGGATGGTGTAACTGTCGTCGATGCCTCATCCGGTCTGTTCCGTGACCAGAGTGACCCAAAAGCCATCACTGGAAATAATATCACGAAATCATTATTGGACGGGCGCACACATTCTGCCGACTAGAAACCACTACTCCTCAGAGGAAGGTCCGATTCAGAAAGCCATGGGAGGTCGATCATTTGGGGCGGTAAGTACCGGATGCATATCCCGAGGCGCCGGCTTGACCTTTTGCAGCCGAGCGTAGCCTGTTATCGAGCACTGAACGTCAGCAAAACTTTGTCAGCATTTTTCCTCCGGCCAGCGTTATGAATCACACCAAACTCGAAGGAAATATGATTCCTTACAAGGAATGCTGAGGGCTGGGCATTGCATGACACTCACATCCTGTCGCTCCCACCGATGGCGCGGTTGGTTTCGGGAGTGTCCACACCAGGCCCAGAGATCAGCTTGTTACGGCTGCGGTTGTTAGAAACGGCCGGAGCCTTGGAGGCGCTCGCCTGCGCAGTCTGCTGGCCAGTAGCCGCATCGGTACGCTGGCCTTTGTCGTCACCCTGAGCGTTGGCCTGGGCGGCGATGGCCTGAGCGTTCTTCTGGTACTTATACACGGTCCAGTCAAAAACGTAGTCATACTGGAAACCCTCGCGCACGAACAAATCGCGGAAGATCTTGCGGAGGTAGCTGTAGTCCGGCTTGTCGTCGAAGCGGAGCGAGCGAGTGTAGTTGAGGTAGATGGCAAACTCGTTGGGGAAGCCGCGGCAGAGAACTTCGGTAGGAGTAGTCATCTTCTTCTCCATGATTCTATCGTACTTCTGCTTCTTAGTCGCAGCCTTGAGTCCTTGCCACGGGAGAGATCCACGACAGAAGTAGAGCATGACATATCCGAGAGACTCCATGTCATCACGGCGGGACTGCTCGACACCGAGATGCGTGTTGATAGACGCATAGCGTGCGGTACCCGTAAGGTTCTTGTTCTCTCTGTACGGGATGTGGAAGTGCGTCTTCGGGTCACGGTACTTCTTGGCGAGACCGAAATCGATCACGTTGACCTGGTTTCCACGCTTGCCAATGCCCATTAGGAAGTTGTCGGGTTTGATATCGCGGTGGATGAACGACTTGGCGTGAATGTACTCGATGCGGGAAATCAACTGATCGGCCAAAAGAAGCACGGTCTTCAGGGAGAACTTGCGGTTGCAGAAGTTGAAGAGATCCTCGAGACTGGGTCCAAGAAGATCGAGGACCATGGCATTGTAATCGCACTCGGTGCCGAACCAGCGGACGAAGGGGATGCCGACACCTCCGGCGAGAGACTTGTAGACGCGGGCCTCATATTCGAGCTGCGGGTGCTTGGCCTTGACGCTCTCGAGCTTGATAGCAATCTCCTCACCAGAGATGATGTTAGTCCCCAGGTAGATATCGCCGAAAGAGCCGGATCCGATCTTCCGGCCGATTCTATATTTGTTGCCGACCCGGAGATCCTATAACGATGAAGACAGATTAGCACGGAACTATCAATACGTGGTTATTGTGGGAGTAGGGATGATGTGCAGCAGATATTGATCAAACTCGGCAACGGGAAATCAACAATCACTAGTTGAAAGATGGGATATCGTACCATGGTCGTCATGTTTGCGGTGCGAGCTCAACTGAATAGTTGAGGTCAAATGTCGAGGTGCCCTGAGAAAAGCTCCTGTGGTAACCAGTACTGTCAGTATAATCAACGCCATTCGGGTAGGACAACGACGATGAGGCATCTCCGCAGAGAGCTGAGAAGAGGACGCAAGTTTGACTTCCTCGAGAACGACGGCCAGAGAAGACATCGTAGCAATGGAACTGAAGTCCACGGGCGTTGCAACATTGTAATAAAGACAAAGAAGGCCCGGAGGACAAGGCAGGCTTGGTAGCGGACTGAGGGGACGATCCGGACCACGAAGTTCACCAACCGGGCCTCCTAGGATAGAGTTGCAAGGCCGTTGCAGAATGGAAATAGGAAGACTCAAAGCATGTACTCACAAGGTGAAATATGACTTTCAAGTCAGCTTCTCGATGAGCAAGCTTAAAGTTAGACAGTCAAGACCGTTTAAGGTTTATCCAGTCGTTGGCACAGGCGATTATGGTTGAGCCGAACAACGAAGAGCTTCGAGACGCGGCAAATCTAAATGATGATGTTGGGCGTCGCACGTCAAAAGTAATTTAAAAAAAGAGTTTGCTGATGACTCCTCTTGACCCCGAAAATTAATCCTCTCGTGCCCAAGAGGTACTGATGCTTGGGAGACAAGACGGTAAAGTCGTCTGAAGGGCGTAGGGTTGGGAGAAATGGAAGGCTTCGTAGAAGGATGGGATGAGACGAGGGGAAGGAGGAAGGGAGAGATTTGAAGGGAGTGGAACTTGAATGGGCAGGAAGCGGTGCGTGGCAGTTCTGGCGGACTGCAGTGGCCACTGGCCAGGACGCTGTGGCCAGGCCCAGGGCCAAGGAATTTTACAGACCTGCGGATTTGAGTGATATGCGTGTACAATCCCGCAATGTTACTTTCTCCGCTGAGCGAAGTGGCTGGGTACCTGCCATCACAGTCACTTATTCGACTAGTGTAGGCAGAATTATGCACAGTGTGGATTTACACGTTACGCGGTTATGCCGCATCTGTTGTGGTTGTTGGGTGCTGTAGGCTTGCTTGTAGCTGCCAGTTTGCCAGTGAAGGCAAGCTTCCTTATTTATCTTTGCCAGCCACGAGCTTGAGTCGCTATGCAAAGATACCTACGAGCCAAGAATCTCGACAGGTTTTCTTTCACCACATCTTCAATTTGTTCTTCCACGGTTTGTCGTGTCCACTGAGCGTAAATGTGCCACTCGCTCTGCATGTTCTTGCACTGGGCAGGAGCCTTCCCGAGACCAAAGAGTCAGCTTTCCTCAAATCCCTGTTTTGAGACAATCCAGCCGCGGATTGGCAGGAGGCAGGTCAGGCAGAAACGCCCCGCTGGAGTTACCGGACCCAATGCCTTGAACAATTGGATCAGGTCTTTTGGCTACCTATCTCGGTCACGGATGCAGGCTCTCGTTGATAAAATGATATGTTCCGACCTCGAATAAGGACCGCGGACTGGTCACACCTGAATGTTCGCCTTATATCCTCGCTGAGGTGTCTAGCAATACCAGCGATACGAGCTGCCGGGAAAGTCCCGAGCTCTACTGTATCACGTTTAGCCTCTGCCCTCTGGCGAGTTCTTTTTATATCAACCGAACCGCCGGCTCCGGAAGCGCCTTGCAGGAGACGCTAGACGAACGCTCGACCCAAAATCAAGATACATGCATTCCAAGATCAAGGCTCGACTTCAGTGAAATTTGATCAGAAACGCCTCATGTTGTTGGCTTCTCATCAGGATTAAACTCAAGCTCGCCAACGCATACTGCACATCGCCATATCGTGGGTCACTCAAAGCCAAAGTAATTAGGTAGTTCTACTGCATGACATATGAAGAAACACGATACAGTGTTCTTCGCACTGTATTGGACGCCGGTTCCGTCGACATGGCACGGGCAACCAACAGCGCCACAGCCGGCATTGAAAGGGCTCCTTCCTTTCAAACACAAAGAATGGCTGTGCCTCCGAGGCATACTACAGGCAACTTAAGGCGATTAATGCGAGTATTTTTGAGAGATAGCCGCATGCCATAGTACGTGTGCGTGGGAGACGCCTTTGCCGAGCTCAAATCGGCCGGGCATCAAATCAATCAAATGGCGGTGGACTGCATTAGGAATCAAGCAGCCCCCCAAGACATTAGCAGCCCGGTCTCGTGACGGAACCACATCGTCAATCCTCTGTCATCACTTTCAGGCTTCCCCGCCCGCGAGCTACTTTCCGCTCACCGTCTTATGGTATCAACAGAACACGAGAGCAGACCCGGACCTCTTGGCCATCCCGTTTACTGATCGGATTAAATGTACCACCGAACTGCTTCGGACTTAGCGGGCTGCCATCAATAAAAAGCGTGAGTCTCAACAGTCCCTCAAGCCCCGCTGGGGATATATGTCTTGTCAGGCGGGACATCAACGCATCCGTCGGAAAATGGCGCCTCTCGCATGATCCACCATTGCTGTTGGGCACAGATCGCCTCCCATATGACGAAACGCCCATTTTCTGCAAGAGTGGTACGCTGGTAAATGGGCGTCTTCAGCTCGCCGTCGGTAATAAGCCTGCTGACACCAGACATGCATACAAGCGCTTCCCACGGACACTGTACCTTACTATTGCAGCAAACTCTCCGAATAGGTACGTTTACAGGAACTGCATGTCGACAGGAGCCAGCATGTTTCACCTTTGATCTAACATATGTCTATCTTCAACAATCTACGAAGTCACCGCTAAGACGGGTATGGGCGCATTCGGTGGCAAGAGAGCTAGCTCGTGATCCGGGTCATATCCGACGGTTTCGGCCTGCCAGCCTTCAGCGATCCGTATTTGTGTAGTGAGATTTGGTCCTAGCACCGAGCCTGGCTGATATCGCCGAAGTCTGCGAACCTTCTTACGGGCCAGATACGATGGACTGTTTGCCGATTCGATACTGTTGACTTCGTACGTGGTACTTACTCGTTTGTGTGACTTGCAACACTGTGTTACAGCAAAGCTGCCTAGGCACGCCTGGAGCAGGCCAGCCTCGTCGATCCCTCACCGAACGGCATTCTCGGGGCGATTAGAGAACCCCGCATTCCGTTGCCTTGGAGGTCTATGCCGGACTGGTGTTTCGTTGACATATCTACGTATCTAGTTCAAAGGCAAATCTTCGGCGAAAGCATATCGCACGGCAGTGCTCCTGTGAGTCGAAACTGAGCGGTCTCCGGCGCTGGGTAAGGGTTCACTGTCTTCATCCTCTTGCCGCTTGCATAAACGCGTGATGTATAATTTCGTGCAGGAGCCAGGATCGACTCCGATTCCTGTAGTCAGCTCCCGAGAATGGTTATTTCGCAAAGCAATCCGATGGTAAAAGGCCAAAACGGAAATTGGGGGCCTTGAGAAAAGAAGAAGCTGCCTGTTATGTTGCTTGCATTGCTCAGTTCGGTGCTTTTAGCCTCTGTTGGGAATGGAGATGCTTCCGAACGGCAGCCTGGTAGCGAGTAGGCTTGTGAAGCCTCTTACCATTTGTAAACAACATTGCATATTGTGGGAACTCTTCATCCAGTCCGAAGAGGCATAATACCATGATAAAGTGATCTACTTATCGTTTCCCGAGATTCTGCAGAGTCCTCCGGGAATGTGGGGCCGCACGCCGGGAAGCCTCCGTATGCGCGGGCAAAGCCTCCGTATGCGCGGGCAAAGCCTCCGTATGCGCGGGCAAAGCCTCCGTATGCGCGGGCAAAGCCTCCGTATCGATCCAACGTCACGTCATGGGATCCGACGACCGCTCGATAAGCGCGGCAATCCGCAATTCCAGGCCAAGGTCATTTGCCTTCTAGAAATCTGGATGCTTTCACATGATAAAATCTAAATGTCCCACTGGCACAAGGGAGAGAGATGCACTCATCGCCTCACCCCAACCAGGTCCGCTCAGCTTGCGACCGCTGCCGTCAGCTGAAGCTCCGATGTCTGCGTCAGGCGGCTGACTCACAATCGTCTAGGCCCTGCTCAAGATGCAGTCGTCTTAATCTCCACTGCCAGTCAGGCACCCAGGGCAAAGTTGGGAGGCCACCGCGACGAGACCTGGTTAGGAGACGACAGCACGAACAGCATGTCTCGACGGTGGCATCGGCGGCCGCACGTGAAGCAGTAGGGTGTGACAATGTCGACTTCCGATTTCTAGATGGCCCCGATAGAGACTGCACCATGGAGATGGACTTGCTCATGCCCAACACATCACTCTTCGAATTCACGACCTTTGATACCACATCAGTACCAACAGAATATCTCGCCCTACTCCAATCACCTAGCCCGCCAGACCACAGCGCGCTCCGAATCGGCCCCCCACAAGCCCACTCCTGGTCGGACATCCATTGCGACGTTCTATCTAGGATCAATGTGCAACTTCGCGGCCTTTGCAACTCCATCTTCAGCCGCGCTAGAGACATGGGCTGCGGCGATTTCGCATCCTTCGCAGCAGCCCAATTTCAGAACCTTGACGCCTTTAGGGGTATCATGCGCAACGCACAGGAATACCTCGCCGCTGTTAAGTCCCTGCATCGCGCCATTGGTACCAAGTCTCGTCCTGCAGGAAGCTCGCCAGGGTCCGGACTGCCCCAGTCGCCACTCGAGTCAGAAGAGCAGCCTGCTCGAACCCTCAACCCGGCCCTCGCCTTGCTAGTCGTCTCATGTTTCGTGAAACTCGTCCGTCTCTTCGAAGTCTGCGTGTCCATGATACACGCCCGCGTGGCCGACAGCAGTCGCGAACCCCCACCTGTACAGGGCATGGTGTTCGCGGGCGTGACCCTCGTGGAATTCTCCACCCAAGCGCTGATGGCCGTCGAGCTTTTCCAGCACGTCCTGGGGCAGCTCCAGCTCGTGCTCGGCCTGCCGACTCCGTGGTCGGAGAAGAGTGTCTGGTCCGGCCTGCTGGCTCCGACGAGGTACCGCGATATGCTGAATGGGGATCTGGGACTTGTACAGGGCGGTTGGACGACTCGACCGGCGAAGCTGATGGACATGATGAGTGCTGTGAAGGACTCGCTATTGGAAAGGACTATTTTGGGTGGTTGAGGGTCGAGACTACTGGGGAGGTCTACCGAGATATCGCCCTGGTGCATGCCTCAAGTTTGACATGACTTCTTTCCTGAAGGATGGTACAAGGACAATCAAAGATTTGAGGATTCTATACATTTGGTATCAAGAAGCAGCACGAACAACACAATCCTGCAAGCCGAGTTTCATAGCATGTACTGCTTATATATACCACACGAGTGGAAGACCTTCAACACAAGAACACACGGAAACCCAGGACGCGAGATAACAGCCGTTACGACAACAAATTGGTCAACATGGCCCCAGGATGTACCAGACTCGGTTGAGCAGCAAATCGAGATATATCTGATAACAAGGCATGGTTTCTTGTTGTTCACATCTACTTGCAGTTGTCTGGTCATCAAGGGATTGGGCGCCGTCACCTATGGTCCTGTTTGGAACAGCAGCTTTCTTGCCTCGCTGGACACTACAGGTGACGGGTGAATGATGTTGCTAAAGTGGTGCGCTGAGGATTAAGGCGGAACAGTATTTGTTCACTAAAGCAACTGCATGGCTTGAGAAGGGCCAGTCCAAGCTCAGCTCTTGTGGTCTGAGCTGCAGATATCATCAACATGACAATTTGTGGAAGAGACCATACCGTGCAAAGAAGCCGGGTAAGTCCATAGATCAAGGGGTTCGGTATCGAATGGAGTCTGACTCGAGAGCATTTTACGCATACTACACTTGATTCTCCAAGACGGAAAAGGTCAGCACGTCCGTCGAGGAGTAGGTTATCTAAGCCGAAGGCTTTATTGACGTGACGTTAAAAAGGGGGGGTTAATTTCTATACTGGCTTTCGCTCCAGTTGTTATCGGAGCTTATCGTCGAGAAGGGAGTGGTCAAGAGCACCTAGCCAATAGCCTTCCTCTTAGGCGCTGTTTCTCTCCACTTTAAATGCCCCCCCGTACAGAAGTCAATAAAGCCTAGGTATCCCCAAATAAGCGCAAGCTCGCAGGCTTGCGCTCTAATGCGAAGCACAGCTGCAAGACGAGCTGCAAGACGAGCTGCAAGACGAGCAGCAAGACGAGCTGCAAGAAGAGCAACAAGACGAGAAGCAAGAAGAGATGAAACAAGAAAAGAAANGACGAGCTGCAAGACGAGCTGCAAGACGAGCTGCAAGACGAACAGCCGGAAGACGAGCTGTAAGACTAAGACGAGCTATAAGACGAGCCGTAAGACTAGCTATATAGAGTCTCTATATAAGAGTTATACGTAGTAGAATCAATAAACCTTCGGCTTAGTCTCCTGTTTTTTTGCCTGTAGTAGCGTGGTCGCGTTGCGTAAAAAAACAGCTTGCAGCCTCGGCCCCAACAGCGGGGGGTCCGGGGACTGCAAGTCCCTGGTACAAAGATGCTAAGGCATATATGAGATCGCTTGCACTTCGCACGTTCGCTGGTCTAGCACATGATGTTAGCCATTGCTGTAGGGGGAAACGTGATGTTTGAACCCTTTAATACTCGTCTTGCAGGCGATGCAGATCCGGAAATATATTACACATTCTATCGACTATTGATATTGAAAGATGGATGGACCGCCATAGCAAACCTAGGGTTGGTTGTCATGGTGCTGTGACTATCTTGACCCTAACCCTTTAAGACTCTGAGTGGATCTGTCCCCCAATGTACGGTTTCAATTGGCTCATCTACCTCCTGGCCCCTTGAAACTCAGAAGCATTAACCACGATAACTTCAACGCTCTGTCCTCAACAGCGGCACGACGGCTGCTTTGAGGTATTACTACAGAACGACTGACGAAATCCTATATCATCAAGCAGTTCCTACCTACTGGCAGAGTGATGAGTAGATGGTTCTTGCACGGAGGTGATATCCTAGGCTTTCGCCAGTGCGAGCTCATCTGCCCCCGTTTCGTTTCATTCCTGAAACCGCTGGACTCGCGACTCGCCCGTACGACCCCCGGCCACGCCCAGACAAGTGTCGTCGCAGCGACGGTGACAAACCCATTTTCCGGGTTTCAGTGCTCTCTCTCTCTCTGTCTCTTCTCTTTCTGTTACTCTTCAGCTTCCCTTCTCTCTGTTCCGTTTTCCTCGTCTTCGTGATCTACGCATTCGATTCTCCAGCTGGTCTGCTTTCCGTTATACCCTTCAGTCAAGGCCGGCCCAGATCTTCTGTATTTCTTCTGTCACACAGCAACACCAGACACTATGAAGTTCACGGCCCTAGTCCTCTCGCTCTGCGTCTCCCTTGCCGCGGCCGGCGTCGTCATTACACCTATCAGGCCAGACCAGGTCGTCGAGAAGAGTTCCGATGACTGTTTCTTTGGCGTGACTACGCCACAAGGCTGCGGGTATGTTTGTTCTCCTTCTTGGTGGTCAGAGTCCCGTCTCTAATATCTGCCGGTGCAGTCCGCTTAGGTCAACATGAGAGCAAGGTGGAAGATGCAACCTACCGGAACGGAGGGCGCGATCAAACAGAACTATCGCGACGAGGAGAGGCTCATGGGCTCGCGCGGCTCGGGTATCGCTGTTCAGCGTTACCGTGCGTTAACCAATTGACGGGCTGGACTGGCGAAGCTTGAAGGGAGACAACCGAGTGGAAATATGTGAACAATGCACCTTTCTACGGAAGGACGAATGCTTCCTATCAGACTTCTCGGGAAATGGGCTCGGCAGCCAAATAATACATGTTTCTCATTAGGCAGGAATTGTGGTGGATGCTATGTGTTCATGGCCATGACTGTTACAGAGGCAAAGCAGACTATTGATAACGTTGCGTCTCTGTCCAAAACCTTCTCCCTAGGCGATGATGTACGCTCTAGAATGGCTAGTAATCAAATCAAGTTTGGACAGTGTTGAGGAAAGCTGCCTAAGGACCACGAGCATCTTCGGAAGCGCGTACAGTTCGTCGTCTTGACATTACGTCTCTTTGGTTGACAACTGGTCACGAGGTACAAACGCGTTCGTTCTGTAGGATAACTACGTCTGAAGGCGACCAGACCGATGCGGAACATAAAGCTAATCGGGCAGAGCAAAGTTCAGGTGAACAGGACAAGATGAACTTATTACACTCCAACTCAAAAAGCCTAAGCAGACGACGTCTCGCACAATACATGCAAGTAATAATCACCGTTTTCCATCTTGCCATCCATGGTTCACTATTTGTATTTCTACCACATATCTCGATGGCTTTTGACTAGGATATCAACATCAAACAGAACGCCTGCCCGCCCTTTACTCTTTCCGGCCCGTCCTCTGATAAATCAAGAAAGTCGCGTACGATTCCAGATGATATACTCGGTACCAATGCATGCCAAACAGAAAATGCAGATGCGAAAATGCAGTTGATGTACGAATGAAAGTATCCGTAGATAGACAGGACAATTACAGCGCGAGAGCAAGCCCAGCAACAGCTGCCATGGCCAACCCAACCATGCTAAACGTCGTCCGGCCGCCCGCGTTCTGGCTGGCCGAGCCCGCGTCACACTCGCCGGTGAAGTTGCCGGCGCCGGTGGCAGGAATGGCCTGCTCGTTCTCGCCGCAGTTGAGATACTGTGCCATCGAGATGGTCTGGGTGGTCTGGTCGAAGACCACGAAGGCGCTGCGCATAAAGGTATCGCCCAGAAGCGAGGTCGTCCCGCTGTCAGTCGTCCCGCTGTCACTGACGGGGACGGCGCCGAGGATGCACAGGTTGCTGCTGTACTGCCAGATGAACTCATTGAAGGGCACCTTGATGGTGGCCTGGCCGAAGGTGAAGTCGACAGTGCCCGAGGACTGGGCCTGCGAGCAGGGAACCTGGTACAGCTGGCTGCTGCTGTCGAACGAGCCCTGGAAGTCGGACGCCATGGCCGAGACGATGGACGAGGGCAGGTAGCTGAGCGTGGAGCCCGAGTCGAGCACGATGGGGATGTTGGCGTTGGAGTACTGCTTCGAGGACGAGCCGGACTTGCTGAGCGCAATGCCCGTCATCTGGATCCAATACCGGTTCAGCTGCTCGCGACCTTGGGGGCCGAGGATCGGGTTGCTGATCAGCGGGCCGGTGAACTTCTTGGTGTCGACGCCGCCGAAGATGAGCACGCCGCCGTTGTTAGCGGAAACGCTGCCCAGGGCGACGCTGAAGGCGCGGCTGTTGGTGACCTTCTGGATGGCGAGCTCATCGATGAAGTTGTTGTACTCGAGGTTGAGGCCCTTGCCCCAGCCGAGGCCGAGGATGCCCTCGTTCAGGTCCGCCGACTCGGTGGCGACGCCGAACTGGGCGCTTGTGACATTTATTGTGCTCTCCGGCAGGGAAATGTCGTCGGTGACGTACTCCAGTGCCACCTCACCCTTGCCATATCGGATTTGATTTGTCTCGGATAGTTCTTGAGAGGTCGAGGACGCCGATGGGTCGTATTGGCCATCGGCGGTACACTCCTTCACCTGACTTGCTGTCAGGCCCGAGCTAGAACAGTCTGGATTCACCCAAAGCTCGTCGGAACCGGTGTCGATGGCGACCTTGACGTTCTGTCCGGGTGTTCCTATGCTCACTAACAAGGTAGATTAGTAATGCGTCTGCGGTGGCTCAAGGGTAAGCGGTGCTTACGTTCGACGAGGTAGCTGATCGAGGTGACATTGAACAAGGGGACATCCTGATCTCTTTTCCTCAGGGGCGCTGAACGTTCCCTATATGAGATCGGAAGCGACACCCAACTCTTCTGAACGAGGTCCGCGCTAGGATTCCGAGGCAGGACGGAAGCGGTACATGACACAGCTAATGCCAGGGGAACTAAGAGCTTCGTCATGACGGCGACACTGTGATGGAGGGATTCCTTGATTGGGGCGAACAGGAAGTCGAAAGGCGAAAGCAGACTCGGAAAATACACGAACCCAGGAGATATTACAAACCCAGGGAATCACCAAACAGACAGTGAAGCTATGAAAACAAAGCCCAAAACAGATATACGGACGAAGGGGGGGCGGCGGGCGGTATGACCCATTAAGTATGAATTTACGCTTGCGCTCTGGAAATTGGCACCAGGCCGTTTCAAAGTCTTGGCGGCGAGACAAGAAAATCCTACGACGGGTCCGGCCACAGTCAGGCTGTCGCTGCCCCAGCTAGTGCCCTTGCAGCGCCCCCAGGTTGGGGTCCGTTGAAGGTCACTGAAGGCGGCGATTCCAGTGCGGAGGGACATGGCCTCCGTGCCTGCAAAGAACAAAGCCGGCGTCGGGAATACAAAGTAGAGGCGCAGCAGGGCCTTGGTTTCTATTTCGAAAGCGACAACACCATTGGCCAGTTGGGGTGGGAGTAAGCGTAAAGTACTTGGTCACGGTTTGGCCTCCAGCCTCAAGCTATGCGTAATGACGCGGTCCCTCCCAAAGAGCATGACTTCATGCTCAAACACTGTGGCGTTTCCCGTGTTTCCTATCTTGCCGCCGAGTCTGGAGAGCTCGCTTCTGCCTTTGAATTGTTTCGGACTCTATTGCACGACAACTGTGAAGAGGCCACAATACGCTCTCACCCTTTTGTCGTATCTGAATAACGCATCCAGGACGTCGTGAGTCATGGAAAGGGATTCATTTCACGAAGAGTTGGGGGCCTGGCAGTTGGTCGGAAGAGGGAACGGGAACCAAAGATCTGGTTTCAGTGGATCTGGCATGTGCGTGAATGTGTCACCGACTCTCTTCCAAGGATGGAGCAGATCGGCAGCCGCCAAGGACTGCCCAGACCTCCAGCCATCCATCCAGCCACACAGCCACACTTCAACTGCGCGCCGTCCTTTCATTCTCCGTTGAACATCAGAGAGAAGCTTAGCCCAGCCCGCATTAGCATAGGCACGAACGCTTGAATTGACTTCGGCCGTACAGAAGCGCAACATGTTCAAATCAGTGCGAGGAGAAGAGCGGAAACCTTAAGTTTGGTCGGATGTCAGCCGCAAGTGCGACGACGGATCTGCTGGCAATCTACTATTTCCGAACGTCTAATTTGCCTGCTTCCAGCTGCCAAGCCCTTTGGCGTCGCCGTCCGAACCGATCACAGACGTCAACACTAAGTCTAAGCCGAGCCTCACTGTCAGCTCGGAACGACTTTCCGATTCCGTCCAAACGGCGCCTTGAAACTGATCTGATGATTATGTCCGGATGAAACTCGGCTCCCCATACATAGACTGAATTCATGGATTAGTACTTCAATATCTAAAGCCATATCAAGCCCTCGGCATGGCTTCACTATGTTAGTGTTCTGGAATGCTGGCGTCGGAGAAGACGTCTCGTGCGAGGCGCTTGTCACGGCTGCTAAAGGCTCAGAATGAAGAAACGACATGCAGTGGTTGGAACCAATGTCTTCTGAACCATACTAGCAACTGTTATCCTTCATCAAAGTGATACCTTTCGGCAAGCATACACCTGACAGCGAGAGCAAGCGATATTCGAACATCCCACTACCGTGCCCACGAGCCAGCATCTCAAAGTCTCGACTTAGTCTTCTCCCACACCTTTGCTGCTCTCTCCTTCAGATAATCTCCTCCATCGCGGCTGGCCACGTTAGCTGCCGCCACTCCGGCAACAGAAGCGCCGAGGCCCTGGACGGCTCCGTTGACTGTCGCAAGTGCCACAGCTCCACCAGCGCCCGCGCTCTGGAACAAAGCGAAGGAACTTCCAGCGGCGACGTTGCCGATGCCCGCCTGGACGCCAGCAGCGAGTGATCCGCCGATCACACCTCCCGATCCAAAGCCAACAGCTCCCAGTAAGGGCGCAGACACGGCTCCGGGCACAGCTACCATGAACAGTGCCGCGACTCCCATGCCAGCACTGACGGCTGCACCGGGGTTCTCTACCGCCCATGATCCAGCCTTGATGAAGCACGGTCAGTCTTCTTTAGAACACACATCGCTTCCCCCAAGCAGATCGGGTCTTTAGGAAGGAGTGGCAGGCACTCACCTTCTTAGCAGCAGGACCGAGAACTGTCATAGCCTGCTGAGACTTCTCCACCATCTGCGCAATGCCGGCTTGAGCGTCGATTTGACCCATGTTGTCCTTAGCGGCGGATAGAGCTGCGTTCGCGGGAAATGTAGAGCCGGCCATGGCAGCACGCGAGAGGGCTAACGCGTCGGCAACCACACGGGCCACAACCACTTGTGCGATCCTGAACTTGGCTAAAGTCAAGCCTGTCTCAGCGACTGGGAGAACAGAGTTTTTCAGGAGGACTTCCGCCTTTCCAGGAACCTTGGCCAGGCTGCCACGAATCCCGGCGTCGGTGGCCTTCTTGGCGGGGAACGACAAGCCAGGCGTAACAGACTTGAGGGCGGACAACATGTTTGTCGAGGCGGTGTAGGGGCTTGTCCGGTGCTAAGGCAGTAGAAGAAATTAGAATCGCTGTGGAGGAGTGCTGATATGAATATGTAGGTCAGGCTACCTACTTAAAAAGAGTGAAAGCTACCCTAACTGGGAAAGGAGATAAGTGACAGGGCTTTCGGATCGGAGAGGAAAAGGAAAGTGTTCCGTAAGTTCAGCCGTTATATAGTTGATCATGAATGATGGGTTTGCCTGATTGTCAAGTCAGCCTGGTTTCTTGCTGTTGGTTGCTTTCGTCCGATGAGGTGCAATGATTGGTTGGAAGCGGGAGGCCAGGCAGCACAAGGTGAAGGAGGTGAAGGTGAAAAGAGGTGAGTTGAGCATGCACGTGGTTGTATTTCCCGGCGACGCCTCCCTCTTGCGGTCCATTGATCACGTCTCTGCAGCACATGCATGTCTGGATGTGTTGCTTCGTTTGGTTTACCTTGCTTATCTCTTATATCAAGGTGTAGTGCTATCTGACCACAGCGGAATGTAGCCAGGAGTACTATAAGAGCAGATTGATAGCCATTCTCCTGCCTCCTTCTAATTTCTTCCTCCTGCTGTGTTCTCGACGTATAACTCTGTGAGAGCCCACAGACCTGGACATCAGACATAGTCCTACCTCCTAGGGTTGCTGCGTGAATCGGATACACTGAGAGTTACAACAACACGCCCACAGCCTTCTCTGAGAACCTGCTGTCCATAATTCCTGCGCCTCAAGGTATACGTGTTGCCCCTTGCTCAGAGACATGTCTTCCAACCATTATCTTAACCACTCTTTCTGAGCCAATGTCGTCCTCCCTTGTTTCGCTGCGACGACGACGGCGATCCGATTTCGCCTGTCAGTCGCCCCAGGATACGTAGGCATTCACACAAGGCAGCCAGCGCTATGGCTACAATGCCAACAACTGCCAGGGGAAGGAGCACAAAGCCCGAAATGCAAGCACAGGCTAGCGGATCACCGGTACGGTTCCCAGCGAATCTGAACCAAGGGAGTGTCGCTGACTTTGAATTGTCATTGATGCTGATGCCGCGCTGAGACAAAAGTAAGCGACGGTCGAAGCAAAGAAAACTAGAATGCTCCTTACCTCCATGTTGTCGGCAGCGTCCCATTCCTGATCGCTATTCTCAAGCTTCTTTCCGAGCTCCACGGCCTCCCATAACCTGGCTGTTTTGTCGACCACGGTTTCCGAGCGAGCGTCCTAAGCTGGTACCGGGAAGAAAATGAAGCCAGTGCTCCGTTGACGATACGCTATCGAGTAAAGGGCAAACATGGACCCAAAAAGAACGAGGATAGTAGCATAGCCGTAATAGAAGAGGGACGTCGCAACCGCAGACGGAATTGTAGCCTTGATGATCACTGGTGCGCCACGGATATCCCGGTAAGTCATGTTGGAAGCCATCTGCATCCATGCCTTGACCCTTCGCCACCGGGAGTTGTGTGAGTCTGGATGCTTTTTGTGACCGTTTGTGTCTGAGGGGCTCGAGGTCGACAGGTTTGTCATGGCAGACTCGTCGCTCGAATGTCGATCCTATGTTGAAACACCATGTAAGCCCTGGAGCCAAAGTCTCTAGGATGCGAAAACCTGAAGGCTTACCTGTTCGAGGGGCACATCGCAGACGCAGCTCAAGACTTTATCTATCCTGTGCGATGAACCACTTGTAACCCCAAGCACCTGGGGTATTCTACCTTTCAGGGTCTGATTTAGCGGCCTCGCAAGATTCGTCTTCCTCCGCTTTCTGTAAGGCATCTCATCTTCCGAGGTCGTCGAGTCCGCATCCGCAGAACGCCTGCCAAGTCTCGGTCGAGGATGCCCGCATGGGCGAGCAGAAGATGAGTTATGGTCCAGGTCAGCCATGAGAAGAGCAGCGTGCCAAAAAAGTGTAGGGAATGCGTATGGTAGGGTGTAGGACGCGGAATCTTGACACCTTCGCCCGCCTGAGTGGTCATTGAAGTTACATGTACAGTACGTTGGCCGCAGGTGAATCCCAAGGCAACATTCACTTATCAAATTTGTCCACTATCGCAATTCGACGGCTTGGGTTCACTCCGTCATCAGCACCTCCGTGAAGACAAACACACGAGCACTAAGTATCTGTCATTACGTATTTCCTTTCTGCAGTTACAACAATGGTCGTTATCGTTATCATCCATGCCAGTCCAGTCTAGTGGTTCGAAGGTTGCACAGCAAAGGAATGGCTAAAGACCTCGAACATCACGATAGCTAGCAGAGAACGAGGTGACCACGGCCATCGACAAGATGCTGATGAATACTTCGATGACAGCAAGGTGACAGCACTTACAACAATGTAGCTTTCTATTGAAACCATTATCAGACCAGTTGTTTATGATCGGGCGATCCCTTCTAGCGGAGGCTTTAGATGGGCAGAAGTGCAGCTCTGGATTCGAGCCCCAGGGCGGACTTGCAGCTCGCAATGAACTGAGCAGAGAACTTCATAGCTCGGGCGTACGAAGCTCCCTCCAGACGTCTATAAAATCCCCCCAAGAAATCCGTCAAGAAATAACAGCCGTTAGTTTGAATCTTCCATCGCAGTTTCTTCAAGTCAAAATGCCGTGCCGTCAGAGCATGAATTCGCTTCAACTTTGCGATCTGCTGCAGAATCCCAGCCACGGTATGGGCCATTGCAAATGCTCTTTCTTTCTTAGTATATAGCTAACTGAAGTTGATTTAGGCCTTCAAGGCGACTTCTCTATCATGAACGGTGCGAGCTTTTTGGAGTTCGAAGTGTTCATCATCAAGGCTTCGGATGGTTGGGGCGAATCCGAGGACCTAACAGAAGGGTGTGAATCGCTGGAAATGGAGAACCACTCGAAGCTGCTTGATATAGAAGGCAAAAGCCTCGCAACGTGTGCTCCAAAGGTGTCATAATCCATGACATCTGGAGCTGTTCGTACGAGAAAGAAGGTTGCTTGACCCGCTAGGAGCTGCATTTTCTCATGCTCGTTTGGATTTAACGTTCTGGTAAAGTCCTTTGACTGAACCGTTAGGAAGACTTGTAGCGTCACTCCGAGGGCTGAATGCCCCTGCCTGACATTCTCAATTGTACACGATATTCCCGGCTTGCTATACTGATAGATCCTCTCAATTACCGTTGCTAATCCTGATTGATAGCTTGCTCGTAAATCACGCCGAACCGTGCCAGACATGCAGACCGAACTCCCCAAAGTATGCGATGCCGATGGAACCAATGATTGAAACCACGCCTGCTTAGCTTGCCGCATTGGCACCTTCCATGGTCTACAGCATGGATGCCCCCGTCAACGTAGGAATGTAAAGTCCGAGGTTCTACGGACAAGCCTCCTCAACAGCCACATTGGGCTTTGCTTGCCGTGAGGTCGAGTACAGCCGGAACTGCACAAAGATAACGACATCCTCGATAATTGTGCCCAGGGATCCCAGAAGCCACGGCAGTGCTGTGATGATGTACTGTGGCTTTTGGGAGTATGCGATGAGACTCGCGCCATATGTGAAGTTGCCTGTGAGCGAGAGGAGGAAGAAGAGCAGTGCCAGTCCCTCGCAGGACTTCTCCCTGTAGTTCTTGATGATCTGCGGCACTCGAGCACTAGATGACAATAAGTTATTAGCAGGCATTCTTTTCAGCGAGATAGACGGGTTAGCCAACATACCACAGATAAGCGACAGCACTGAGATAGCCCAGTGCAAGCCCAATCTTCGAAGTCGTCTGCTCCGGCTCAGGCAAGCCGGGATCAGCATCCCAGGCCCCCATCTTGTAGCTCACGAACCACCCGGCCGCGCCGACCACCCACACAGCGCCCAGACTCAGAGCGTTATTCAGCCAGGGGTGGCTGTCGGGCCTGTCGTCCTCGCCGGTGATTATGCGGGCGAGCGAGATCTCGCTGCTGTCCTGCCGCATGCTGTGCCGGCGGTGCGAGCCGGGCAGGCCGAGGGAACTGCTGCGCTGCCGCGCGAGGAGGGGCGAGTCCTCGCTCGCGTCGGAGTCGGCGTCGCCGGCCAACGTGCTGCTTCCCGTCGAGGAGGCGCGAGGGTGCCGGCGGCTGTGCTGTGAGCGGGATCGCCGCCGGGCGTTAATGGTGTTGTAGTAGGTGCATTGGGTTATCAGGACAATGTCGGCAAAGCAGAAGTAGACTGCTAGGCCTATTGCGGTGGGAGCGAGGGAGGTGAAAAGGGCCCCTGATGGGAGTTAGTTCGGGTCCGGCGCAGGTCACAATGTCGGGCCAATAGCGTACCTAGAAGATTGGCAACGTCGCCTAGCAGCCATATGAAGAGGAAGCCCATGGACAGGCCGTCTGCGCTCTTGGCCTTGTAGTTGGCGATGAGTTGTGGTAGCTACGTGTTACGAGTTAGTCATATCTGGTTGCCAATGGCCACAGTTCGAGGTAAACATACGAGAAGACATATCCAGGCTGTCAAGCTTATGCTGCCAAAGATGCCTGATATGGCCTGGTTAACGGACGGAGGCTGCATCACCGCCGTCCAGACGACGGACAATGGAGCCGCCATGGGTGAATATGTATGGCAGAACAGAGGATTAAGAGAGAGAGAGGGACTCGGGAGGAGTGTCTGGTGAGATAGCAGCGCCTGGCGGATCAAAAGGCGTTGGACTGTTATAGCAATTGGCGACTAGAGGGTAAGGGCTGCGCAACAGGAGTCAAGTGGGATGAAGGTGAAGCGGGCTACAGTCACCAGGTCCCTATCGCGGGTTACTCAGAGATAAGACATTTTACCCTGCCCCCACCAATCAGCAGGGTCAGATGTGGTCTTCCTTACGTGGTTTTTCCTTGCTCCTGATAGGCGGGTTGACCGATAAGCTCCCAGCGCGGGGGAAGGTGCAGTGATGCAATGTGTGGAGAAAGGCATGATGCACGATTTAAAGACCCTAGCTGCCTGGGACAGTTTGGATCTCGGTGGCTTTGCACCGACATCCGACGATGGGCATTCCAGCACCAACTTCAGCCAGATCCATAACGAGATAGTTTGTCGTGCAGCTGTAGGGAGAACAGGGACCTTTCAAGACTCATGTCTTCGAGAGTGTTTTCAGACGACCCGCTGACCACCACTGCCTCTAAAAGAGGAAGCAGCCGAAACGTCTCACGTGGAGTTACCGCCTGATCATTTGATTCGCTGAGATGCGTTCCTGCGCCAACCCCTGCGCAAGGACGGTACCTGAGCTGTCATGAGCTGATAGGCAGGCAACATCAGCCTTGCAAGTCTAACGATGCTAATATGTCCAGAGCTGGCATCTTCCCTGACCGGTTGTGGATTCTGGACTCAACCACCTGATTCTGTCTCTGTCTTATTGTGCGGGCTTTGTATCTCAGCACAGTTCTCTCCTGCCGGCTGCGCTTGATTCAGCTATAAGAAAGTCAACGTGCTGTCTTGACTCGTCGTTGTCAAAGCTTCCATTTCCGGTATCGAAGGTTTGCAAAAGAAGACGAGACGAGCTGAGATGAGGTGGTCTCTCCTCATGGCTGGCCTCGTGGGCCTACCAAAAGCTCTAGCATGGGGTGGTACGTTTACAATCTACCTTGGGCAATAAGTCCGGCCTGAACTTTATCACTTACACAGCTATCCGCCCAGGTTTCGGCCACATCACTGTCGCATATGTCGCCTCCGACTTTGTCCTCCCGGAGACAGCATCCTACTTCCAGGTTCTCCTTCGCAACGACTCCTCCTCCTATCTCGCCGGCATCGCAACCTGGGCCGACTCGATCCGCTACACAAAATGGGGTCGCTTTACCGGGCCTTTCCACTTCATTGACGCGAAGGACAACCCTCCTACGAACTGCAGCGTGGATTTTGAGCGGGACTGTAAGGAAGAGGGCTGCGTAATCACCGCGATCGCTAACTACACCTCACGTCTACTTGACTCCAGCCTGCCGGCCTGGGAGCGTGCGCAGGCGGGCAAATTCGTGGTGCATTTCGTTGGGGACATACACCAACCGTTGCACACCGAAGATGTCGCCCGGGGAGGTAATGGTATCCACGTGCGCTTCGATGGGGCGGAGTTGAATCTGCATCACGTTTGGGATAGCAGCATCGCGGAGAAGATTGTTGGTGGTGTGAGGAGGGCGCCGTACGCCGAGGCAAGGAGGTGGGCGGACGAACTGAGCGACGGTATTCGGACAGGCAAGTTCGAGGCGTCGAAAAGGAACTGGTTGGAAGGTGTGGCCCTGGAGGAGTCAAAGGAGGCGGCGCTCGCTTGGGCTAAGGAGGCGAATGCGTTTGTATGCTCTCATGGTGAGTTCTAACCTGTCATGTCCCTTCAACGCGCTGTAGGCTAACATTCTGAAGTTCTTCCGGAAGGTCCTGAAGCTATAGTCGGCCAGGAACTGGGGAAAGAATACTTCGACGCTGCGGCTCCTGTCATCGAGGCCCAGGTCGCGAAGGCGGGCTACCGCTTAGCAGCCTGGCTTGACTTGATCGCCAAGTCGATTACTGAAAACGAATCGGGTCTTGCTGATGATTTGTAATATCATCAGGTTCGGGGCGTGTGGTGTCCAATTTTTGATCTAGCAGGCGTCAATCTTCAACGGAACCGTTCTTGGAAACGAAGACTTTGGGTAACTGTCAATTGGCTGGGTTATGTATGATATACGATGCCAGGATGAACGTGGAAATAGACGCTTCTGCATGTTTTCGAGGGTTTTGATTTTGGTCGCGGATCGAGCATCGATGATCGACGTTTGGGAGATCCTCTGCCGTGAGCGGACATCATCTCATGTACAAGCGATGTTTTCTGTTGAACTTTGTCGAGTGCCTCCCGGTTGCCCTCATCGTGTTTTGAAGATCATCCCCAGATTTTCCGGCCGTTCTTGCGATCGAGGCATCGTGTGCCGATGTTGCCGTTCGAGGTCGGGGTGAGCTCCTCATATTCGTCTCAACTTCGCATGCCAAGTTTCAACACGCGGCACCGCTGTGGGTAAGGGATAGCGAGACCAGAGACCAAATCCCTACCGCGACATCAAAGAACCTAGCTCCTCACACGTGACCAATGCTCTCCCTGCGAAAGTCGAAACTCAATACTGAGCGGGTTTGTAGGGGTCTGTTTCAGCATATAGCCAGGACTTCAATCTTTTGGGGTCTTTTCCGGCCGAATCGGCACGGACAAGCAAGCACTACTGTGGGAAGGAATGCATAGAGCCAAGTCAAACTGCCGTGGTAGGACATCACCTCTCAGGCTCAGCACGTAGTAGTTCCTACCTTGATTTATTTCAGTGTGCAATCAACGTTGTATGTGCCCTCGCATCTAACCAACAGAGTCATTGTTGGCCTTGGCGCCAGACCTTCGACAGGCCGCACTTCTGACATACACAGTCTTGGCCAAGAATCATCTATTAATACTAACCCTCAGCTCTATGGGGAAACCTAAATGAAGTGTGCCGACATCCGGCCTCTATCTTTGTTGCAGTTACTATAGTACGCTGCAGTACTAGTAGGCCTGTCCAGACGATGCCCGAAGACTCCGTTGTAGACCCGTCCAAGGGAACGACAAAGCTCATTCTTGTTTTGTACTGTGTATAGTAGGAGCTGTAGAGTACTGGTATTAGCCAACGAGGCCCAGGCAACAGCTTTTTGTGTAGAGAAATAGTATCGAGCTGTCAAGGAGAAGCTGCAAGCAGGGAAGCCGGAAATCACCAGACTGTTAGCTCAACGACTGTGGCGCTTCTTCCCGAAGCTTTCCTATTTCATGGGTTCAACAGGTGTCGATGATTGGAGGCGACATATACAAACTCCGGGGTGGGTCGTTCCAAGACTGCTTCAGGCTCGGTTACGGTCTTGGCCCCCGCGCTAGAGTCTCAACCTCCCTTCAGAATGATGACAGGGACAGAAGGTACCAGCAACGGAAAGGACCCGCGTGTCTGTCGACTACTATGTATGTCAAGTATAATCTTTTTAATACAACCATCAAAGTCTCCAAGCGTCATAATGAGCCGATTTTGCCATCTGGGCTGGAAAGCCCTGCAATGAACTCCTGTCAGTCCCTCATTACTGGCAGTAGACTTGTGCCGAACAAGCAGGACCCTGGATTCAAGGGAATATCGGCGTGCAGGCCCCTGGGGCATCGTCTACCTAGCTACATACATCATCTCCGGTGACATACTACAGTACGGCACCCATGGATCACGGTACCTCTACGGCAACCGGAGCCTCGGCAGCCACTTGCTTTGAAGCGAGAGATACCTTCACTGCTAGCGGTGGTAATCTGTCAAGCAGGCAGGCGCAGCTTTTAAAGGAAAATGCTGCTCCAGGAGACCTTGCGAGGCTGGCACCGTGCTGCGGTTCGTTGATCCTCGGTTGGAAGCGAATCACGAGAATCATGGCAGGCTCGAAGAGTACAACTCTCGGTCTCTGGGTTATAGATCGCCGTAAACCAAATGATCATTCAGGCGACTGACAGGCCAGCGAGGGGACCTAGTAGTACTGCGGTTGAGCGGCACAAGTACCAGTGACAGGCCAGAAGCGGCAACAGACTCGGGCCGTGTGAGGCGCGCGGTCCACAATGACCGGCAGTCCTCTGGCTCACATTGAAAATAGGCGTTGGACAAAGCGGACAGGATGAACCAGACAGCGAGGTACCGATGGATTTGCGCCGTAATGACAGGGCAGCAGAGTCGAAGAAGGTTGAGGAAATGGAGCTGCCAAAACCAAAGAAATGGAGCCAGAAGTCCGAGCGCGCTTAAAGCCACTTCTCGTTTCGCTTCATCCCGAAACTTAGTGTGCTTGATCATCTTTCACGCTAGTGCTCTCATTGGCCACTTGGACGGCAGACCCGCTGTCAACAGGGTTCCCTGCCAGATCTCTGACGACTCGAGCCGCATAACTACGATCCTAACACAGCATCTGAACCCAGAGGCTGAAATATCAACGACCTTTCTTAGGCCACTAGACCAGATGATGTTGAGACGGCGAATGTCTTTCGGCATATACTCGCCGGTACTTCGTTCAACCGCATCGAGGTACAAGCTGCTCAACCCCACAGCCACCCAGATCGCCATAGCGCGCACATCTTTTGCTGATGTATCTCAATGCGTTCCTGAAATTCACGTCGCTCTCGTGGATCCGTCCGTGGACTGTGGCTATGGCTTCCCTGGTTCTGAACCTCCACTTTGAGCCTACAGCTTCGGGCTTGCAAGGACCCCTTGCCCATGGTCCCTTGCCCTGGAGGTTTGAGGCTGTTCCCCTTCTTCTCCTAACCCCCGACACCGCGCTCCTCTCTATCTCCCCTGCCTCGTGTTTTGAGATCGCGGAGACACAGGCTTCTAGTGTAGCCTTTTTGCAAGCCTCCTGTTCCTGCGTCCCCTCTTACAAGGCCTGCCATCATGATGCAGGCTTCCTGGTCGCAGAAAGCTTGGCGACCACGCCGTGGCCCCGAAATCCTCTTGGCAAGATATAAGAACTCCTGCTTGGCTTTCTTATTTCTCGTCCTGCTCCCTCCATCCAGTCTTCTGTGCAAGCTTCTACCGTTCCTTTCTTTCGTGTGTGTTTCTTCACTTTCCACGGCACCGGCAGGTCTTCCATTCATTCGTTCCT
Organism: Coniochaeta prunicola; assembly: GCA_007388105.1. Classification (NCBI taxonomy): domain Eukaryota; kingdom Fungi; phylum Ascomycota; class Sordariomycetes; order Coniochaetales; family Coniochaetaceae; genus Coniochaeta; species Coniochaeta prunicola. Next base: position 227,950 of record SMOB01000288.1, read on the forward strand.
TTCTTGGAAACTAAGCTGTCAATATTATCTTGTTTCTGTCGGGACTGTCTGTGACCATTCCTTCGCAACATCCGACTTTCAAACTATCGGTCTGGAACCATTTTGAACGCTTTTATTTTCAGTTCTTACGCCGCGATCTCAAGGAGATCCATACATACAAGTATCGACCTGAACCCAAAACGATCCTCGACGACTACAAATCCACGGCGTCATCAACATGTTGGTCAAGACAGCACTGGTAGCCCTTGTCGGCCTGGCTGTTGCTTCTGAAGCCGCTTCTATTCACCATACGCCGACAACGAACAGGCTCTCGAGGAGGCAAAACAGAAATGGGGGCAAGAATAACGGAAATGCTGGAAATGCTGGCAATGCTGGAAACAACAACGCCAATGCCGGATCAGCCACATGCCTAGCAGCCAATGCTCTCCAGACAGGATCTCAAATCACAGGCCAGGTCAACAACGTTGCCGCTGATGGCCAAGTCAACTCCCTTACGTGAGCACATCGATCGTACCCACCGAAAAAGTACGGCTGCTAATCCTCTCATTTAGAGACAATGCCAACTTCATCAATTTCTGTTCTGGAAAGACCCTGACCAACGGCCTCCAGCTCAAAGGTGGTTCCTGCAATGGTGTTGGTAAGGAAGAAGGCCCCTTGCCGCGGATCTACCTATACTGGCTTACTGACAAATCTCCCAGTTATGGGTGACATTCCCGCTACTTCCAAGATGGTGTCCACCATGATTACCAACCCCAAGAACCTGGACACGATACCTGAGAAGACAACGTTCAACATCGCGGTCAGCATCGCCAACATGGCTCTCGGATCCTTCACCAACGCTACGAGCACCTACTACACTGCTCCGCAACAAGTCGACGGCCAAGGACGGATCATCGGCCACACCCACGTGACAATCCAGGATCTCGGCTCCTCACTCAACCCAACTCAACCACTGGACGGCGAGAAGTTCGCCTTTTTCAAGGGTATCAACGATGCCGGCGACAACAACGGCAACCTTGTTACTCCCGTCACTGGTGGTCTTCCCGCTGGCAACTACCGCGTCTGCAGCATGGCTGGTGCCTCAAACCATCAACCCGTCCTGATGGCAGTCGCTCAGCGTGGCGCCCAGGATGACTGCAAGTACTTCTCCGTTGTGGCTGCTGGTGCCGGCAATGCCGGTAACGGTAACGGCGGCAACGGCGGAAATGCAGGAAACGCTGCGGGTGGCACAAACAACGCTGCCGGATCCGCTGATGCATCTGCTGCCTCAAGCTCGGCTGTTGCCGCGTCTACATCTGCCGCAGCTGCGGGTGGTAACGGCGGCAACCGTGGTGGCCGAGGTGGCAAGGGCAACGGAGGCAAGGGCAATGGTGCTGGTGCCGGTGCCGCCACTTCTGTCGCTTCAAGCTCCGCCGATGCTGCCGCCACGTCCGCCGCGGCCACGTCCGCAGCCGCAGCCACGTCTGCCGCAGCTGGTTCCGGTGGAAGGGGCGGCAATAGGGGCGGTAAGGGTAAGGGTAACGGCGCCGGTGCCAATGCCGGTGCCGGTGCTGCAACTTCCTCTGCCGCCGCAGACACCACCACCGCCGCAGCCGCAGCTACATCAGCCGCAGCCGCCACTGGAGGCAAGGGTGGCAAGGGTGGTAAGGGCGCAGCCGGTACCAACAACGCCGCAACAGGCGCCGACGCCGGTGCTGCCGCCGCTGGTGCCGCTATCGGAGGCATCGCTGCCCCGGCGGTTACCAACACTGGCGACAAGACCAGGGCGTTTGCCGTGAACGGCGACACTTTCGTCAACGAGGCTGCCGCCAAGCAACGGGCGTGCGCCATCCAGAACAACCAGTGCGCCGACGCCGTTAACTCGGGCAAGGTGCCGGGGAAGACTGTCGCTGATTGCAATGCGCAGGAGGAGGCTTGCAATGCTGCATAAAAGACAGCTTACAATACTGGTGTGCAAAAGGCTACGACGTTGGTCGTGGTAGGGGATTGTTGACGATACCCTGATCTCTCTTGGCGGAGATTTTTGTGGCTAAGGAGAGCTGCTTGTATGGACGGTCTTTGGGATACCGGTGATTTTCTTTCTTACAACTTATCTTACCGTTAATGAATGGAACTGCCGGTTGCTTGTGTCGTTAGAGGGAGTGAGTGTACGGTATGCTGCCTCTTAGGTAACCGCATCTAGAAAATTGAACATCACAGAACTTGAAAAATATCGTCTCTTCAACTGGGACAACCAGATCAGGGTATACAACACCGTAGAAAAGAAATGAGCTAAAAATAATACCAGTTGAACCGAAGGGTGACCGCTAACCGGGCTCGAGGGAAAGCAAAGGGGCACGTTGAGCACCAAGAAATCAGGGGATTGCCAAAGGGATTCTCGGATCTCCCTCAAGTCTTCATGCCGTGTCGCAGTGTGGAAGATTGACCCAGGAAGCGTACAGTTCTGAGACAACGGGGGTGCCGGTTTGTGTTGGGCTCGGTCGTTTCGGTGAAACTTGGGGTCAGGAGTGGTCTAGGTCTAGGGGTTGTTCGCGCGTCCTGGTCAATGTCTTGCTCACGGAGAGTCACAGCAAGCACGAACGAGGTAATAGCGCTGAAAGAGCTATATTAAATTGCTGGATAGTATGAAAGTGTGAGTCTGAACCGTAACTATCAGATATTGCCTGGGACGGCCCTAGAGCACGTCGTTCCTTATACAAGAGGCCTCGGGGTGGGCCCAAGCGGTCCCAAAGAGAGGTTAACTGGTTTCTAACCTTAGCGTGTGTAGAACGGTTATCAATCGGGGGTTGAGTCCTTTCAAATGTTGCCGGTTGCTAGATAGGCTCTGAAAATTGTTTAGTTGGTTGAAGTAAGAACGGTCGCTTCGGAAGGAAATTCAGCTCCCACGAAGGTCATGTCCGGAATTGTGTCCGGAATATCATAGCTGAGGTTAGACTCCTGCTTGAACCATACACAAGACGATTGGGAAGCTGGCTGGAGTCAGATTGAACATATATTGGAGTCAAATCTCGGCGTTTGGTCCCGTGTAGATGCTTCGGTGTGTTAATGTACAATCTCTCGCAAGAATTTGACAAGCTTAAGCACTGGACAGCCCCCAAAAACGGTTGTTACAGAATTATAAACATTAAGGGGTATAATGTACAACCTAAATCCCACAGTCGCCGCGTGCAACATCAACTCGACAAGGCGACCTTGCCATCACCCGCCTCATCCTCCTTGACCACATATTCATTTCTCTTTTTTCTGCAGCTCACCCCAATCTTAAGAAGGCGGCGCAGGGGGGAAGGCCTCAGTAGCGGTACTGCCAGCGGTAGGCACGGGTGGAAGGAACAGCGGTAAGTAGGTAACGGCGAGCGACATCACTATTCCCCTCAATCTGGTCAGCTTTTGCTCTCTTCTCGACAGATCATTCCATTCTTATCAGAATAGCGGGTTTGAAGACGTACGCGACATGCCGACGGAGAAGTACCCGGGCGTGCTGCTGTTCTTCTTGCTCTCCTCGCTCTCTCCCAGCCAGCTCTGGACGCTGAACACGAAGGCGGCCCAGCCAATGTACCGGTTGCGCATGAAGATGGCGGCCATAGGGAGGGTGGAGGACAGGGTCGAGCTGAAGTCGGTGCTTTCGCCGCTGGCGGCAGGTTCTTGGTAGGGGATTACTGGAAGACAAATCGGTCAGTTTCGGTGCTGCCGCGGTGGGAGTTGGACCATGTGTGGGTTCAAAGGGGTATACGTACTGAGGTCGGGTCGGCGGACCTCCTTGCTGCTACCTTTGGAAGCCATTGTGAACGATTTGCCTTCCGGTCTTTCGTTGTATTGTTGGAGAGAGCTGGTGGGGATGAAGTACCTAGCTCGTGGATAGGGGCAATTGAAGGGTCGAGTTTGTGGTGATGTTCCGTCCTCGAGTGGGATAGCCTTCCCCACAAAGCTCAGAGCTGGAGATGAGGCTAGCGCAAGGCTGGTGGAGTGACCCACTTTTCTCAGTCGCTGATCATGGCTGATAACTTCCAAACCTGACCCACTACAGATTGCTTCTTCCCATGACACGCATCCAAGTCTACGTGCTCAGATCTAATCCATGGTTTCTGAAAGCCAAGTTGCCTAATATTCCATGCTTCTCAGATCATATGTTCACTGTTAGGGGTTTTTTGCCGCATCACAGGGTATTTCAGAGCTCCGTAGTCTTGTATCCAACTCATGTCCGCCCGGTTCTCTGAGAGATCTCGTCACAAGGATAGGATGTTCCTGCTGCTTGGCCTGTCTGAGATGATCTCAAATCTCCTGCTCTCAAAAACTTCAAGACAGTGTTTGGTTCAGGTCTCGACCCGCTTGATCGCTGACACACAATACCGCCTGTACAGCTAGCTTCCTTGGGATTAAACTTCCTGATATCGACGTGAGACGTCGAACTGCGGAATGCGCTGTAAGAAGACCTACAGAGAACAAGATCACGGCTGCAAGACGACAACGGAGGAGGAATTCATCTTTGATAGTAAAGGTTCTCGAGCTGATAACGCCTCTGACCACGAGCATGTCGATGGCCGGGTATCAGAACCGTATCGACTTCAGCATCCCAGTTCACCCAGCAGCGTTAATACGTATCACAGTATGGCCAAGCGGTTGCTAAATTGACAGGGTGGCTGAAGGATTTGAATGGGAAGCGAGTCGTGGCTCAGCACGGGAGCAGTATGGGGCTACCGTTTGACTCAATGAGGTCAATTGCCAACTTCTCGCGACAGTCGGCTGACAACTCGACATATGGGAGGAATTGCGTCGCTTCGTGTTCCCATCGGAGCTGAGGCGTCAAACGCCGGGCCCTCAAAAGACCGCCGGCCTTGGTAATTACCTACTACGTTACGGCCCACGGCTCCGTCGGGTTACTAAATCCTCCGCAATCCAACACAAGATCGGATGTGAATCCAATTTGCTGCGCTAACGGAGTGATGTCAGCTTCGCGGTCGTATCTATGCTCAGTCCCTGGCATTCCGGTCTGAAAGACAGATGTCGACCACCCGCAGCATCCGATTCTTAACCTTGGTGCGAGAGCAAGGTTCAATCAGCCCGAGAACTCTAAATCTCATCTTGACTGTTCGTCCGCCTATCCCCGCCGTCCGAACCGGAGATATATCGCCGCAGCTTAGAGAGCTTGCCGTTTCCCCGTTGATTCGGAGGTGCAACACGATAATTTAGACGTACCCATCTCCATGCCATGTTCGGCTGCGCCCTGTCACATCTACGGATCTCCACCACTCGTGCAGTCCCAAGCATCGCTCGTGATGCACGGCGTGCGCTGGGCGGGGGAGACCTCACCGTGCAGGAAGTTGTCTTGGCACTTGAGTAATGCATCTCTCTAGGTTTTCTGTGTTCGCATCTCGGGTCACACAATCTACTGGGAAGTTGATGACATACCTCCTCAGGTACGGCATAGTTGGCGGAGTTGTCCTGGTAGGTAAAGTTTGATAGACTGCAGTAGTTGGTTGCCCCTCGAAAGAGAACCGACGAATATTGACCATACAAGTAAGTTTAAGTTCACGTTCATTGCCTACAGGTAGCGAAGCTGGAGGTCTTGAACTGTCACCTCGGCCCAGTCCGTCGCCAAGGAAGATGTTTGACGCAAGGTCTAATTCCACACACGCTTCTGTGGTAGGCTCGCGGCGGTAGGAGTTAGAATGCCACATCGCCGACGTGCTATCTACCGTACGTATTGATTAACTACCTTACCAGTAAATAGCATGGTGAGATCAGGTTGAAGATGTCTCGGATGTCTCAGTTGTGCAGTCCACGGCAATTGATGGTTGATTGGCCGGTCGTTTGCACCGTGCATGAGCGGCAAGTCCGTCCCAGCTGGCAGCCCGTCGTGCCTCGTGGCTTCCTGGTTTGAGCGACTTGATTCCCGAATTAGCGAGCATCCGCCTAGATTACAAAAGATAATGCGGAAGGTGCGCCCGGGTTCACTCCGATAATTCATTAGCGTGGTAGTAAAGGGCGGGGTGTTGCTAAGATAGCAGGTCTGGCTGAATAGCTGTTGGGTCTGGAGAGTGACACTCCTTCCAAAAGACCCCATTCGGGCCGCCACCTATTCTGAAATTCCCGATCCGCCCACATTCCCCATTCAGCAGTATCGTATTGCAGTAAGCGGACAAGTAAGGGAAGGTACTACGTAGCGCCGAATACGCTTCGTCTAATCAAACCGTAAGGGGCACATCAGATGGTACAGCACTGGGTAAAGGATTAGGGTTTCTAAGGTAGAGGTACCTAGTTCTTGGCCTTATTCATAGTTGTTCCTGCCCTGCCTGGTAAGCCGGCATTTTGCCTCTGATTATCGCTGTCCGAAAACGACCGGGAGAGTTGGAAGGTAAAGACCGGTCTCTTAGTCAGAAGCTGTGCGTCCACCCCTGCACAGCCTAACCCTGTACCTTGCCTCCGTACCATAGACTGGAGAGGCCGGCTGGCCCCGCCTGGAACAGCTGGGATTGGATGTGTCGGGTACCGCCTCTTTAACCTTCCGAACACCCGCCTGCCGCGGCGACCAGGGTCCCTGACGAACAGCAACCTCTCTACGGTGATATCTTCATCCTCATCGAATTACCACACCCTCTATAAGCCACCGCTAGGGCATTATCTACTACTCTTTCTTAGCTTGCAAACCTTCCAGGAATTCTATCTCTACAACAACACGGCATGGCGCATCCGTTTCTCCCTGAGCGATGACCTCCCGGCCTTCATTGGGCGTCCAGCAGCGCCAGCCGCAGAGGTCGCTGAGCGCCTCTGGCTTGACCCAGAGGCCAGCTCACCAACGAACGCTGTCGCAACAGCATCTGCCGCCTTCTCCTATCCGCAAGGAGACCACATTTGCCGACTTTGTTGGTGGTCAGTCCGACACCGGCGATGCATCGCAGAGTCGATATGCCGCCCAACAGCGGAGAGGCGGCTCTCGCCTCAAACTCGAGCTCTCCCATGAGACATCCGATTCCATCACTCAGATGGCCATCAGCGAATCTCCGAATACCCTCGAGTCCTCCAAGCCCTTCACGCCGTCTCGAATGATGCCCTCGATGGACACACCTGATCTCGGAGACATGAGCCCCAATCCATCGAGCCAAGCGCCAACTGCCGACGGAGATGCTGCGCCCATGCCCATGCCTCCCCGACGGCCAAGATTTGCCCTTGCTATACCGCGGGCGGCTTCCCCAGCTCCGGCGACCGCTACCGTTGTTAAGAAAGATACTCGGCCTAAGCCTTACACGGTGGAAGTTCCGGCTGCTGCCCCACGATACAAGCTGCATGTAAAGCCGGAACTTGCGCCAAAATCCAGTTCTCAGGGAAACAGCGCAAGCACTGCGGCTACTTCAACTACGACGGGATTCGCTGATTTCTATCCCTGGACGGGGGATCACCCCGAAGACCAATTCTCCGAACACGTGATACGGCATGGCTTCTTCGACAAGGCGCCTATCGCGTCGAGCGAGACGTCGTCAGCCAAAGGCGCACTTTTCCCGATGCTCAAGCATAAGAGCGGTCTGCATGCGCTATCGACCATCTTCACTGGTGTGCTAGGTCATCGGCGGCATAACGGACAGATCACCACTCCTTCAACGTTTAAACCACCTCCGCGCGTTACTGTTACTGACACCAAACGGGAGTTATGGCTGAAAGACCTCGCGAACCCTGCCATATCTCTTCGGCGCCTAAGCCGTACCATTCCACATGGCATCCGGGGGAAGGTACTGTTGGACCAGTGCTTGAACAAAAACGTACCGATCGACCGCGCTATATGGTTGGCCAAATGCGTTGGCGCCAACGACATACGGGCCTTCAAAAGAAAAGGAGTCAATGGAACATTCGTCATGGGTGGTGAAGCGAAGTGGATTAGGGATTGGACTGTGTGCGTCGAACAGTTTGTCGAGGCGGTCTTCTCAGCTTTTGGTGACCCCGAGTGGAAGGCGAAGGTTAACTATGCGTGAGTACCTTCACATGTTTTATGTTCGTTAGACTATCTTGCTAATCAGCTCTAGCGTTCGGCTCGCCACTCACATTTATGCCGAGTATCTCCTAGATCGGGATCACTATATGGATTGGCTTCTGGATAGTTTGGAAAAGAGCCCACAGTCAAAGCTACCTATATGGGTGCTTATTGTTCAGATATACTGGAAAGATATGCTCCGGCTCAGGAGGACGGCTCGGAAGCTTGTCACGGTTCTTCTATATCACCTTCACGAGGTACATTGCCAAGACCCGCCTTATCTTTCGGATTCGAGAATGCATAGCTAACCTGAAGACTGCAGATCCAAAGCGACCCGGACAAGGACATCCTTTCCCCGCTGTCATCTCGTCTGACCTCACTGATCTCGGCACTAATGGTACTCAGTCCTCCGAGCTTCGTCGCCCCTGCGACGTGGTTCAAATATCGAGAAGCCCTTCTTGCGAATCTTCCGGTAGAAGATGAGCCGCGTCGAAAGATATACAGGTTGATCGACACCAGAAACGAGCAGCTCGTTGCGTCTTGTAACAAGACCCCTCCAGCCGCGCGGCAAATTCTCGTCAAGACGTTGGATATGACACTTCAGAGCCCAATGTCCGATGACATGCCTAGGATATGCTGGGATATTACGAAGGATAAGCCTACTCTCCTGCGGACTCTCCTGGAATGGTGCACCTCCATGTATCGACCCGGTGTCTCCAAAGTCTATGTCGCGAGTCGAATACTACAAGTTTGGAGCACACGTGGGATCGACGTCACAACAACGGTGCTGGACTTTCTCGACTCCGATACTTTCGAGCAGCAAGCGCGCAAGAGCGCTTTATATCATCTCGTTTGTGAGCTCGCACGATCTGGGCACTTTTCCGTTCCTCGCTACATCCAGTGGCTCATCGCTCGTGGTGGCGTGCTGGCCTCAACAGACGTATCTCCAGATGGACCTTGCGCTACGCGGCTTCTCGTGGAATTGCCGACGCACTGCCTTAGCACATCTCAGAGGAGCATGAGAGCCAACATGCTCCGTCGCGCATCATTCTATGTCGAGGATGAGGCACGAGATCACGATATGGCTATCAAACTCTTGAAGCATAGTCTCGGAATGCCTCTGAATGTGGACGACCCAGCATTGCCGCGCAGGCCATTACCGATCAGCAAACTCGCTAAGCGAATTGCGCTGAGTAGTTTTGCACTCAAGGCCGACGTCGGATCGTGGCTGCATAGCAGCCTACTCGCCAGTTTCGAAGAGGTGGCAAAGGAAAGTACGCACCCCTTGGAGATATCCCTCGCGTCGTTCAACGCTATACGGACTGTGTTCGAGGCGGCCGAAGATTTCAGCATGCTCGCCGGCCTTCTAAAGTCTATTTCATCGGTATCCAACGTCGCAATCCTGGCATCTTGTGCGGATACAGTGAGCCGGCATATTCTCACCTTCGCCGCTCTCGATGCCTCCAGGAGTCTGTTCGACATCTTGTACGTGCGCCTCAGAACAACTGCCGAGGAACAAGGCATCGGGGCACGCCCGTTACTTGCGTCTCTGGCCTGTTTGGCTGCTAGAATGCCCGAGAAACAAGGTATAGCAGCTCAGTTAAAGAAAGATCTGGCGCAAACGGACCGCAACAACCCAGTCGATGCATGTTCACCTGTGTCAGACAATATGGGAGCGCGTCTCCCTGACGACGATGCGGATCTGCAGGAGGAGATTGAGAAGCACCTCATGAGTGGTACGATCGTGGATCGCGCCACGATGAACCGGTTATTTGAAGCCGTCATCACACGTCTAAACACCTGGTGGGGGCTTGATGCTGAAAAGCAACGACGGTACGGCATGCTTCTATTTCGGCTTCGTGGATTTGATCACCAGCATTTCGACTCTATTATGGCAAAGTGGATATATCATCTGCGGTCTATAACCAACCGTCCCTCAATCCGTCGGATGTTCCCGCTCCTCATAGGCATGGGATGCCTCAACTTCCCAATGCTTTTAGCCTCGACCTACTCTGAGCAACCCATTGTACCAGGTGCTGGTGCATTGCGATCCGCCCCGAATACTTCGTTAGGCTCGGTCCAGACAATCCAGTCTACTTATCGCACACGCTATTGCCAAGAGGTCCTAGGTTTGGTTGCGAGACCACTAAGCTCAGATGATCTGTTGTCCCAAGAAGAGTGTTATCGGATCGCCATACTGCAAGACGAGGCGCTGAAGGACAATTCGCAGGAGATATTGCTACTTATACGCCAGGCACTGGCCGAGTACTCGGTGTGCCGAGAAAAAGGCGAAACCGATTCACTGCCGTTGGATAACAGGGTCGAGAGGGATCATCTCATCGGTATGCTGGGCTCCCTTGTGCTGAGGGATGGCCCAGGAGTAATCAAGGCGTTGTCCGTGAGGAGTTCGGATCCTCACGTGGGGAATTGGCTCGATTGCATTGCAACAAAACTCCTCCTACCTACGGCTGATGCCGATACGCAAGTCACCTTTGACCAGGTTCTGGAGCTGACAGACGAATTCACTCTACCGTTCTGCCAACTGAAGATTTCACTGAGTCTATCATTGGCAGACCAAAACAACCCGGACGCGGCAGAACGGACTCAGACGCACCTCGACCTCTTCACAAAGGCCATGGACAACGCCATCGACGCAAAGAATACATCATGGACGGGAATGCTGTCCTCTCTGAGCCCAGAGATTACACACCACTTGAAGAGCAGGGCTCAGACGCGATTCTTGGACATGCTTCCTTCTCTCAGGACTTCACCTCCAGCTGCCGTGACGCTAGAGCACAGCCTACAGACGGCAGAAAATCTCCTGTCAGTGATTGATGCGATCATAAGAGGTGGGTCGATGGGGCGTCCACCACAGCTAGTGCCAGCCATGGTCGACAAGCTGCTCGACGTATGGGAAGTCCTTTCTTCCCCCTCGACGGATTCCGGTGGCAAGACCGCCGTTCTGGACCACTGGCTTCCCGCCCTGTTGGCTCTGATCACGCTCCACACATCCACATTCGATAGTAGTAAGGCAGGATTCGAGGTGCGTGCGAGGGCCGTAATTGTGCTATCGGGACTGCTTCAGGAGCTCAGCGCAATGACTCCGCCCGTGGTGCTGGCGGCAGCAAACACCGGGTGTCCCGGCAACACGCCACCTGTCACGCTCGCCAACCGCATCTTCGACCTTGCCTGTCTGCTTATCGACAATCTTAACGAAGAAGTGCGTAATCAATGCCTCCGCGTCGTGGGCGGATCTGCAGATGCGCGCCTCCGCTACATCTTTAGCTTTACGAAAAATCCCTCCGAACACTTGATGTTGAGCCACAAGGACAAGACGACCGGTCTTGTCAATACAACCGGTGGTAGACCCCAGGTTGGTCCGGGACAACTACTCGGGACTCCCGCGTCTCTGTGGGCACAAACTGTGCAAGGTCCCGAGAGATTGACCGTATTCCATTTCAGGAGGTGGGAGATGCTCAACGAACCCACGCCTAATGTGGGTGAGAACGATACGGCGTTGAGTTTGGGGCTCTTTGAGGCACGAAAGGTGCTGTGACGATGAGGTGTGGTGCTTTTAGTGGCAGGGATGTCAACTTTCCTTCTGACCGTTGGAGTTTGGTGCGCTGCAATGTATCGTCGCTCGGCGCCTGGGAGATGTTGGTTTCACTTTCAGGTTCTTAGCATATCATCGCTTTGGCGTATTTTGGGAGTATACATTCCGCATGACGCGGATTCGTTTCGGTGGCTTGGGACGCGGTTGGGCCTTTTTTTCATGAATGACGATACCACCATCACCTGTTAACTTTCGCTGGCAGTATTCTAGGGTTTCATTTGTCTTCCTGTTTATATGTCCTTTGCATAGCTGGTAATCATGAGTAAATGCTGGACGAGGCTGGGCGTGGGGGAAGCGCCTCGTGGTGTTGGAGAGTATGACTACTTTTTGATATGTGCTTATTTATGGCATTATTACCTTGGTGTCGACTAGCGCGCAAGAGTTTGTGATCATCAACGACTGGAATCAACGATGAGCTGATACCCCTATAATCAAATGGATAAGGATCCATTGGAGGCTTTGCGCTCTCGAACTGACTCATTAGCGTGGCTGTTGGTTGTCGGTCCAATTCTGCGTCTCAAGTACGCGCAGAGCTTTGATTTGAGGTTGCAATGAGCATCGTCGACATAACAAGTCATCTTCCAGAACCACATGCACTCAGTTCGGAGAATTAGCATCCTTTCGCGTGAGGGCTGCCGTTCGATAGTTGTCTTGTTGTTGTTTAATGTCATCCTGTCCGCGCGCAAATATCCATCGTGGTTCTAGCCTGACACAGGACGTATCTAGGAGGGGGGTTGAAAGTCCATGCCTACATACCGGACGAGGTGAAGACTCCGAGCTACGGAAACTCATATCCTCAAGTACTTCTAACCTGTCGGACATTTATTCAGCCGCATCGCTTTGTTAAGGCTCGACGGGCCTATTCCACGTCCCTGGGAACCCTGTTTGGTAGTCTGGATCTACACATCTGGATCTTGGAATGGGGTTACCCCGACTTTTGCGGTCCCTCCCCTAGGTTGACGGATATCGATTTCCCCAACCCATCACCACTACTAGCCTTGTTCGGTCTAGCCGTCACACTCCTTCGCTCAACCTCATCCGCTTCCAACATGCTCGGTAGGAGTGGTGATTCCGCGGCCCCTCATGGTCACGCTCACTGTGTCTTAGAGCCTCCAAGTCGATGGCAAGCGCGAGCTCTGCCGGAGCTGCTGCAAGCCACCGTCTCCAGCAAGTAAGTCTGATTGGTACGCCACTCCCATTTGTGTCAGTTCATTCTTCCCGTGCATGACTCTCGAGTCAGCTTGTCTCAACGCCATGCAGGACGAGTCTTAAGTGGGTAGCCTTCTACCTACGCGACGAGATCTGTGCAATAGAACTAGCAACGACGGCCAAGTCGGGCTCCTCTAGCCGTAGACCATAGGTACTCGGACTCAGATATCCACGTGTTATACGATCTACTTTTACAGTACGGGCAGATACCAGAGCAAGCTGTCCCAACCCTCGCCCTCATTGTTGCCCCATTACCCCATCCACCCCTGGTTTTTGGTCCAGACCCCGTCGCCGTGATTGCGTGGAAGGAGCTAGGATTCTCCAGGAAGTCTAGCCGCAGGGCCAAGAAATCCGGGGTTGATTCCTCTTCGCCCTCTCTCCGCGAAACGTTGTCCCTCGTCTGTGTGATATGGACACGGATACGGCTAGCTCCAGCCTTACACAGGGCAGTACGGAAGTCTCTGTCCGTGATATAACTTTGTGTCGATCCACTGGCCTGGCCTTGATCAGTTGAGCAACCGCCAACATCATCTTGTTAAACTCAACCTTGCTCTCAGTCTGGACTCTAGCCAGCGCCCGGCTCCCCTCGTATACACAAGATCCTCTCGCAACCGCCAGGGCGGACTGTCCAGTCCAACATGTCAAACTCGCCCTCCAACAACGAAACGGGCTCGGTTCACACCGAGCCCAAGCAAGGTCTCGAGACCGAGTCGCCCGATTTGGTAGGGGCTGTCAAAACCGTGCATGCCGACGGCTTCGTGGACTATGTCGACAAGAAGGCCATCGGCGGCGACGTAGAGAACATGCCGCGCGGCTACTTCCGCAGCCCGCAGTTCATCGGGACTGTCACGGCACAGTGCTTCGGCAGTATCGTCGCCTACCTGGGCTGGGTGTTGCCGGCCAACACTCTGGCACTCATCAACGCTGATCTCGGCAACTCGAAAGACATCAACTGGGCCGCCACTGTGTGGACTCTGGGCTCCTGCATTGGTTTCCTCATCGTCGGTCGGCTCTCAGACATCTTTGGTCGTAAGTGGATGGTGCAGTCGTCCATGGCACTGTCCCTCGTCGGTTGCATCATCGGCTGTCTCGCCAAAAACGTCAATATGCTCATCGCCGCGAACCTCCTGAACGGGCTGGCCGCCGCGGGCCAGTTGTCCTTCGGCATCGTCATGGGCGAGCTCGTCCCCAACAGGCTGCGCGGGCCCGTCATCACCATGGTGTTTCTTTCCAGTTTACCGTTCGCCGTCTTTGGACCCGTCATTGCCCGTTCGTTCATCGACCACACGGCGGCCAAGTGGAGGTGGAGTTACTATCTCGGCATCATCTTTTCCGGTCTTACCATGATCCTGTACCAGTTCTTCTATCACCCGCCGACGTACAACCAGCTCCATGTGCACGGAAAGACGAAGTGGCAGATGTTCAAGGAGCTCGACTTTGTGGGCATCTTCCTCTTCATTGCTGGATCCGTGCTCTTCCTCATCGGTCTGTCGTGGGGCGGCCAGGCGTACCCCTGGGTCAGCGCTTCGGTGCTGTGCACGATCATCATCGGCATCTTCACTCTAGCCGGCTTCGTCGTTTACGGTAGGTCCACCACCCCTGAGTCTTATCAAAGTTAGCAGCAACTGACCAGTAAATAGAGGGCTATTTCTGCAAGACGCAGCCCTTCATGCCTCCTCGCCTGTTCAAGAACATTGGCTTCGACGCCATCGTCGTCATCGCCGCCATCGGTGCCATGATCTATTACTCACTTACCGTGTTGTGGCCGCAGATCATCACAGCTCTCTACACGACCGACTCCATCAAGGTCGGGCTGCAGTCCTCGGTTGTGGGCGGCGGCATTCTGTGCGGCCAGGTCCTCGGCGGATTTGCCCTCACCTATGTGCCCAAAGTCAAGTTCCAGGTCATCATTGCGGCCTGCCTGTCATTCGCCTTCATCACACCTCTGGTACTGATCAACGCCGATACATGGACGACGACCATCGCGCTCGGCACGCTGACTTGCATCTGTAAGCCTCCCCTCCCTCTCTAACCCGCTTCCACAACCCGATCTGTCCCATTCTAACCCCCCGCAAGCAATCGGCTACATCGACAACATCTCCTTCCCGGGCGTAACCCTCGTCGTCGAGCCCCAAGACATCGGCCTCGCCACCGGCGTGCTCGGGTCGATCCGCGCCCTGGGCGGCGCTGTGGCCCAGGCCCTGTACGTTTCCGTCTTCGTCAACAAGCTCAACGACAACATACCCGTCTACGTCGCGCCGGCGGTGACGGACGCGGGCCTCCCGGCCTCGAGCCTGCCGGCCTTCTTCGCGGCGATGACGGCCGGCGACTTCTCGGGCGTGCCGGGCGTGACGGACGCGGTGCTCGCGGCGTTCGCACCGGCGCTCAAGGTGGCGTACTCGCAGAGCTTCAGGATCGTGTTCTTCTGCACGATCCCGTTCTCGGTCATCCTGATCGGGGCTAGCTTCCTGGTGCCGAATATGGAGAAGTTCTTGCATAACAACGTGGCCAAGAGGCTGCAGGGGCGGGGCACTGGGGTCACTGTCGAGGCTAAGGCGGCGCCGGAGACGATTCCTGGGCGCGGTGTTGGGCAGGTTCCTAAGGAGATGGTTGAGGCGGACGTGCGGACTGTTGAGAAGGTTGATGATAGTCAGGTGTAAGACACAGAATGTGAGTGGAAAATGGTGATGAACCGGAAGACTTGGGCTGTATTATATGCTATTATATCAGATAACAGCTCTTCCCTAGGGGTAAAAGTCACATTAATTGAGATCCGAGCGTTCTTGATCGGGTTGCGATGTCAGACAAACAATGATGCCCTTGTCCCTCGAATGTACAAGTAGAAGACAGCGTCTACCATATTCATCCGAACACATAGATGCTTTGAAAAGCCCGCGCCTTCTGTGTATCAAACCCTCGATACACGCTTCGAAGGCGAGATTAGCAGTGAGTTCGACAGCCTTGCTCGTTCATTGAGCATAGCACAGTTGGGGCTCTCTATGGGCTGGGAAAGCTGCAGCGGTCACGTGGCTGTGCATTTGTACTGTACCTCGGAACCTGGAATCTGGCAACAACGACAACGAGTCGTACCTTCCATCTAGGACAAGCCGTAAAAGTACCTTATAAAAGCAGACATCGCTCATCGGATGGATTTGAGATAACTCTCGCGTTATCTTTGACTTTGGTCCGGAACAGCGGTGGCGGTGCAGGCACTGCAAAGGAATACAGCTCTACCTTCCTCCCATTGTCTTGCTACGTCTAGGGCTAGGTACCGGTATCTTTACTCGGTTTCGAAGTGCGCAATTCACTTTGTATCAAAACACCTTCTTTAGTCCCTTCTTGAGTCGTCTGGAGAAGCTGTTTCGTCCTTCTCTTTTCAACCTCTATTTCTCATTGAACCCTTGTCAACAATCACCATGTCTTCAGGAAACGGCTCCATCATACCTGTCGCGAACGCGACAAATGCCACATCTCGTAATGGCACCGCATCCGTCTTCTCGCGGTCAACGCTCTTTGGCCTCTATGCCGAGTGGGATTTCCTTCTCCTTACTGCTCAGGTCACTCTCAGCGCCATGGGCATTATCTGGCTGGGTGCCAACAGCTCGCTGCGCAGACCACCTTCCGCTGCTGTGCCCGACAAGAAGAAGGACAAGAAGCAGGAGAAGGAAGAGAAGTTCGTCGAGGGCTTCGTAGCCACAGACGCCATCATGATGCCTGTGCTCGCCGGCTGTCTTCTGGTGGGGCTGTACTATCTGATCAGGTGGATGGAAGACCCAGAGCTGCTGAACAAGATCATGCGCACATACATGTCTCTCATGTCAGTCATGAGCCTGGGGAAGCTGTCTGCCGACGCGCTGCATCTGGTGACTAGCTTAGTGTTCCCGGCTGTGTGGATGGACGGAGCAGGGAGGCTGTACAAGATCGACTATGCTCGTCGGCAGCAGGTGCTGCTAGGTGGCGATGCCTCAGAAACAGTTGCCACGGACAAAACGACACCCTTTCCTGGTTTCCTTTCGACAGTCAAGCTCCCGCAAAAGCTCAACGATTTCTTCTGGGAAGTTCGGCATCTCCTCACAGAAGAATGGACCCTGCGACTTGCGCTGCACGGTCTGGGTCGGACAAAACTGAAGATCAAGTTGAACGACATGACTGGCTTCAACATTGCCATCTTGGCCACCATAGCATACTTCGTAACCGGCTTGCCTTGGCTATCTAACGTACTGGGAACGGCCTTCAGCTACTCCGCCTTTACCCTCATGTCTCCTACTTCTTTCGCCATTGGCACTGGCGTGTTGGCCGGTCTGTTTGTCTACGATATCGTCATGGTATTCTACACCCCTTACATGGTCACGGTCGCTACCAAACTCGACATCCCGATCAAGCTCGTCTTCACTGGCACTGGACGATCTAGCATGCTGGGTCTCGGCGACATTGTCGTACCTGGTATCTTCATCGCGCTTGCACTCAGGTTCGACCTGTGGCGATATTACGAGAAGAAGATCAAGTACGAACCCACGGAACTGACCACAGAAATCGGTGAGGGCTCGTCGGAGCACGCAATGACAGTGACGCAGACGCAACATCGAGCGGTCAAGGCACCGTACATCAACTTACAGGGACAATGGGGGGACCGCCTCTGGACCACGAGACTGAGCCGACCTTTCTCGGTGTCAAGGGTTACAACATCTCTGACAGCGTCTGCTTTCCCTAAGACATACTTCTACGCCTCCATGGGCGGCTACGCCCTTGGAATGGTGTTGACCCTGATCATGCTGCTTGTCTTCAAGCAGGGGCAACCTGCGTTGCTGTACCTCGTCCCATGTGTGGCTGGAGCCGTATGGCTCACAGGTGCCGTTCGAGGAGAGCTGGGGCTTATGTGGAAGTACACCGAAGATGGGAGCCTAGATACGGAGGATGTGGTTGTTGAGCTCGACGGCGAGGGTAATGTTATCAAGGAGGTGAGCAAGAAGGAAGAGGAGCCTGTCGACGGCGAGAAAAAGGTGGTCGCTCTCAACCTTTCTGGTGGTGAAGAAAAGGAACACGGAGCACCGCTCGGCAAGGATGCACTGGAGGGTTTGCATCAGGTACCTGAGATACCCAAGAGTGACTACAGCGTCTTTCTCATCTCGCTCACTGCTCCGAGACAACCAAGGCAGCCGGACTCCAAGGACGAGTAGGACGGCTTAGGTCAGGACTGTCGGCAGGACAGATGAACTAGAACCCTGATCCGCCATCATGATCGCAGGTGCGTTCCGAAGCGAGTTTATCTGTCTAAATCTTTTTAGATCCCGTGCCGAATGGCAGTGCTTTCACGCAATGCTAAATGTCAGCGCACTGTTGAGGGAGTCCCATATTGAATGAGTGTTGTGAGAAGACATTCCGTTGCCCTAGCCTTCGGTCTGCTTGATGGAGGCTTCCAAGTTTTGCTATATACTTCTCCGGTGTAATCTAGAAGTCCGTGATGCAATCTCCCGCAACCTACCTTGGCTACTGAAGGCAAGCACCTGCTGAGTTCATCTAATGAGCCTGGATCTCATATCCTCCGTTACAGAAGCCACATGCCAGAAAGGAAGGGTTACAACATGATCCGTCGGTCATCCCTATCCGGAAGCCGAGGTGTTCCCCATCGGAAAGGCTGCTTCGCTTCTAAGGTTTTTAATTCCTATCGGACTCGCAATTACAGAGATCGGATGGTTTAGGCAGGAAGGCCCCCCCTGGCAGGTGTATAAAGGCTGTGCTCCTACGCCCTTTGCAATCCTCGTTCTCCCACATTCCAAGATCTGTTGTTGTCTGGGACAAGTACATCCGGACAATAACTACCAGCACTGGCCACAGCCTTGTGTCTGCAGAGGTACAGTACACCCATCCAGCAGCAACGAAGTGGACAGCACCATGGAGAAATCCTTAATTGAAGAGAGACTGGCGTGGGCGCGTGCTATCTTGGATAACCCAGCTGGAAAGCGGCCTCTTGCTCAATCTCCACAAAAGTGTGTTTGAAAGAGGCCTGCAGGAGGTTCCAAGGAGCAGAACGACTGAAACAGCTTGAGAAAACTTTCATCTGGAATTATCGGTATTCAGGACCGACTACTAGCTTTATTGAAGTAGACAGCCAAGGTATCATAAACAGGTTTTATCCAACGAACCCAACAGTCGTGACAGCCTCCGCGGCTTTGAATCCCATCGTATATGACCCTGGTGTAGATCCCAAGAAGCAACGGGTGCCCACGCCCCTTCGTACAGGCACGATACTCCCTGCCATAAAATTCCGTGCGCCCTCCGCCACGGTCACGAGTAATACATAATACCGGCTAAGATCCAAGCAAACAAATGCACCATGACTCCTTAGAAACCCGTCAGGCCAGACCCCCATAACACCATACTAATTTTCTCCCAGCAAAGAAAAGAGAGAAGGAGAGGAGAGGTAAAGACCCCCGCATCATGGCCATTGGGACGGACCAAATGTCTCCCCTGGAGCAACTGTCGACTTGACGGCCGTCCCCATTGAGTCTAGCGTGGTGATGCCATTGCCGAACCAGTTGATCTGCGTGACGTTCGTCATGTACAAGCCAAAAAAGACGACAACCGTGGACAGGATAAGACCCGAGTCCAGAGCTGCCGACGTGATGTAGTTATACTGCAGCCACCAGCCTCCGTGACGGCGCTTGATAAAGTAGTTGAAGATGGCGCCGACAATGCCCCAGCAGAAGTAGATATACGTCGTCGCTGGCGGAATCCACGCAGAGCCGCCGAACATGAGCGGCGCATTGACGTACCGCCATATGCTCCGGGGGTAGCGACGAGCCAGCATCCATGTGAGGACCGGGGTAACGGCGCCAACGAGCCAGAACCACTGCAGCGAGCTGTATAAGGCCTTGCCCGAGAATATGCGTGCCGGCCCGATGGCACCCCAGATGACGGATGCAGTGTAGAAGACTTTGGCCTGCGAACATGTGTAGCCATCTTTTTGGTACTCGGTGCATATGTCGGGGATAGCTCCGAGTGCCCAGTTCATGACGGCAATCTGCACGACGGCTGACCACACCGACGCAATTAGCTGCGACCAGAACATGATCCGTGGCGGTACCTTCATATAGTGGCCGAGCTTGAGATCCTGTGCGAAGTAGAGGGCCTGCGACATGCAAACATAGCTGTAGTTCTTGAAAATCATCATGGCGAGCGGACGTCCAGGAAGCATATATCCGACAATGAATTCGGTCAGGACGTTGAGGCCAAGCTGAATGTTAGTGACGGCCTGAACTATGCCCACCGGGACCACCCAGATGATTGGCAGGATCATGCAGACAATGTAGGCCCACCAGGGAAACTCGGTCGGCCAAACGCAAACGACAACAAACGACATGGCGATCATGATGAAGAACAGGGCCAGGTACCACCAGTCCTCTGCATCTCGGTACTTCTTCATAAGTCGCATGTGGACATCATCTTCCTGGCCGCGAGCCAGTTTCAGTTGAGACCAGATGGACTTTCCGTGGTAAAGGGCGACGTGGACAATAACAGCTGCAACTGCAGCAAAAGCCAGACCGTACGCAAGAGCGAACTGCGTCGGAAGATAGAGTGGCGAGTACGCAAAGTATTTCTCCTCGTCGAACTGGAAGTTGGTGAGGATGTTCTGTACGTTGTACTGGACTCCTGTGTTGTCGTAGGCGTGCGAGTGCTGGACCGGTAGGTAGTCCGAGTACCAGTGGCCGGTGTATTGGATCCCCATCGAGACGAAAACGAAGAAGATGAAGATGCCAATCATGACGTTGGCGATGGCATGGAAGGGCGGGATAAGTGGCGACATTACATAGCCGGAGATCACGGTCCAGTCGAAGCTGATGGGTAAGAGGCCATAGCCGGACTGTCCGCCGAAAAGCTGGTTGACAAGGACGTTCTCCGGGTAGATCCAGGTGACCCAGCAAAACCACGACAACCCTGTGAATATCCAGCCAGGGAAGAAGTACCAGGCGAATGAACCGCACCAGACGATGAGGAACCACTTGTAGCGGCCGATAGACCAGCCTCCGGTCTTTGCGGGGTCACTGGATGAGTGATCGTGAAGCGTGTAGAAAAGAGCGCAATTGACCAGATCCGACGGCCAGATCATGGCTGCGGGCCACACGAGGAAGCGCCGTGCCAGCCCGGCGATGCCGTAGCCGGTGCAAAGCGTCGTGACTCCCAGCAACATCTGCCATCCCCATCCAAAGTACTGGCCGTACCACACTTGCTGAGCAATGATAACGTCCGTCGCGTAAAGGGCACCACCGCCGTATGCCGCCTGTCCGATGTCAGCCACTTCCAATTCCAGGCGCAATTTCTACCCGACACTTACATTCGACATGCACACAATGACAACATGCTCCTTGACGTTGAATGGCCCCGGCTTAAGGTTGAACTTGATGCCGAAAACCTTGAACTCACGGTCCGGGAAGATAAGATCCCATCCCAACCCGATGGGATAGGCAATCAGCTGGATGACATATGTCGTGAGGAGCACTGTTGGGTTGCGGAGCGAGAAAAGCATGTTGACGCCGGAGCCGATCGTGCATATGAGCAGGCCAATGACCCAGGCGCGGATCGTGTTAACTGGTACTTCGACATCATAGTTCCGTACCGATGCTCGAACCTTGATAGCATGTTAGATGCATGAACGTCTTCAGTGCAGACAGCTGAAAATGTATGACGAAAATGAATAATGCAGGAGGAAAACAGATGCGCTTCTGGCAGCAACGTACTTCAGGGTAGGGGGAGTTGTCCTCGGTGAGTATCTGCTCAATCTCAATGCCCTTCTCCGGGTTCGCGGTGTTGATGGCGGCATCAATCTCGATCAGTTCGTCTAGCGGTAGGTTGGGGTCCAGGTGGTGCAGCTTCTCAAATTCCTTCAGCGTGTTCAAAGCGTCCATCGCGGCCAGATCGCCGTCCATATACGACTCGTCATCAGGTGTAAACCTGTCTGGCGTTACGTTCTCAACCTGATGTCGCCGCCAGAAGTTGAAGAATCTCGCCATCCTCGACTCTGGTGTTGCGGATACCGAACTACTCCCGGCGCAAGGTCGCTGAAAGTAGAACGGGGAGAGGAACAAAAAGGGCCAGGTAGCGAAGTGAAGAACAAACGAGGGGGCGAAACTGGGTTAAAAAGAGAGGGGGACCGAAAATGGCAACACGGGACGGGTGACGGGCGACAAGGGTTCGCTACAATCGCTACAACGTATTTAATATAAATTGAGCCAAAGCCTGGCCATCGCGTGGTTTTTCCGGGCGACGATGGCAGCGTGCAGTGCGTGCAGTGCGTGCAGCGTGTGTGTGTGCAGGGCGTGCAGCAAGCCCCCGGACGCCAGCACAGGGACGGGATGCAGTTGCGGTCGTCGGAGAACGTGCGCTCTTGGATCCTTGGAAGAGCCGATACCAAGACGAGAATGAGGGTATTTGATTGAGTCCAGACGGAGTCGACACTGGGCAAAAAGATTGCAATCGACGAGGGGCCACGGAACAGCCAAGGACAGGATTGCAGGGGGCAGTGTTGGCTCGGCAGGCAGGGGAACGAGGAACCAAGACCGACCAGGACTGACGGATTTGCAAACCAGAGAAGCAGCAGCAGCGTAGGCGCGATTGCACGAAAGAAGAGATGTTCAAGAGGAATGGAGACGGGGGAGCTGAGGGCTGTTCGGAAACTGGAGAACGGGAGACTGGAACCACCTCGCTCACCTGTCCGTTTCCCATGTGCGACTGCCACCCCAAAATCAGCTCGAATCGTACTAGCGTGGCTGTCCTTAGGCAAAGTCGTGCTCGCCATCCCAAATCCCCGTCCGCCACTCTGTCCAATCATTTTCAGAGCGTAGGAGGGTTAGTGCAAAAATCCAAGTACATGTACTTATCTTAGTAAGGCACAGCTGTTTTATTCGTACTCCTATCCAAACCGTCTTTCATAATGGCGCCGTTGGTCACTTCTAGAACTGCACGAGAATACTGTAGTACCTCGAATTGATCCAGTTCAGAGAATACACGGTACATCTAACGGTACATGCAGGCAAAAGATGGGGGTGGGTTTCTTGTCGGTTCTTGGGAGATGGATATTTGCTGCTATCACGGAGGATGCAGACTCCAGCTATCTTCCACCTGCCTAAATTGGATGGAAAGGCTGGACGAGAGGCCGGGGTTTGGCTGAATCAAAGGCGGGGTGGACTCAGACGCCACTGTTCGTCTAGCAGAGCCGGACTCTACTAGGTACCTACGTATGCAGTAGCTTCGACTTAGTGATTGATTTTGTGCTGGCCTTGCTGCCGATGATCGATATCAATGCCGGAGAGATATCTCGTCAGTCAGACCACCGCTCAGGCTCCTTATCAACTGACGAAGCTCTGCACTGGGCAGTCAGCACCGCGAGAGGTTAGCGTCGCGAGCGCACACCCGTAGTCCACAGCGGTCTCACAGTCCTGCCCGTTGTCGGGCTTGCAGTGTATCGTGCGACAGCAAGGCATTGCTGCTGATCCTGGCCCAACAGCCTTTCGCAGATTGGATTATCTGTGGAAGGGGGGGAAAACACATGGTTCCATTTGGCCAAAGGCTCAAGTCTGTGCTCGTGTGTTCAGCGCAATCTGGAATTGCCTGCATTTCCCCACATGTGTTAAGGTTGACGGTGGGGCCCACCATGCCTAGCCCCTTATCGCTCCTTCCTGCCAAGTCCCACGATCACAAGCTGGAAGCCCAGATCAATCGCTCAGAATTACTGAAGACGATACCCGACGTGCTGTGATACCTTGTCAAGGTACCCCGTTACAACGTGAGGCACAGTGACATTGTCGAAAAAGATAATTCCTCCGGGTATCCAGGTCTTCGGGACACACTGTAATATTAAAGCCATTCATCCCACTTCACAGATTTGAACATTGGGATATTACGGACCCAAAGGGTGTTGGCGTCCTCGCCTGGCTCGGTCAGAGATAAGGGATCGTGTCGGCGACCTGTGCGCACTCAAGCTCCCAGCTAAGGTACCACAGTTTGTAGACGTGAAGACGGATGCTTGTGGAGCACTTTCTGTCAGATCAGACGGCCGTAGCCGGACGGGAGGCTCCGTTACTCTCAACCTCAGAAGCAGCATCAGAATACAGTCTCAATCTGCGTGAGGCCGACGACGACATTGCCGTTTGCCGTTCGCTAATACGCAGTACACCGGGATATCGGGTAGTTCGGTATTTGAATTCTGAGATTCACGGTTCTGTTGCCGCACTATATCCGCTGGGACCGTTGAGATCGTCACCACGATGCCGGTACCAGTGCTGCCGGTTCGCGCTACTACAATACACTGATCTGCCGCCGACCTTGGCGGCTTCTAGCGCTTGACGTGCCGGCTGCCGCTCGATTTGATCGCGACAGCCACAACGGCCAGGGATGAGATCAACAATCTCGTAGGAGAATCTTTGAAACCTACTGTGAATATCGCCCGGACGTCGGTCGACAACAGTTGTCTCGAACAGAGAAGATTCGCCAGTCCAGTGCCTGGCTGGACGGCTTGACTGCTGGATAACCATGGGCAGTCGTTGCTAGTGCTGAGCGGCTGCCCTCAGCCGAATCGGTCCGACCAGAGTGACCAATCATATGCTGGCCCAACGCCTTTCTTAGCGAGCAGCCTTGAGCAGTTCGCTGTGCTTCAGCAGCTCTAGGCTCCATCGTCAGCAAAACGGTGCTAACGCGCACCTCGATCATGACTGCGAAATGCCCGCCCTGAGTCTCTCGCACCGGTGATGGAGGCCAGTGACCACAACGATCACTCGTCGACCGGAGTACTTTTCCGCGAAGCATTCTCGCAGTCACCGGTTCCGGCCTTCTTCTAGCGGCAGCGGGATGGAAAAGCTCCAACGAAAATAGCATCATACAAATTGCCCGGCCTTCCCGGCTATTTAGGATAGATTAACACGGTGCAACCACAGAACTCACTGAACCAAAAAGAAGCATTTCCTGGCCAACCCCATTCATGCAATAGCTCTCATGTGATATAGCGGCCAGTTTGTCCCACAAAGCTGGAGGCTGTCTTTTTTATTTTAAAAATGCAACCCCTTTTACCTGCAAACCTTCAGGGTCTCGATCACGATTCTACAGGTGACGCTCCAACAGACCTTCTGCACGGAGACCGTTGGCTGTTGATGCCGAAAGTTGCAGGACGGCTGTTAATAAGAGACTGGCTGTTCGTTCAGCCTCTGAAAGCTGGTGAGAACTCATCTTCAAGGCCGGCTCGAGTTGTTGGTCATATGCCGCTGGCACGAACCAACAGGTCAGTCTAGTCTAGCAGAATGATCTAAAGCAGATTTAGGCGTAGCACATTGCAGCAACAATGAGGTCGCCTATAGAACCGGGTGCTCGGCAATGATGAAAGGCAGAGGAGACGGGACTGCTCAACGAGTAAAACAACCATTCAGTAGACCAATTTTGGGTGTGGCAGCATGCCAACGCTGTCATGATAACCCCGTCTCGAGACGGACCTCTATTATACTCGTATCCACGGATATTTTGAACGTAGTCTTAGGCCAGTACGATGCCCTGATTATCAATGTCTTGGCTGTGTAATCAATATGGCGTTTTAACGTACCAGCAGACGACTTTGGTGACGAACAATGGCGGTGCTATCGGCCATATGCCTCATAGTCGTTGGTCGTGTCTCGCACCGTTCCAGGCTGCACTTACGGCTCGTGAAGTGGATAACCTCTAACCCGAGAAGCAGGAGACATCGGATTCAATCCCCACTCCATAACTCGTCTCACGCAATCGTTATGGGTGTATAGCGGTGCCCAAAGGCCCGTCGATCCCGTCTTACCCCTTTATTCGGAGCCGGATATCTTTTGCCCCATGATGCCGTCTCTGTTGGCTCTCCATACGCCTTCTTCACCTTCGAACTCTTCCCTCTTCCAGACCTCGACTTTGGCCTTGCATTCTTCGAGAGCCTCCTCTCCTGCTCGCCACGCCGCCTGACGGTGTGGGCTCGACAGGGCTATGAGGATACTCTCCTCGCCCACCGGTACGGTCCCGAGACGGTGTATCAGCGCAATTCCTTTGAGAGAGTGTTTTGCGACCATGTCCTTTGCGATAGTCATCATGGTTCGTAGAGCGAGTTTGTTGTAGGCGGAGTACTGCAGTTCCTTGACTGCCTTGCCAGCGAAGTTGTCTCTTGTTGTGCCTGATGTGTTCGTCAGAAAAGGGGAGCGAGCTACTGGCGGAGAGTCACTCACCCGCAAACAATACTATTGCTCCTGCGCCTGGATGCTTCACCTTGTCCATTATTGACTGCACATGGAGGTGATCTGTAGTCAGGGCTACGTAGCAGCACCCTTCTTGTAGTTGCCAATCTTGATCCATCATGTAGATCCGGAAGCCTTCGTTGGCTCTGATCCTTCTGGTCAATCTTGAGTTCCGAGGTGCCCTTCAAAGGAATCCGGGAAACCTGCGCAGTGCCTAAGAACAGTGCCAGCCCCTTATCCTCCGCTTAGTACCTCACGTACGCCCTGAATTGAAGGCTACGAGGTTCGATATGCCGTGATGATTCGCACCCTCCGAGACCCGCGCAGTGCAACTCGACAGTGCCAGCCCCTATTGACCGCTTAGTATGCCTAGTGCGGCAGGATAGAAACCAAAACAGTCCCTGTGAACAGTTCGTGGAATCTTGTGAACCTCGCAACAACAAAAACAAGAAGAGTTCAGTAGGTCTTCAACGCTTTCTTTCCCTCCACCCAAGTGCAACTATAAGAGACCATCAAAGCCTCACTTCTCCTGTGTAAAGAAGACTTAAAGATTGCTGACCCGTTGTTTCGTCTGGAAATAGAAGCCCACAAAGACTCCAAGCCGCCTCTCCTTTCCTTCTCGAAGGAATAGTCACACTTCCGGTAAGTTCAAGAGATATTTCCTTTACCGTCTCGGCTTGAATCTCCGACCGTTCCACGTAAGTATCACGGTCTGTTGCTTCTCAGCCGTGTCAGATACCGGCTTGAGAAACGAAGTCTCTTGCTGTCATGCCCTGAAGAGGTCGTGTCAGCCTTTTGAGAATCAGAAGAAGCCTTCAACTGCTGAATCTGGGACGAATTTCAGTTTTTCTTACTGCAAGCTCGTGCAACACAACATAGTTGATGAGTGATATCGTCTTTAGACGTCATTGAGGCTGCTTGAATCGTGACTAATCAGTATCCAGAGCCCAGACCTACCTACGTTAGTCATTCTGCCCCGCCGTTGGTGTTAAGATCCGCTCAATTAAGGTAAGCCAATCGGAGGTTTCCTTTGTCCCTGCCTCTTCGTCTTCTCGGAGCCTCGTCGATTCGACCTCAGTCGCATCTTCAGCCTTGGGATTTGTCTTACAACGCGCTGGTGAACCATGCACGACGACGCTCGCTCGCTTCAGCAGTTAGAGCGCTCTTAGGGGCTTCAGCTTTGCTCTTTGCCTTCTCGTTTTTCCTGTTTCCTTCTGAATTACCTAGCGATGTACGACGATCACCGGTCAGGTGCCGCTCGCGGCGGTGGCGAGAGCTACCGAAGCAGCAGCGGACGTAGGTCTTCCCGTCGGCGAGAGGACGACTGGAACCGGGGCGATTACCACTCACGGAACGGTAAACCATGAAACCGAGGCCCTGGAACATTTACACCACGTTTAAACCATGGCTTCTCCTCACTGTTCGAGCTTGCTGGCTAACGCGTTCTTGTTCTTATGGAAAGATTCACGCAGTCCGCGCCGTTCCAGATATCACGACCACGACCAGCCTGATACCTATTACGACCAAAAATCTACTCAAAATGCCGCTGATGACTTGGGTCCTCCTTCGAATCGCCTTTATTATGATGATGAGCATTCTGGGGGTGCCGATGAGCGTCAAGGGCGTCCTCGCTCTCCTCGCCGGATTCAGCGTGGTCAAAATGCTGCTTGGCACAGCGACCACGGCGACGCAGCGCATGATGCAAGATCCCGATCGCCTCGAGGGCCCTATGGACCTGGTGATGATCATGGACATCGCAACCCTGTTCGTCGCTATGGGAGGGATCATCATGACCATACGCTCGGTGGCCGCGATCATCCTAGGAGCGAATGCTTGATTCTCGGCGGTCTTCCGGACGATGTGCATGAGCAGGATGTGAGTTTTTCCTGCCTGTAGCCGGGCATCCATACCATTCTCTTTCCCGCGAAGGATCAAGGCATTGAGGGGCAATAAGCATAGCAGATTCTGGTGTTTGTTTGATTTGCGTTCCATTAGTCCATAGAGACTTCCAATGGCAGACTGAGCCTATGAGAGGACTGCTACGACAGTGCAGAAGTGTGATCATATGCTGACTCGTCGGCGAGTGGTGACTTTGTGCTAACCTTGGACACAAGATCTTGACGGGTCTGGACTACGTCTCTGGAGACCCGCGACTCTCGACCGAACAAATAAAGTCAGTTCGCATCCGGACAAACAGACGAGGTTTGTTAAGATCCATGGCTCCTAGTGGAAGTTCACTTTGCTCACCTGCCTGTTCCAGGCTCTCGCATCGCTTTTGTGGAATTCTACCGCCTTTCCGATGCGACGAGATTCTACGATGACTTCTATCCCGAGATCTCTCTCCCACTCCAGCATTCCCGCGGCGCCGACTCTGAGCCGATTGTTGCCACAATAGATTACAGCAGACCACGAGAGGATTCCGACCGGCACCAAGGACGCATGGAGGACCAAGGCTGGGATTGCACAAACGTAAGTTGCCGTTCCCTCACCGTTCCCATATCATGTCTGGGTCTTGCTGACATCAGGCAGTGCGGTGGTGTGAACTACCCGCATCGAGCTGTGTGCTACAAATGTAAGGCTGAGAGACCTGGTAAGTTCAAACACTTGCTTCCTGCTGTCGTCCATTCTTGCTAACTCTCCCAGATAACATGGAGGGCTTATTTGGTTATAGCTCCTCGTACGGCGGGCCTATCCTCACCGGCGAGACAGATGAGGATCTCAGACAGAATCCGTCCCAGTTCATTGTCGTCCGAGATCTCGA
This sequence comes from Coniochaeta prunicola, assembly GCA_007388105.1. Classification (NCBI taxonomy): domain Eukaryota; kingdom Fungi; phylum Ascomycota; class Sordariomycetes; order Coniochaetales; family Coniochaetaceae; genus Coniochaeta; species Coniochaeta prunicola. The sequence goes on from SMOB01000288.1 coordinate 256,722, forward strand.
GCCTTCTGTGACGGAGGAGCTTCTCGCCAAGGGCGTCATGAAGCTTTTCCGGGAAGAAGCCCCACAACCAGCTAGAGATCCGTCAAAACCGGCGAACAAGCTCAAGTCTACGGCTCCGATAAACAGCAGCGTCGGGCTTGGTGCTACTCCGGGGTCTCTACGGCGTGTCTTCCTCATCCGGGACCGTAGGACAAACGAGTCGTGGAAGTACGGCTTTGCAGAGTTCGTGACCATCGACGACGCCAAGGCTGCGATTGCCAAGTTCAACGCGTCACCACGATTTACCATCGCTTCGAAACCCGTTATCGTGGCGTTCATCCATACGGGAGTTTTCGTCCCCGTGCTGGAACCTGTCACGGAACAGACGGCTAGCTTCAGCTTCGCGCCAATATACAACCCGAGCCTTCGCGTCAAGTACTGGGATGACCGTGCGTATCCTAGCAGTTATGTTGTCTCAGCTGGGCCAGAGCCTACCCCAACGGATGTGGACGCCAACACTTCGTCTGATGATAAGGTAGTCTCGTCTTCCCAGGATGCAGCTGCGAAGCGCAAGAAAGATAGGGAAGCCCTTGCGGCAAAAATAGCGGCCAAGAAGGCTCTGGTCATGGGTCCTCAGATGCAGATGTGGGCTAAGAAGGCGGCGGAAATTCACGGTGCACCGGCCATGGGTGTTGGGGAGGAGACTACCGAGGTCGTTCCTGGAGATAGGCCAGGTGCGAGCGGTGTGTCTAGCACGCGACAACATAAATCTACCGACCCCGTAGCGCCGAGTTGGAGGGATCAGTATGTCTCATACGCAGACTGGGACACCATCGAGTGTGTCCTTTGCGGCAAGTTCAGCAACGAAGAGTGGCTGATTTACCACGAAACTCACACCCACAACCATTACAAGGATCAAGATGTCAAGGCAAAAGCTGCCGCACTGCTCGCTTCCCGCAAGAAGGAACCGCGAACCATCGTCCGACGCACGCCCCGCCGAAAGTGCGACGACCCGCCACCATACATATCCTACGCAGACCAAGACAAGCTAATATGCTACGTCTGCATGCGCAAGTTCCGGAACGTGAAAGTCCTGCGCCGGCACGAGCAAGAGAGCGAGCAACACAAGAAGAATGTCGCGGACACGGCCAAGATCGAGAAGGCGACAGCCAGGCTGGCCGAGCTCGATCTGAAGCCGACGAGGATGCTGCCCCTCGGCTACGACGGCCCCGTCCGCCAGGGCCCGCAGTACCGCGACCGCGCCAAGGAGCGGCGACAGGTCTACAACCAGCCCAAGAAGCCGGTGCCGCCCAGGCCGGACAGCAACAAGCGCAAGCCGGTCGAAGAGCCGGTGGCCGCTGTTGGTGGTGGTGCCGATGGGGAGCCGGCGACCAAGAAGTCCAAGGGCGCGGGCTTGCTGGCCAAGATGGGGTGGACGGCGGGCGAGGGCCTCGGTGCTTCGGGTGACGGGCGGACGGAGGCCGTGGGCGCCGAGGTGTACATCCCTGGCGTGGGCTTGGGTGCCGAGGGTGCGAAACTGGGTGATGCGAGCGAGGAGGCGGCGAGGAAGATGGTGCCGGGTGATTTTGTCGAGAAGACGAGGGAGAAAGCCCGGAAGAGGTTTGAGAGGCTGCAGTAGTTCCTCTCTGCTTGAATGTGTCGTAAGGGGTTTACGTGTATGATGGAAAGCCCGGGGTTTTGAGCAGGTCTGGTGGAGGTCTGGAAGGCGCTGCGTACACGGGTGGTTGTCACTTGTAGTGAAGGCAAGCAAGGACAAGCTTTGAGCCCCAAATGTGGACCAGACTTCAGCCCGCTGGGTGTAGAAATGTTCATATTGATCGCTAAGGTATCCTGACAATGGATTGCAATGGAATCTTGCTGATGTCCTCGTTCGACTCACCTGCGAGAGTTCAGCCCATCATGGATGCCTTTTGAGCGGGCCGCCCCGGTTTACGATGCTCTCACCCAAACTGAGGTCCGGATGAAACGGCAGACGAGGAAGGCGCGATACCTGCTTTAAAGTTCATCTCGTCCGGATGTCAGCTAAGTCGAAGGTAATCGAGGCAAGAACGATGGTCGTCGCATCCTATCGCGCATCGCATCTTCTCACTTTTGCACATTCCACCAATTTCATCATGACCTCAAATTGAACATGGATGTTGCCAGACATAACCGGGGGCGCATTGTACGGATCATGTTCCGAGCCGGGTATTATCGACCAACAGTCTCGATACAAGCAACAGCCACCAATCTGCGTTTATTGAGACCTATATACGGCCGCATAAAGAGGCTCTCAATTGTTACCAGATAAGATTGCGGATCATCATGCTTTCTCGAGTAACAACCGGGAATCCGGACTGACTAGAGTCTAAATCCAGGGTGACAAGGTACAGACATTGTGAGGCTAGCTCTAGACCAACTCGATACCCGATACGCATGCAGATCACCGCGGAGTCGGCATCGGAAGTGCCGTCTGTCTTCGTAAGGGACCCAGACGTGCGGAAGGCCGGGGGCATTTTTCTATCTGGCAGGGCCACGACTCCTACGATCCCAGCGCTACCCTCCATCGGCAGCTTTGCCAAGACCACCCGCGATGATTGGAAGCCCGCTGTGAGGGGTGCCCGCAAGCCGCGCAAGCAGCCCCGGAAACCCCTCCCTGAACCCTTGCCCAGACCTGGGCTAGCGCCATTTTGCTCTCTCAACATCGCGCATGCGCCGCCAAGGAGCTGAAAAAAGGAACGTGCCTGCAGTGGCGTCGAGTTCGGTTCACAGGCAGCTTCCTGCTTTAAATTGGACACCCTTTGCTGCTGTTGGATTGCCAAGTCTGGTGGTTGTGCAGCCTTTGGTGATGGTGCTTTTGCTTGGAATATCTTGTCCTTGACGATCGCTACCAGTAGACTCAGTCGAGCCTTGTCGACTTTCTGTTTGACGGCACCGCCTTGCTTGGCTGCCCCGTATTCCCTTGCTTGGCGAAGGGATCGGAGCTACGCAAGTGTTTCTTGGACTTCGGTGTTGTTGGCTGAAGTCGAGCTCATTTCATTTCGGATATCCACCCGCTTTCCAAAACTGCGCCGCAGCGAGAGACACAGGTGGGCAGGCAGCACAGGATATGTTGCAGACGTTGACCCGGTGAAATTCCCTCGACCTTTTGCAATCCTCGGCCGGTCCAACACTTACGAAAACCGACGGCATTGCAAACCACACAAACTTGTCTCCTCAAAAGGAGACTCGGCCGTCTGCGACCATGAGGTACATAGCAGCGGGTGCGCTCGCCCTTGCCACGACCACAGCAGCGAAGAATGTCGTCCAATTCGATCTCAACAGAGGCCTGCCGGGCCTTCGAGTCGGCGGACCGCCGAGCGCGCCTCTTACGAAGCGTGACTTCCATGCGGGCTCCATCTACAACAACATCACCGGCGGCGGCTACTACGTGGACGTCAAGGTGGGCACCCCGGGCCAGCCGATAACCATGGTCCTGGACACAGGCTCCAGCGACGCCTGGTTCCTCAGCTACCAGGCCGATCTGTGCACCAGCAAGTACCTGCAGAGCTACTACGGCGACTCGTGCGGCACGACCTTCAACCCGTCCAAGAGTTCGACTTATGCGGTCAAGGTCCCCGACGGCCTAAACATCACGTATCTCGATGGCTCGGGCGCGACGGGCAGCTACATTACGGACGACCTCCAGATCAACGGCGTAACGATCAAGTCCCTGCAGATGGGCCTCGCAACATCCGTGGTCCGCGGCACCGGCGTGCTCGGCGTCGGCTTCCCGCAGAACGAGGCGGCCAAGACCCAATACCCCAACATCATCGACGAGCTGGCCGACCAAGGTTTCATCTCCAGCAGGGCGTTCTCGCTGTACCTCAACGACCGCCGCGCCAACACGGGCACGCTGCTCTTCGGCGGCGTCGACGCGGCCAAGTTCATCGGCGAGCTGCACGTGCTGCCCATCCCGAAGCAGCCGACGGGGTACACGCACTACGGCGTCGTCATGTCGTCTCTGACCACGACGTACTCCAACGGCAGCGAGGTGCAAATCTCGGACACCCTAGTGGGCGCCATCCTCGACTCGGGCACGACGCTCTCGTACCTTCCGGACGCCCTCGCGGAGCCGCTCTTCGAGCAGCTGGGCGTGTACACGGACTACCAGAACACCGGCTACAGCATGATCGACTGCGACTACCTCGAATCGGAGCCGGACCTGGTGGTGACGTTCGGATTCGGCAACGGGCAGGCGTCGGGCGGCGACATCTTCACCATCTCGGTGCCCGTGTACGAGCTCGTGCTCGACCTGCTGGGCGACTACGGCGACCTCACGGCCGACGCGCCGTTCGACAACGTGTGCCTCTTCGGCATCCAGTCGTCGGGCGGCGGGTTTGCCGGCTCGGGCGGCGCGGACTCCGGGAGCGGGATCACGCTCCTGGGCGACACGTTCCTCCGGTCGGCCTACGTGGTGTACGACCTCGACCACCACGAGATCGGCATGGCCCAGGCAAACCTGAACGAAACGGAGAGCAACATCACGGAACTGACCAGTGCGGGCGTGGGGCTGCCGGCCGTCACGGGCGTGAGCGCGCAGCAGACCACGGCGACGGGCGGGTCGAGCAAGACGACGGCGACGACGACGACGACAGGGGGCTCGGGTACTGATACCACTTCCACCGGGAGTACTGCGACGAACACTGGTGGACAGACGACTGGTACTGGCACGGCAGCGCCCTCGCCCAATGCTGCGCCTTCGGCGAGAGCAGGAGGCGTGGAGGCATTTGCCGTCGTGGTTATTGCTGGACTTTTCTCCGTCGTAGGGGGAGCGTTGTTCGTGTTATAGTTGTGGCTAGTCGTTGAAAAGGCGGTCGTTCTGCGATAAAGCGTTGTATCTTTTTTTTGGCATATTGTAAGGCATTTTGGGAAACATAATGTAATGCATTTTGAGTATCTAGCATATATAGATAGACTGATGGGTTGTCATACCCCGTCTTTTAGGTATATCTAACTGTGTCATGACAGGACAAGAGGGAATGCCCATCCGGGACGGTGGTGATCGATATGATAGACAGTGTGATTGTTTTGAAGAATGACCTGACTGGTGGAAGTGAGAATATTGGGTATAGTGATCTACCTGGCAATTGCGACCCGTCATGGCTGCTACTCCTCACGCCTTTCGGCATGAAATTAAAGTTGGACCACACGGAGACGGGCCCGGTGGTGTGATAAGATCAGCTCCGAGTCCCGGGTGTGACGCATCTCGAGAAAATTTAGAGCTCCGCTTCCGGCTAATACCTCAACCCGCCGAATCTCGGCTCATGAGACTTTTCACTTACAAAATCCATATTGAGACACAGTTCGTTACCCGTGATACGTTAATCGCCTCTGAAAAAGACGTCTCTGTTTCCTGGAAACAGTGGTCACCTTCTCATTGGTAATCTCTGAACTCCGTCCCTAGAAGGACGATACTCATCTCACTCACCACCACCACCACCGGCCATTGAGGGAACAGCGGGAACAGCAGTCACCACAACAACCCAAGATGACGTCCCTCGTAGTAACAGACATTGCCCTCTCATCCCTCCCCAAGCTGGCCCATGGCAAGGTCCGCGACCTCTTCACGGTCGACGACTCGACCCTGCTCTTCGTGACCACGGACCGCATCTCGGCCTACGACGTGATAATGGCCAACGGCGTGCCGGGCAAAGGCGCCATCCTGACCTACCTCACCGCCCACTGGTTCTCCGTCCTCTCCTCGGCGATCCCAGACCTCAAGACTCACTTTCTGGGACTCTCTCCGCCCCCGTCCTGCCACCTGACGGCCGGCGAGCAAGCCGTGGTCAAGCACCGCACCATGCTGGTGCGCAAGCTCAAAGTCTTCCCCGTCGAGGCCATCGTGCGGGGATACCTCACCGGGTCCGGCTACAAGGAGTACGTGGCCAAGGGCACGGTGCACGGCATCAAGCTGCCCGAGGGCCTGAAGAACTGCGACAAGATCCCCGGGGGCGCCATCTACACGCCCTCCACCAAGGCCGAGCTGGGCGCCCACGACGAGAACATATCGCCCGCCCAGGCGGCGGCCATCGTGGGCGACAGGTACGCCGCCCGCATCGAGGAGCTGGCGCTCAAGTGCTACAACGCGGCCGCCGAGTACGCGAGGGAGCGCGGCATCATCATCGCCGACACGAAGTTCGAGTTCGGCCTGGACGAGACCACCGACGAGGTCGTGCTGGTCGACGAGGTGCTGACGCCGGACAGCTCGCGGTTCTGGCCTGCCGACAAGTACGAGCCCGGCCGCGAGCAGGAGAGTTTTGACAAGCAGTTCTTGCGGGATTGGCTGACCAGGAGCGGGCTGAAGGGCAAAGAGGGTGTGGAGATGCCCGAGGATGTGGTGCAGGCTACGGCCGAGAGGTATCGGGAGGCGTTTAAGCTCTTGACGGGGAAGAGTCTTGAGGAAGCGATGGCCTAAGGAGAAGGTAGGAGAGGTTTGGAAGTCTAGATTCTTGAGCAGTTTAGCTGTACAGCAGCAGACTAGCTCTGCTGCCTCTATCTCATGCATTCTATGCTCTTGTAAAGTTATGTCTATGGCCACATCTATCACACATTGAAAAGCGTTCTGCGCATATCAGGAAACAACCCAGCTCGATCCCGCCAGCACACTCTCCCCCCTCCAGAACCTCACGACAGCGTCAGCAACCTCGTCGGCGTGCGTGAACACCAGCTCATGACCAGCATCGATCTCGACCACCTCAAACCCCTCTACTCCCAGCACAGCCGTAGCATCCTCGACCAACTCCTCCTTGACAATGACGCTGTCCGTCTTTCCCAGCACGAGCAGCACCTTCCCGTGCCTCAACCCAGCAACAGCCGGATCTCGCCGCCGCAAAGCCAGCAGCTCCCCGAGCGCAGCCCAGTCCTCCCTCCGGTCGTAGATGGGCGCATACCGGATACTGCTCATAAACGCCTTGACAAACCCCCTGTGCTGTCGTATCTGCCACTCCATAACGTCGGCAACCGTATGGCCGCCCCCCTTCCTCTTGGACAGAAGCGCGTCATCCCACCCCTTCCCCCCGTTAGCATCGCTATCCTCGCCTCGTCCTTCTGTATCAACTTCCCCCTCCCTACCGCCACCGCCACCCGCCATCGCACCCCCCGCCCTCTTCCTCGCCGGCCTGAGCCGCCTCTCAACCATCCTCTCCAGCACCCACTCCGGCGCCAACCCGACACTATAAAGCAGCCGACTCCTCCACCCGACATGCTCCCTCTTCCTAATCAGCCCCCCACCCGCAACACACACCAAGCTCCTCACCATCCCCGCGAAATACCGCGCAAACGCCACCGCCAGCCCGCCCCCGAGACTGTACCCCACGAGATGGAAAGCCTCCTCGCCCGTCCACGCCAGCGGACTGCTAGCAAGCACCATCAGCACCTGGGCGGCGTACAGCCGCTCGTCATACTCGACGCCTAGCGGGGAGTCGCTGTACCCCCGCCCGAAGAGGTCGAACAGCATCACCCGGTACCCGGACTCGGCTAAGCGGAGGGCGAGGTCGCCCAGCGCCACGACGGGGGTGCCGATCCCGGGCAGGAGGAGGACTTTCTCGCCGGCCGGGGGGCCGAACTCGAAGACGTGGATCGTGCCGTAGGGGGTGGGGACGGAGCGGGCGCCGGGGAGGGCGGTGGGGGGGTACGGGTGCGAGGAGGAGGAGGAAGAGGAGGGAGGCTGGGGGGCGGGGATATATCTTTGGGTTGGGCGGGTGGTGGGGGAGAGCTGGACACCGGCGCGGATGAGGTAGGTGAGGCTTAGGCCGAGGGCGGCGAGGGCGAGGTAGGTGGATGGTGAGACGGCGGCGGCTGGCCGAGGGAGGACAGTGAAAGCCATGTTGATGGCTGGGAGTTTAAAGGAAAGGGGGACGTGAATTTTGCCGGCGATCAAAAGTCGCTGAGTTTATTTCAACCCCAATGTAAGGTGGATGTTTGAAGGATTCAAGTAAGACGGATCGCCCCGACTTGAATTCAAAGTCGTGACCGCCGCGCCGACGCCGGTAACGCCGGCAGCTCGAAATGCCGGCCCGGCATAACCTCGGCTCCGATGGCCGCGACAGCTCACAACAGCACACACCGTAAGACTTGGTAGATTTAGACGCCGTCACGACATGCCTAAGATGAACAGACAGGTTGTTACGGATTCGACTGATCAGTGTAAATGCATCCAAAAGCCATTAGATTATGTATAAGCCCTCCACTTGTTCGTGAACCACAACCCTGAACCAAAAAGAACTCCCAATTCTATGCACAAAAGAACCCTGTCGTGTGTATAACTAACTCCCTCTACTGTCATGTACTTCAACACGCGTTCCGATATGTCTTCTAGTATTTCCATCATCGTTTCCACTCTGCGTGAACATTCCCTAACCATAGTCTCTACCAAGTATAGAACGAATACCCCAAAAAAGAAGACATCGAAAGCGACCAATATGCCATGCAAAAATAACTGGATATATAATGGTAAAGGTAAAAGAAACCAAGGAAAAGAATAGCTCGATAATGAGTTCAGATCAGAGGCGTCCCGAACCGGTCCGCAATGCCCGTAGGCGTCTGCAAGCCGTGATTGGGCCTCCTCATCGACGGACCCCTCGCCATGCCGATCTCGGAGCCGCCCGTGGCCGTGCTCGGCCGCAGCGCGTCGTAAGGCGGGCTGCGCGGGCTCACAACCTTCACCGGCGGCGTCAGGGGTCCATGGTGGCGGCTGAAGGCGTCGGGGCTGAAGTTGAAGTTGAGCGGCGGAGGCGGGTTGGGCCGCTGCAGTTGCGGCGCTGCGCCTGCGGCTGGTAGGGGGGGCGAGATCGGCAGATGGAACGGAGCGACGGGAGCGGGAGGAGCTGGAGGAGGGGGAGGGGCGAGCGGCCAGTTCGGGTTGTCGGCGTCGGGCGTTGGCGGCGTGCCGCCGAAATCGAGCGTCGAGGAGGCACCTGACGAGGGGGCCTTGGCGGTGGGGATGGGCCGCGATGCCGAGAAGTCGTCGTGGCGGAACTCCTCGTCTTCTCTGTTCCAGTTGGGCTGCCGGAAAAGAGGAGCTGGTTGGAGCGATGCATGTTCGAGGCGCTGGGAGGGAGGGGAGGAGGAGTCCAGCCGCGCAGGTGGGGATTGCGTGTGGCCGTTCACGCCGCCGGCGGGCGTCATTCTTCCTGTCGGGAGGACGCCGTACTCTTCCGGGTTGGGACGCTGGACGCCCCTGCCGGGAAACGGTCTGCCCGTGCCACTTCCAGACCTCTGCGGTTGAGGTGCTCCGTATGGCGGTGACGGGCGGGAGGCGGGCGCAGGCTGAACAGGCGAACCAATGATCTCGTCTACGCTATAGGCGCTGCTGGCGGTGCTATCGCGCAAGCTGCCGTCAGCAGACAGCTGACCGTCGACAAGCGACTTCTCGAAGGCATCGATCGCTCTGGACACGCTCGCTCGCTTCGGCGTGATCGAGGTTATGGTGTCGCGCCTCGCTAAGACGTCGCGGATGACTGGCCTGTCCGTTGGCTCCACAAACCCAGGCTTCTCGTCGCTTGAACGAGGGCTGGATATGGTAGGTGATGGTAAATCAGCCGGAAAGTGGCCATTCTGGAAAGCATATGCGTTGTTTGGAGCTGGACTCGGCTGATATTGCCCATTCATAGGAGAGCCATTCCGGGGAGACCCGTTCGTGTGAGTGCCGTTCACGGCAGGGACTCTGGGACCGGCGTTGGGACTTTCCATATGACCACCCATCGCGCCGTTAGGGCCGATCATTGGACTTCTAGACTGTCCGTTCATAGGGCCAGGGCCCCTCCAGCCATTCATGGGACCAGGCCCGTTCATCGGCCGGCCATTCATGTGTCCGTTGGGATGTCCCTGTGGTGTACCGTCTCTCCTCGGCCCGTTCCTGCTCCCAGGACGCTGGTCAAACTGTCCGTGAAAGGCAGGACGATCTTGTGGCCCGTTTCTGCTGTCTGGCCGCTGATCCATCTGCCCTTGATAATACGGGCGATCATGCGGTCCGTTGCGACTGCCTGGACGCTGGTCCATCTGTCCTTGAAATCTCGGCCGCTGATCGTGCTGTCCGTTTCGGCTGCTAGGTCGGTAGTCAGGCTGACCTTGAAACTGGCCGCGGTTGTGGGGCCCCGGGCCGACAGGCGGGCTAGGGCGGCTGCCGTTCCGGCTTCCTGGGCGGTAGTCGCTCTGCCCCTGATATACAGGGCGGTCCATTGGGCCTGGATTATAGCGGCCCCCGTTGCGGCTGTCTGGGCGGTAATCGCTCTGTCCTTGGTACACAGAACGATCCATTGGGCTCGGGTTGTAGCGGTCCCCATTGCGACTATCTGGGCGGTGGTCATGTCGCCCTTGAAAAACAGGACGGTCTATCTGCCCATTTGTCGGTCGGCTTGTTGCGCTGGGAGGGGCCTGGTGTCCTGGCGGGCCCTGATGCTGTGACCGGATGGCAGCGGCGGCAGCCGCAGCTCGCTCCATTTCCTGCTGCTTTTGCCGTTCCTCCTCCCGCTTCTTTTCCTCCTCTTGCGCCTTTTGCCTAGCCTCTCTTTCCTCGCGTTCCCTCTCCACTTTGCCTCTCTCCTCCCGCTCCCTATCCGCCTTTTCTTGCTCCTTGCGCGCGACCGACGTCATAATATTATCCGCAATGTTCTCAGCCTTGTCTCCGAACACCGATCCGGCATCACTGTCGTTGTTTGCGCCGATCTCAAACTGGGCAAGTGGAGACCTTGGTGCGACTGGGACGGCCGAGGGTGTAGTCCTACCGAAATGGATGTCAAGGGGATTCACCCAGGCCTTGTTCTTGACGCTCCCTGGTGTGCCCGGTCTCGAGCCATATCCCGGGCCAGGTACTCTCAAATTGGTCATGGAGGCGTTTTTGAAGTTCGTGCGGAGGTTGGCTTCAGACGCTGCTGGCTTGAGACTGTTGGAGCTGCCCTGTCTTATATGAGATACGTTTGACAGGTCGTACATGCTGGATGCGGCGAGGGCATGGGTGTTGTGATTGTATGGTGAGATCCGCGAAGAGCTCGAGGTCCCTGGCCGCGACATGTTGACTGAGCGTATGCTCCCATTGACGACGGTACGATTGCCGACACTGGTGCCGAAGAACTGGCCCTCGCCCATCAAATTCTGGTCCCATTTCCTCGGTCCATTCTGCGTACGCGCCCTCTCCGGCGTCTTTTCTGGCGCCTTTCCTTTGTCCGATTTTCTGCGCAGCAACTGGTTAGGCGGCCAGGTCGAGGTTTAGCGGAGGGATAGAACATACTTCTTGTCACTCCCGAACTTCAGACCAAAGAAAGAAACCATGCTGTAATGTTGGTACCCGACCAAGCGAGGACCCCAAAGATAGAAGATGAAGGAGCACACTGCTGAGAGGGCCAATCAATGAGCAAAAAACCCGGTGCTTGACCAGGCACTTGTTTCAACGTTGTGATTACTAGCTGGAGTTCTAATCCATGGCGTCTGGGCGGGTTGAAGTTCTAGATGGGAGGACTAGACAGAGCAAAGACTGTATGCGGGGTATTGAAGACAGGAAAGATGTAAAGTCGTCTTGAAAGAGCGAATAACACAAGTAGGCTGATAATCGTTATATTGGAATGCTGTGGCGCGTCGACATTGGCCGTTGAGGGTCTCGGGCAGGAGCGACAGACGGGTGAGGCGCTGGATGTTGGACTACGTCCGCTCTCTCAGACAGACAAGGACCGGAAGGGACAGGATGGAGCCTTGGTGATGCCCGATCTCGAAAACGACAGAACAGATGAATATAGAGGCCTGTTAAGGAGCGACGAGAAAGAAAGACGCCGGCATGAGCAGCACGAATGAACGCCGGGCGGCAAGTCGCAGAAAAGTAGAGCCCCAGGAAAAAGAATCGCCAGAGTCAGGCCGATTCTCCGGGCCTGGCGTTGGATTTATGACGAGCATACGCGCCCACTTCGCGCACACACACTGCAACCTCCACCAGAAAAGCTGGTAGGCTGCTGAAATCCCAGTCTTGGCTGGTTCTATCGAAAGAAAAGGATCCCAGCGCTGGGTACGCTTGCCAGGGCTACCACAGCACAGGCCCTTCAATGCGGCTCCGACACTTCCAAACCCCCTGCAGCAGCGCCCAGGGGGGGAACCACACGCACAGTTACTAGTGTAGAGTACCACTGTACCGTGCTGGCGTGCTCAGCGGAGACTGGCAATTGGCGGTACCAAACAATCCTTCGGGTTTGCATGGTTACGCGTGTAGCTTCCAAGAAGATTTGCGAAGATCCGCGATGTCTTGCTCAGGGGCATGAAGATGGAGAACATCTCACGATTGGAAAGTGGGAACAATGTCTGTCGGTCGGCAAGTATCACCGACTTTCTCACCTTCAGCTGCCAAAGTAAGGTACCATTACTTCTAGTAGACGGCATTCCCAGCTGTGGCTTGCGCGTCTGCTATTTTAGTGTGCAATTGACAGACCGGGACTTTGTCGCGCAGGAAAAGGGGGAGTACCAGATCTGACCGTTGGCAGCGATTGACAGACGATCTTTGTGAGACCGTTGATCCGTACGACCCTCACTATAGCCAGCGGCATCAAACACTCAAGATACATATCGCATACCCGATGAGGAACCTACAACTGAGATAAGCACAACGTGGAAGAAGACTCCCTGTCGTGACGTTTTTGCCCTGACATCTCGGACGTTACTCCCGTCGATGATCAGAAAGCACAAGGTTTCGTGAATCGTGTCCAGCATCAAAATATGGATCAAAAATAGCAAAAGAACCCTTGTGACCCCTGCTCCGGCACTAGCGCAGGTATATTTGCAGGGAGCAGTTAGTTGCATTGGTACGTACTTGTCGTACCCGCCCCTTGGTTGGACGACAGCACTTTCCCGGTTCCTGGCGCTGTGAATTCGATAAACTGGCCCGTTTGGGAAAGTGGCATTCGTGATAACTGCTTTAACAGAACTTCGAGCCCACCCAGTGTTAACTTTATCCAGCAAAAACAGAATGCACTCAACAAAGTACGCTCGTTATACGAAATCGAGTCCAAGCATTCACCACTCCTCCGACTCATAGCCTAACCTCGAACTAACAGAAACAAGGAACTTTGCTGTGCCTTGCAAAGACCACCTAAGGTCTTGGCACGCGAACTGTTTCTGTGAAGCTATACTGCGCTATTGCCGGGCTGTTAATTGGGTGGCGCCCGCTGGTTCAGGGGCAGACCAGTTGTCGGGCCTTACCGAGAGGTCCTAACCATATGTGCACATGCGTCGAAAGGACACTATCCTGTGACCATGAAGCCAGACATATCGAGCCTTGTGCAGAGAGGACCTGAGAGTACATTCACTTGTTCGACACATGTGGTGCACAGGAGATCAAGCGACGAGTGACTCGTCGATACCCAAGCAGTGTGTGCCAATAACTAAAACCAACAACACAGTGGTGGTGGATGCACTTCCTCGTCGTGCCTAAGCGTCACACTCGAATATCTCTACACGTAAAACCATTCTGTAGCAAACCACACGACAACATATCCAGAACGGCGCAGCGGGGGGCGGGGGGGGGGGGGGTGGAGAGAGGGGGGGGGGTGGAGGGGGGGGCGGGGGGGGGGGGGGNCCTATCTCCTACCCGGCCCAATCGAATATCTCAACACGTAAACCCTTTTTGTATCAACCCCCATGTCAAATTATCCATAACGCCCCCCCCCCCCGCTCCATGCGCGCTTCAGCGTCCCAAAATGCGCAAATAACCCTCCAAAAACGCCAACGCAATGCATGACTCGTCTAAACACCCCGGTCTCCTTCCAGCCTACCCGCCGCGAGGAGAGAGACGTTCTAGATCCCTTCTAATATGCGCAACAAAAGAGATTTCTCTGACGACTTCCTCTACCAAGCACATCGGGTATGGTGTAGCGGTAACATCGATGACTCTCACTCATCAGCCCGGGGTTCGACTCCCCGTATCCGAGTTTCCTTTTGTCGCTTGGCGGTCTGTGTTGGTGAGGCCGTTTTGTGTCCCTTTTGTCGGTCTGTAGACCGAATCGATGTTGTTCCCATCTGTAGTCTGTGGGGTCCGAGGAAGGCCTGCCCGATCTGTACGGCACCGCCTCCTTCACCAAGAAGGAGGGAGAGAAGTAGAGATCGGGCAGTCGCCTCCCAGTGTCCCAGATCATGTCCGATAGAGGTTGAAGATTGCCAAGTCGATATGTAACAAAATGTGTAAAGGCGCAACGAAACGATAGTGCCCCTCACAAAGAATCAGCACCCAGCCGCCGCCTCGGAATCCTGAAGGTCCAAACAATGGCAGTCGAGATGCCAAACAGGAACGCCGAGACCATGAACGGTAGTCCCATCCACGGTCCGCCCCACTCGAACCCGACCTTGAGCGCCTTGGCGAGTATGGGGCCGGCAATCATGATGCCGACCATATCCAGGAAGCCGACGAGCGAGTTGAGTATGCCGACGTGGTGCTCCTCGACCAGCGCGTTGGCCAGGCTCCTCACCAGCGCCGAAAACCCGCCTCCGCCGGCAAAGACCACGAGCGAGACCATGAGCATGCTGCCGTTGACCGAGAAGGCGACGAGCAGGGCGCCCAAGGTCTGCACTATGCCCGAGATGCGCGAGAGCCACAGGTCCTTGGCCATGCTGCTCATCTTGAACGTGTTGACGCAGACCCAGCTGATGGCCGGCAGGATGGCGGCCAGCAGGAGGAGCGTGCTGGCGCTGCGGATGGTGACGAGGATGGCGGCCTTGTCCCAGGTCCACCCGTAGCGCGCGGTAGCGTACTGAAGCAGCAACTCCAGCACAAATCGACCGAGGACGACGAAGACGAGAGACAGCAACAGGAAGGTTGTGCGCTGGTTCTTCAGGACAAAGTCGTAGACTTCGAGGATATCCTTCTTGCAGGTGGCCCAGAGGTGCTGGAACTTGGTCTGCTTCAGGGCCTCCATATCGGCGCCAGTGTCGCTCGGGACAGTGGCTTCCGGATGAGCCGCGGCTTCCTGTCTGTCCTTCAGCCTCTGGATGTCCAGGGTTTCTGGAAAGACAAGAGCGACGATATTGGACACCGCGAGCAGAATAAATGATACAATCATGGCGAGCCAGGGCGACCTGTGCATCAGAATGCTGGCCAATGGGCCGGAAATCATTTCCGCTACGAGGAACCAGGCATTGACTTGCATGAAGACGATGGCCCTGCAGAGCGTCAGTGAAATATTCCGTCCGGAGAAGAATGACTGTCCGGGATATATATCTTACCGATCAGCAACTGGAGTGACATCGGCACCCATTGTATACAACATTGCTGTCATGACAGACGATGACCCGCCAATAAACTGGAAGGCAGAGCCAAACCATATTGTCCAAATAGGGAAAATATTGTGGAAGTACACTGGACGAGCAATTAGTACGAGCTTCCACCCACCACTGCACACAAGGGCAAACATCGTGACTTACAAACCATCAAAATCCACGCAAAGGACAAGACCAGGCCGAAGATGGCAAGGACAAAGACGGGCTTGCGACCCCACTTGTCGGACATGATGCCGTAGGGCACGGCGCCGAGTATGCCGGGGAGGCAGTCAAATGTGTAAGCCCAGCCGCGGATGGTGGCCAGGGTGCCCTGGACGTCATCGTGCTTGCAGCGCGGGTCGGCGGCCATGATGTTGTCCGAGACCTCGGGGTAGTAGCTCCGGCATATGATGTTCTCCATGACGGCGCTCGACGGCGCGACCCAGAGACCCCCGCCCAGCTCGGCGATGAAGAGGAAGGAGAAGATGAGGATGATGACGTTCTGCCGGTAGAGGCTCCGCGGCTCCTCGGGCGAGTCGCGTCCGAGAAGTGGTGTCTCTGCTGTGGCGTACCGGTTGTTGGCGAGCCCGGCGTCCTCCTCCTCGTCCGCACTACTGTCGCCGCTTAACGGTTGGTGCCGCATCTTTGCGATTCTGTCCCGCGCTCTATAAATATCGAAGATCCTGCAATAGTCAAGTGACAGCCGGTCTGGATGGGACAATTGGAAATTCTACAGTCACATTTGATGTTTTTGCGTCTGAGTAGCGGGCAGATTGAGAAAACGAGATCAAAGGAAGAATTACGAAGGGAAAGGATGTAGTAGTATCTTTGTAAGTAAGCAGCTGAACAGAGGAAATATGATAAGCGTTTGTGTGAGATCCGAGGTGAATGAAAGACGCGAGGGTGAAGAATGGAAAGGGATTAGAAGTGAGACGTAACCGTGCCTGTCGATTCGTCATATCGTACCTGATATTAAACGTGGCCAAGCCCATGCCAGAGTGTACGATTGGCACTTTAGGAAGGTTGAAATGCTGCACCAGATAGGCTATATTGAAGGCCGCGTTCCAAAGGCGCTGGACCCTGCCTAATCGGGCACAATTAGGCGCCCCTTGAAGGATCGGACGGCCCTCACACGTAAGACGGCAAGGACCCTAACCCATCAGGCCCAAGCACGTGTGTGATAAGGTAGCAAAATCCAGGTAGGTAGAGTTGTCGAAACGTAAAGGACGCGTATAGGTCGACTGTATCCTCCTCTGATTCATGATCTGGCATCCCTATGTTCGGACTTGTGATGATTTATCGCTTTCCGTCGTACCGCGCGGGAGGACGAAAGTACGTCACTCGGTTGAAAGACGCTAACGCGGCCCTTATGCATCCCTGCGGCTCAGCATCTTGTGCGACATGGGAACAAGCCGAGGAAACAAACTTGCCCTTTTCTCAGTACTGCGTACCTAGGATCACAGTCTCCTGGATTCCAGCTGCTTGTGACTGATGATTGAAACGGAGGCAAGCTCCTATCACAAGATCGGGGCATTATCAACCTGATTCGAGGAGTGTCCTGTACCTGGTCTGGAGTTGTAACCCACCACGAACCTGTCAAACCTGGAGGAACCCCACTAGACACTTATTAGGTAGCTTGTGGAGCCCCACTGAACCTCGATGACAATAAGGTACAACCTAATTGACAGGCTGATTCACTTACACACAATACGTACCGACACTTGAGGTTGTTTCGACGTCACAGTACTGCGTAATAGCGACCTTATCACAGTAATATCGCCATCCTGAGCAAATCTGCCATCATGTCGGCCTCGGATTCCAAGATCATATCCGTCGAGCCCCTCGTAAGCATCCATGCATCACGGAGATGGCTCTTCATGAGTGGAAATCGTTGTGATACGTATACTCACAGCATGAACAGCCCGAGAAGGAGGCGGTATGGTCCAAGATGGTGAAGTGAGTTCTCAGCAGTCCATTGTCCGTCCCGGGATATCGTCTAAGTTCTCATGGCCGGGAAAACAGGATCACATACAAGGACCCTCTCGGTAAAACTAGAACGTGGGAATCCTCTGAGCGCACCACTCGGCCCAAAAACAGCGATATCGACGGCGTAGGTATCGTGGCCATTCTCGAGAAGGAGTCAGGTAAGACGGGCTTTCTCCTTGATTTCTTAACACACGTAATCAGCTCACTGACCGCACACCAGGTCCGGAGATCATGCTCCAGAAGCAATTCCGGCCTCCAGCACACGCCGTCACCATCGAGGTCCCGGCCGGTCTAGTCGACGAGGGCGAGACCGCCGAAGAGGCTGCCGTACGGGAACTCAAAGAGGAGACCGGCTACGTGGGCAAGGCGTCCAAGTCTTCGCCCGTTATGTTCAACGGTCAGTCTCTTTTCACCTCTTAAACGCAGTGTAAGTCGACCACACCACTGACCATGGGGTCCAGACCCGGGCTTTTGCAACACCAACCTGCGCATGGTGCACGTGAGCATCGATATGAGCCTCCCGGAGAACCAGAACCTGAAGCCCCAGCTCGAGGACAGCGAGTTCATCGAGGTTTTCACCGTGCCGCTGGCGGACCTCTTCGCTGAGCTGAAGAAGTTGGAGGGGGAAGGCTATGCCATTGATGCCCGAGTAGGCACGCTGGCTGAGGGCATTGAGCTCGCGAAGCAGTTCAAGCTTTGAGACCACATCGTATACTCTGTCTCTTGAGCATCCTGGTTCAGAGAGGCAGCTTGAGAGTGCTCAGAGTTATGCGGGTTGCCAGTCTAGCGTTCAATTGTGGATTAGAATACCCAGAGGGAATGGACAATTGACTGGATCTTTTACTCCGTCTGCAGGTTGTCTTGCGCCTGGCGGACCTCGAACAAGAAAGTTGGCGATCCCTGCGACTCGTGTGATTACTTCTCTCGGTGCTCGGCAGTCTTGCACGAGGACGGCGTACCGTTTGGTATGACGGAGGCAATGAGGCGACGTGTAGCCTCCAACGGCCCGCTTGGCTCAGTACTAGAGGTGCATCACTGGTAATATAATCCCCGTTGTATCCGTAAATGGCACAACACTCCAGCCAAGAAATCATGAGAAAACATCTGGAGTCACAGCATCACTGATCTGTAGCAGACAATCGCAAACGAAAAGCCAGTTTCAACTCGCAACCAGCGAGCTCTCTTTATCATTGATTCATGACCCCAGATAGTTTACAAATTCCTCCCTTCTCTCAGACCCTTCTCCTTTTCAAGGTATCATACACAGAGCCATTCCATCCCCAACTCCCTTCATCCTTTCCTGTTGACTCATCTATTTGGCATCTTAAGGCTTAAGCGGGCCCTTGCCCTGTCCAGCGTTGGGACCCTGCGAGAGGCCCTGGCTGCTGCCGCCGCTGGCGTTGGAGCCGGGGATGCCAGCACCGTCCTCGTGCTCTGGTAGGGGGGCGGTCTTGTCTGCGCGGTCAACCTTTGATGGGAGCTGGTTTTCGGGTGCGATTAGCCTTCAGTTCGGATTCTATAGTTTATTTGTGTGTGTGTGGGTGCGTGTGTGGCTAAGGAAGTGAGATGTGAGTGAAAGGGAGAAGTGCTTACATCTTGGTCACCGGCTGAGCCATGTGCAATGTTCTGGGGCGGGTTCATGGTCTCCTTGGGACGGTTGGACTCTTCGCTGTGTGATGGTGCCATGGTGATTGTGTTGTGGTGGGTTTGTTTCCGTTGAAGAGTTTCTTCGTGAATAGCAGAATGGTGGTGATAGTTGATTTATTTTCTGGACTGGACAATGTAGAAAGACTGAAGAAGTAAAGAAGCTGAAAAAGAGAGCTACCTGAGCTTCTATTTCAATCTGCTCGGGAGCTTTGCTGGGCGAGCTCAGGAACGTTACCAGCTTTGACGTCATACTGGTTCGAGAACCAAAGTGAATGTCTTCCCCCATCGTGAGCCCCGCCCAACGTCATGATGTCCATGTGAGGGCTCCAGCGTGGAGACCAGATCGTCGGGATGATCACGCGACAAAATGGTAAATGGACTGGAAACCGTTGCATATTATAGGTTAATTAACCATCGGTGATCTCCAAAAGGAGAGACTCGTCAATTATGATGATTCAGGTATCAACCGCTGGCATAAGCCCATCATTACGCACGCCGGCATGCTCCCTCCAACTGCTTCCCAAACCCCAGCCCCGGCGCCCAGCATAGCAAGTCTCA
Organism: Coniochaeta prunicola; assembly: GCA_007388105.1. Classification (NCBI taxonomy): domain Eukaryota; kingdom Fungi; phylum Ascomycota; class Sordariomycetes; order Coniochaetales; family Coniochaetaceae; genus Coniochaeta; species Coniochaeta prunicola. The sequence goes on from SMOB01000288.1 coordinate 276,159, forward strand.
GGCACGCCCATCTACCAATTAGACCCAGACCTAATTCCAAGTGGGTATATAAATGCTATATCACAACCTCCTCCCTCCGCTCCCCGTCCAGCCCGCCCTCCGCCTCCGCCTCCGCCGCCGCCCTCCTGGCCTCGCGCGCGTGCCACTTGCCCAGCTCCTCCTCGAAGCTGCCGCGCCGCCCCCAGTTGCGCGGCTGGCGCTTGAGGAAGGCCCCGACGGCGCCCAGGTAGCCCTCGTGGCGCAGGAAGTAGGCCTGCTTGCTGCCCTTGCTCCAGAACTTGATGGCGTAGCTGAGCGTGTTCATGGTCTGCGGGTGCCCGCGGATGAAGCTGCCGCCGAAGTAGATGTGCGAGAGGTTGTGGATCTGGCTCTGGAGGAAGGCGATCTGGCCGATGTTGTTGCTGATGGCGTAGAGGAGGGAGCGGGATACGTCCGCGCTGGTGAACGGGGGCGGGCTAGCCGGGTGGGCTCGGTGGGTTTCTGACGGCTCGTGGGCGGGAGGGGGCAGCATATCTGTGTTGTCTGAGGTGGAGTGCTGCGGCTGGTGCTGGTCCTTGATATGCAGCCCGCCGCTGTCCTCGGCTTCGTTTTCCGCCTCGCGCTTCATGCGGAACACCTTGCCGAAGGAGCTCGCGATGGTAGTGCTTTTGAGCCCGATCTTGCCGTAGTCAGTGCCGTAGATGTCGCCCACTAGCATGTCGACCTTGGTATTGTCGCCGCGCGACGCTAGGCTGAGCATCTCGTCGAAGCTGCGGGCACCCGTCAGGAGGGAGAGCAGACCCCATAGGGTGCCGCCTCCTAGTGACGTGCCGCCCACGCGTTCGTACTTGCGCGGGCCGGAGACCTTGAGGAAGGAGACGCCGGAGCCGATGTTGACCAGAAGGTAGGGGTATATGTCGTCTGATGGCTCGACGAAGTGCATTGGGTCGGTGTCGGAATAGGTGAAGACTTCGCGGGGTATCTCGGTGATGAAGAAATCGAGACCTGAGGGGACACGTTTTGGTTAGTCTGATGTTGAAGGCATTGCGACAGCAGCAGCCTTGGAAGCCGTACCTATTATCAAACACTCCATCTCGTCCTCCCGGATAACGTCGACGCCTAATTCGTCGCGAATCATGTCGTGGTATTTGTAGGCACCTCCGCCTGTCGCCATGACGCACAGCTCGCCCGGCCTAGAGCCATTGAGTGCTTGTTGTTTGTCCTTGAGGTGTTTCATAAACTCTATGCAGTCGCGTATGTGGTCCGTCTCGAAGCTGAGGAAGTTTAATCGGCCGCCAGGCTCGGTCGAATGCGCTTCTCGCGAAAAGTAGACCAGCTTCGCAAGTGAGCCACCTATCTGTCAGGGAAGGGGCCCGGTTAGCGTTGAGGACTAACTACTCAGGGGATATGCGCCACCAGCATACATCAATTGCGACGTGGCTAACGACGGCAGTATGGTTTGGTAGCCGTATGTCTCTCGTCTGGTGTCCATTGTGTTCGCGGGTGGTAGGCGAGCCCTGGCCGGTGCGCGGGGTACTGCTGCCCGGGTCGACGATGAATGCGCCAGTGACGTTGATTTTCACGGACCCGGGGTGTGTGATGGCCGTGTCTATCTCTGCCGTGGTCGTCGCGGTCCTGGGCCGGCCAGTTTGCGACGGCGCAACCGCCGAGTCAGCCGGCGACTTGGCGGATCCGGATCCGTTCGGGAGGGCCTCGGCCGGATCGGCCGGGTAGGTCATGGATGTCATAGGTAATAATAGTGCAAAATAGGAATAACTAGATGAGAAAGAATGCGGTCATGGAGGTCTCAATGGATCTATCTGAGGAGTCATTTTTGCGAGACAAAAAGTCTCTTGGTGACTTTTTGTATCGCCGTGTTTCCTGGTAGTCTCAGTTTTACGATGTATCTTTCATCATGGGAAGTTTTTGGTGGTAATTCGGCTTTTATCGATAATCATTGAACCCCGGCAATTGCGGGGCGCCTTTTGACCGAGGCTCCAACCAGAGTTACCAGGGCAGACAGTGGGCAAGTCAGCTGGGTCTCCCACTGGTCGACCACTGTAACACGCCCCCAGTTCACTAAGATCCCCGGACCAGTTCACTAAAGTGTACGTTACTTTCACCGTCGACTTGGCGCTCATATTCTTCGGAAGATGTCTCAATCAACTCCAGCATCAATTGTGATGCTGCGGGTTTTATTCTTAAAACTGAAACTGCCTATCCCTTCCACTGGCATACGCATATCCAGCATTTTCCCAGATATATTCCTCCTGCGCCCCTTCCTATGTATGCGCCTTGTCCAAGCGATTGGAGTGAGACTCGGTCCCTGTAGCATCGTAAAGACGATTAAAGAGAGTAAGATCAAGGGAATCCAAAAGAATAGAACCCCCGGAAAAGCAGACCCAGCCAGCCAGACATAGTAATACATAATATCATCAAAACCCAATGCTTCATATCCATCTCCATTTTCTATCCCTGAGCTCTAGAAGAACCCTCCCGCAGGAACACCAACGAACACACCCACCATCACACACGAGATCAGAAAGCCGCCCACGAGACTCTGCACAAAGATGGTGTCCTGGATGTCCCTCAGCGCCGGCTCCTGGACCCAAACCTCGCGGTCAAAGATCTTCCTGATCCAGTGCCTCCTGTCGTACCGGACCACCCACGGCTCGTCCTCGTAGCTGTTGCTCGACCCGAACGACCGGAAGCTCCTGCCGCCGTCCTTGGCCGACTCGGCGTCGACGTCGGGGTCGACCTCGAACAGCTCCCACGGCCGCACGTGGCGGTGGTGCAGGCCGTGCAGCACGATGCACATGCCCTTCCGGGCCGCGATCAGCGTCGCGAAACCGATGACCCAGCCCACGGCCGCTAGAGCCCGATAGCCGCGCGGCGCGCGCGACAGGGCGAGCACCACGGCCGCCGCGGTGGCGAGGAGGATGGTCCCGATGCCGAGGATGAGCGCGAAGCACACGCGCGCCGGGTTGCCGTTGCAGATGGACCAGCGGATGAAGTTGGGGTGCGCCTGGTACCGCAGGCTGGACTCGATGCTGGCGTTCACGCAGCGGAAGGCCGACGGGTGCGTCGTGTGCGAGAGGGCGTGGAGGAGCGTCTTCTGCTCTTTGCTGGATAGGTTGAGCTGCCGCGGGGAGCGGTCCGCGATGTAGGTTGCCACCACGCGGTCGATCTCTTCCCGGAAAGGCTGGATCGTGACTATGCGCGGGTTAGTCTTTTCTTCGAGATTTTCTCTTCTCTTCTCTCTTTTTGACCCTACGAGTCTCGGGAATGCGCGGGTGTATCGGACTTACATGGTCTTTCAGCACCGGCAGCCGAGTACGCGTCGCCGGCAATGCTCCGGTGCGCAGTGCTCGCAGCGGATAGGTTGGTTCCCGCGTTAGAGGCCGGGTAGAGCGAGTCGTGGTCCCGGTCTCTCGGCGTCATGGGCGGCGTTGAGAAGCTGTCGTCATTGACGGTCGAGATCGACGCCTGGAGAGCTGGCTTTTCGAAGTCTGTGCCGCGGAACATGTCGGCAGGCTGGCCGCGACGCATCTTCTCGGCCGCGTCCTTCTGGATACGAGCCACCGTCTCATCTTCCTGTTCTTGCGTCCACTCCGGTGAGAGGGCCCGCTCGCTCTCGGGTACTTGCTGGAAGCGTCTCACGTAGTCGCGATGCCAGAGGAAGAACTGCAGGTTTTCGGCTGAGTGCTCAATGTAGATGAGATAGTTCATAAAGTCACGGATGGTGCATGGCTGGAAGCTATATTAGCCCTGTAGTCCCGCAGTGATGAGAGGTCTCATGGTCAACGGAAAAGCGCTTACTGGACACGTGCCGCCTTCCATGATCTTATCGAAGGAGAGGGCCGGAGGGATGCCGGCCGAGGCGCCGGACCTGCCGGATCTGAGAGAGACATCACCCTTCTCATCGGAACCGATCGAACTCCGACTTAAGTTGGACGATGGTCGGACTGCCGACGGGCGACGGTAGGTGAGTGGTAATAAGCCCATGTTTGTCTTTTCACAGGAATTGGCGATGGATTGCAACGCGACAAGGTGAGGAGGTGAGTAGGCAAAGGTGCATATACGCAGCTGAGGCCGAGGTGAGCGACGCCTACGCGCTGTAAGGGGTAGGTCAGGTTTCTAGAATGTCTCGCTGACCTTCGACAACCTTAATAGGTATGTAAGTCAAAGCGCGTGAAGAAGAGAGAGAGGGAGAACGAGAATCGGAAGCAAGAATGTACGCTAGCTTGTTGATATTTCTATCCAGCCCAGGGCAATGTGTATCTCCCGAGTCCGTGTGGCCCCCCCTCACTCGGCTGGCAAGGGTTAAGGGTGAGATAGAAGGATGAATTGAGTCGAAGCTGGTTGTGGCCAAACAGGGGGACGGCTCGAGTGAGACATACAGGCAGTCTGCATGTGGCTACTTGTGTATCTGCCTGTGTGTTTTCCGCTAGTCTCCCGGGTTTCTCTTGACTTGGCGAGTCTTGACAGCAGACGCCGCGTCACATCGTGCTGCGATCCGGCGGGTGGCCAGGCAAGCCAGGTGCAAGTGTTGGCCACACTGGGCCACACTGGCCATCCGTTCGGCTAGGTTGCGGGGATGATAGTCCCCGGGTTGCAGCTCCGGACGCTATCATTCGGAAAAGCAAGGACCTGATTCAGTCCAGTCTCGAATCAGGTCAAGCTGCATGGAGCGATACCTGGTCAAGCATGCCAACGCCACGAGAAGATCGTCATAGAGGCTGAAACTTCCCGTCTCTCATTGGCACACACTGTCGGGCTCCCTGTCCGGTAATTTTGGGGCTGGAAACATTTTCTTTGTTCTACCGTTCAAGTCGATTTCGAAAAATCGCCGTTAACATAGATCGGAATCCATGACGGATACTGCCAGATATAGCACCGTTCTGGGATGCTAAACTGTGCGGGTTCAATTGGCAAAGTCGACGATCTCTACACTGTTCGGCAAAGATGCCGCAATATTTGGCCGTCACCTGGAAATCCGATTGTGGAAGGGCGGGGCTGCACTTGTACCACGCAGTAGCTGCATTTTAGAAAAGCCACCCTGCCACCACACATGAGAAAAAGCAATTTCCTGAGCCGTACAATGGTTGAGCTCGATGAGCAATGGACAAGGATGAAGCAGCCACGGGAGGGAATCGGTGGCATGATGGTGAGATAAAGCAATTGTTACGTACTCTGCCCGGCTATGCGCTCATTGATCACAAGAAGAATAAAGTGCAAAAAGACTTGGAATATTTCAACTCATGCTCGATGGAGATACCAGCTAGGTACACAACATACAATGAATGGTTCACTTCCCATTGTCCACTACACCCGCATCGACTGGGAGGTCGCGGTCCTCTTTCTCTCACCCCTGTGAAAATCCGATCAAGATTGGGTGTGCACAACCTTATCTTGACGACCTTTCCGTATCCGGCCTAGAACAATCTTGCAAGGGCATCTCCTTCCCATAAAGCAGTATGATTGGTTTATTCCCGGATTCGGGCTTTACGCCTCAAGAGAGCGCCAAGGATTAGAGGATATTTCAGCTCAGTGACGCTCTCAATTTCTCGGATTTGGCTGTTTTGTTCGGCGAGCAAGTGGGGACTTGGCCTTGGAAGGAAGAAGTCTAAGGTAGCGTACCTTAGGTCTGTGGTGGACTGGTGGCATTATTCTCGCCTGCAGTAATGCAATTGATGATGCATCTCCAGTCTGCACCATTGGATGTCTCAACCATTGCTGCATCTCGGCGTGCCAGCATGTCAACCATGTGCCTCGCAAATGAAACGGTGTGATTAACAGCGCGATCGGCCATCATCAAGAGCAAACACCACGAGTTAGAAGCTTCCATGGGAGAGATCCCGCGTCTCTTCCGTTGCCAAGACTTAGCTAGCCTATCTGTCTAGCTGTCTGTCTCAGTTCGCACACCAGTACGCTAGCAGGGCGACAGTTAGGTGCCACTTCCCCTCTCGTTTCAACCTGCACCAAGAATGATGCAAGGAATATATCGATGAAGATCATAACCGTATCGAGACGTCCTTGCATGCACGCAAGCGTCGACCCGGCTGCGACACCTCACCAGTGCTTCTCACTGATATCGACCGTGTTCACGTCCACTCCGTCCTTGAACCAGCGTGCCTCCTCGTCGATGCGCACGTCGTTGCCGCTCATCTGCCTCTTCCTCATCAGTCCGTTCTCCGCGAACGTCCAGTCCTCGAGGCCGTACGTCCGCCACCACTGGCCGGACTCATCGTGCCATTCATACCAGAATTGCACAGCGATCTGTTTTTCTGCTTGTTAGCCGGGGCATACACGGTACCGTTACAAGGGACTCTAGTCGTCCGCCCATACTAACCTTGTTGTCTGTAAAGGCAAAGAGCTCCTTCCTCAGGCGGTACCCGTTCTCCTTGGACCACTTGTCGGTCAGGAACTTGACGATTTCTTCGCGGCCCTGTAGGAAGGTGTCGCGGTTGCGCCAGATGGAGTCGGGCGTGTAGGCCTTGCTAACTCCCTCGGGGTTCCTAAGGTTTTTGGTTGTTAGCGCCTTGTCGCTGTTAGCGCTGGCCTGGCGTGTGTAGCTCACCTGGTGTTCCAGCCATCTTGAGCAGCCTTGACCTTCTTCTGGGCCGTCTCGAGAGTGAACGGAGGGAAAGGGGGTCTCGATTCGCTAGCCATTTGGAGAGATATTCGGTTTTCTGTTACTTGTGGTTGGCCTGACTCTGGATTTGGTTCGATAAGGGTCCTTGACAAAAAGTGCGAGTCTACTGCTACCTTATATATATTTATATAGTTATGTTTGGTAAGGACCGGGAAGTAAGTCAATGTCGTTCACTACACATGCCAACAAGTTAACTTCTACCTATAGCCACCATAATACCATAGCCAGGCCTCGACCGCCTCCGGGAGCGAGGCTCGGGAGTGTTTCGGAATTATACCCCGCTGGTCGCTTACTCTGCCACGCCCTTGCTGACATCTTAGTAACACAAACTATACCTAAACCACAAGGTGTTCAGAGGCTCGAACTTACAACTCCTCGGATGACTCCAATTGCTGCTTAGCTCTTACAGTGATTTGCGTTTACCATGTAAACCGCACGAGGGGAAGGCATGGGTGTTGCCCATGACCTGCACCCCGTCAGCGCCAATGCGGCCACTCCCCGGAACTGCAGGTGAATACCGTGCCCTCGGTAGAGTCACAAAGGCGACCGCATAGCATATCCTGATCCTTACTTTAGGGGCATGTTTCGTTTTCTATTTGCTATGTAGGTGACCGTATGCGCCCGAGTGATGTCCGATGTCGTTGTGCGGACCGGCAATGGCGTCATACTAAGATTTGTTACGTATCGAGTTGCTGAACTTACTACAGCACCTTCTCGAAGGCGTATATGCTTCCGGGACTCGGCCCTAGGGACCTCTTTGGCACACGTGTTGCATTTTCTACAAACGGTAACGCGCACAGGGAGGAATATGTTGGCCAGGGACACAACAAGAGCGGAGATCGGCGACGATGTGAACAATTCAAATAAAGCCCGCACCGGCTTCGATGCCCCTCTAAGCTCCGCTTCCCGTGTCGTCCAAGTGCCCCCCCTCTTGAGCTTCGATTTACTTCTGCTCTCGCATATCATGAGATACCTATAGACAACTCTCAGAGACCTACTGCTCAAGATTCGTACTCTATTCTGCTTAGGATTTTCATAGCCAGTAAACACCTAAAAACTTCACATATCTCGAAAGGAAGAAGAAGATGCCCGAACTCAAAGCTGGCGACTCCTTCCCCGAAGGCGTATCCTTTACTTACGTCCCTTACACGCCTGAGCAGGCCGATATCATCGCCTGCGGCATAGGCATCAAGTACGATGCTAGCAAGGGTAAGCCGTGCTTTGTCTCTCTCCCCATATTATCTCCTCCACTCTTTTTACGATACAGACCACGGGTGTCTTGCTAGGGCTTACCGCTAACCACCGGGATATAGAGGGCAAGGACAAGAAGATCGTCATCGTTGCCGTGCCTGGCGCCTTCACCCCGACGTGCCAGGAGCAGCACGTCGTCTCGTACATCAAGAACAAGGACCAGCTCAAGGCCAAGGGCGTCGACCAGGTCGTGTTCATCGCCACCAACGACCACTTTGTCATGAGTGCCTGGGGCAAGGCCAATGGTGTCAAGGACGACTACATTGTAAGGGTTCCCCCGTCACTTTCTTCGTGACTTTTTGCTAGACACTTCTTTTGAGCATGGGTCGGGTTGGCTAGAAAACTGACCATTGTCACCACTAGATCTTCGCCTCGGACAATGGCGCCGAGTTCAGCAAGACCATCGGCTGGGTCAACGGCGACCGGCTGCAGAGGTACGCTATCGTCGTCGACCACGGCAAGGTCACGTACGCGGAGAGGGATACCGTCCGCGGCACGATAACCCACAGTGGTGCCGAGGGCGTTCTGGCGCATTTGTAAGGCTTCCTCATGTGTGCTGAGCTGGTGAACGTGGAGGTTTATAAAAGGTGTGGCAGTGATAGACCGAAATTATAGAGGCTCTCGACCGAATGTTCAAGGCTGCCATTTTGGGGCGCGTAAGGCAGCTCGGGAATCACGCAGTTGAGAGCAACCAGAAAGGCAACATCTTGAGACCAATGCATAAGCTGGCATTCCCTGTGGCTAAACTCATGCGTAATCCGTGTATCCCCTTGACGTAGTGGGATCCATGCAACCCGGCCCAGATTTTCAGTAGCAGAACATGTGTATTTTCTCTCTCTCTTTCTCTAGAGATAGGAAGGAATATCCCAGGCGCAAGCCAGCAAATGGAAGAAAGAACCGGAACCGACTCCCCAAAAAAGCCATCCAGTCCTTTGCAAACATGCATGTTCCGACCACCGCTCATCGAAAACCCACTCCCCCTAAACTTCCCAATCTCAGTCCATAACCCCTTAACGAGTCGTGGCCTTGACCTTGGGAGCGGCACCCTTGGCACCAGCCTTGCTGATGACGGTACCCCGGGCACCACCCTTGCCGGCGTTCTTGGCCTTGTCGGCCTTCTTCGCTGCCGCGGCGGCGGCCTTCTTCTCCTTGCTCTCCTTGATGGCCTGCTGGCGGGCGGCGCTGCGGGCCTCGGGCCGCATCGTCCGGCGCTCCTTGATCACATCGAGGGACGCACCGACGATAGCGCGCTGGGACTTGACTGTGCGGCGGGAGCGCTTCTTGGCGACTTCCTGTAACGAGTTGTCAGTTATTTCTTCTTCCCTTTGTGCACTGATCCCCCTCCATCATAGTCATCCAGTGCAATCATTTATCGGGTTGGTCGTGGCCGCGTATCGCGAATCGGGTGGGGATATGGGGATGGCCTATTCGAAACAGGTCTCGGACGGCAGGGGAGCGTGTATTCGTACCTCTGAGATACCCTTCTTGTGCTGGCGGCGGTAGAGAACGGTCCAGGCGATGCGGCGGGGGTTCTTGCGCTGGAGGAAGAGGGACTCGGATTTGCCATTTTGGAAGCGGAAGATCTTGCTGTCGCCACGGACGTAAAGTTTACCCTGCAAACCAGAGATTCACGTCAGTATAACCATTCTTCCGTAACCATCCATTTCCTCCCAATCCCATCCTATCGTCTCTGAGGTTGTCCATCAATCGTGATGACGTTTCGAGGCCCTGTCGGTTCGTTGCCCTCCATCCGTCTCCCACCCTCCAAAGAAAAGAACTGGAACGCACCTTGCCAGGGTAAATCTTCTGGCCCGAGAAGGTATCGTCGTACGTGCGCATCTTGGCGGTGTTTGTCGGCGATTACCCTGTGGTTAGTTTGGTCGTGAAGTTGCAAATCGCCAAAAGCGCCGGGGCAGGAGACCAAGTGACCTTGGATTGATTTTGGCGAAATTTCTTGTGCGGGCTGTGATAGGGCTGTCCCGTGCGTTTTCGCGTGATAGAGCCTTTGGCGGGTGGGGGAGATGAGCACGGGCCACCGAGCTCAGTTACTATGGTAAGCCCAAGCATAACCCTAACCCCGACCCTGACCCTGACGTCAAACCTTTCGAGGGTTCACCTGTCAGGTACTAACCTCTCGACAACGAGGGGTGAGGGCTGATGTGCATATCAAACGTTGGACATGTCTCTCAGAAACTGAGATGCTGGCTGATGTTGCCACTGCTGCCGATGAGGTTGCCTCAATTGTTCTCGGACAGTTTGACCGGCTCCCGCAGAAACGCAAGCCGGCGGTTCGTGATAATGGCATCCATGAATGGGTTCCTCTAAGTGCTATAGTGGCTGAAGGTACAGTGCATACATATACTGCTTATAGATCCGATGTTCCATGGGGTTTGGTTGACATTGTCATCCGCAAATAGTTGATGGTTCACTCAAATGCCTGTCCTTAGCGTAGGTCGCCGCCCATACCCCCTTCACATTCTCTACACTATCACAGACTCTGATGTTATCTGTAGAACTGGCATGAAATGCCTCCCAGCAACCAAGCTCCCCCTCTCTAACGGCAATGCCCTCCATGACTGGCACGCCGAGATTCTAGCTATCCGGTCTTTCAACCACTTCCTTCTCGAAGAATGTAAGGCCGTAGCCTCTGGCAAGCTATCACCATTCATCCGCCTCCGAATCCTCCAAGAACGCCACTGCTACCCCAGCACCGAATGGCAAGGTCAACCCTTCGCCCTGAGAGACGCAGTGACGCTGCACATGTACTGCTCCGAAGCACCCTGCGGAGACGCCAGCATGGAGCTCATAATGGCAGCCCAGGACGACGCCGCTCCGTGGGAGATTCCAGCCCCTCCAACCTCCTCGTCGTCGCCACCGGAAAGACCTGACTCGCTGCTCTCGGGACGGGCCTACTTCTCGCAGCTGGGCATTGTCCGCCGCAAGCCGGCCAGGGCGGACGCGCCGCCGACGCTGTCGAAGTCGTGCTCCGACAAACTGGCGCTCGGGGAGTGCGTCTCCCTGCTGTCGTCTGTCACTTCACTGCTCGTCCACCCTGGGAATATCTACCTCTCTACCGTCGTCTTGCCTGAGAGCCAGTTCTCCGCCAGTGGCTGCTCCCGCTCGTTCTCCTCTGCCGGACGTATGCGGAGCGTGGCCGGGGAAAAATGGCCGGGTGGGTACGCGTTTAGGGAGTTCGAGGTGACGACTACGAGGCTTGAGTTTGCATTCTCCAAGAGGGAAGTAAGTAAGAGGAGTGACCGCACCAGTGCCAGCAATCTGGCTGGTGCTTGGTCCGCTGCTGGGTTGGAGGAGGGTCTGGTTGGGGGCGTGCTGCAGGGACGGAAGCAGTTTGACGTTAGGGGAGCGAGTCTCACGTCTAGGAGAATGATGTGGGCTTTGGCCCTTGATGTTGCGAGGATGAAGACTGTTGATAGCGAGGAGGTACTTGAACAGCTTGAGCGTGGGACATATGGTGATGTTAAAGGAGGACGGTTATTATTGGCTAGGAGGAGTGTCAAGGACGTTGTGAGGGGCGAGGCGTTGAAGGGCTGGGTGAGGAATACCGGCGACGAGAGCTTCGGACTAGGATGATAGACTAGCTATAAGTCAGATACGCTGGATAGCTTAACCGGCGCTTGCCCGCCACGCCTGATATCACTGATGGAAGGAAAGACTGCGGGGGCATTGAGCCTGGAACGTCGCTTTTGGGCTTCCATTTTGTACCCTATGGTCCCTATTCCCGGCCAAGAAAATGACTACGTGGCCGTTTATGCAAATTCACCACAGACGCCGCCAACCGTACAGGTGAAATCCACTTCTTGGTAAACTTGCGCCGACCAGACAGCGAGCGAGAGCATCACCGCTGCCCGTCGCCAGCTCCTACTCCACTCCACCACTGTCCGAGCCCGAGCTTCTACTCGACCTTGTTCTCAAAGTTCTCGCCGGCGACGAGGTCGGGGATGTCGTCGTCGTCAGCCTCCTTCTCGCCCTCACCCTTCTGCATGTTCTGGTAGCTCTCGGCGAGCTTGCGTAGGGATGCCAGAGAGTCGGGACCGAGCTGATTGAGGATGCCGGGGACGAGCTCAGTAAGCTCCTTGTCCTCACCGTTGCCGTAGATGGCAAAGGTGTTGGACGGCACGGCGGCGTGAACTGCACAGATTGGTCAGCATGTAACGTTTTGTGAGCGAGATATATCAAGTGTCAAGCAAGGCTTACCCTTTGGCGCAGCAAAGTGGATGACGTTGCCGTCGGCCTTGAACATGTTGACCTCCTCAATGGCCTGAATGGGCTGGACGTTCAGCTTCTTCAGGGTCTGCTGGAGCTTCTTGTCATCGCCGCTCGAGCGGACAGGAGCCCGCTTGACCTTTCTCCGGGGGGTACCCTTGCCACTATTTCACCGTTAGACATAAAGGAGCCAGCGTATAACAAGTGTGTACAGGGGTTTTCGAGATGGCGGTAGCTCGAGGGGCCAGCAGTGGAAATGGTGCGTCTGATCGTGATGGAATTTCGTGTACATACCCTGCAAAACTTCAGGTTAGTACAAAGCACATCACCAGGCACAAAAGGTCGGTATTGCGGAACTAACCGATACGCGCCTGAGCGCCCAACTTCTTCAGTCTCTCCTGGATATCCGACATGATCGTGATTGAGGGTGAGTTGGCGTGGTCGGTGTAGGAAGAATGGTGTTTGACGTTGGGAAGGTTTTGCGGGGAAAGTGTCGTCGAGGAAGATGGTGAGGCCGAGCTGCAAACCGGGTCGGGTCAGTTGAGAGTTCACCGCTTTCGGTTCGGCAAAAAAAAGGCCAGCCACGCAAGATTGTCCCAGTAATGACGATGGACAATACCCTGAGACTCCAGCAATTCGATTATCCAACAAGATTGTCAACTTACCTCTAAAATGTTATGCAACTGGCCCGTGAAAACCGTCCAAAACGATAGGCTCGATCGAGGAGCTTCAAGCCTCCCGTCGTTAGAAATTGTGTGCGCCGGGGTCGGGCACGAATTTTCGCTTCGTGGCCCCACTCCTCCCGGTGTAGTATGGCCCGTGCTTAAGCTCACCTTGAAGCCGTCACCGTGAGAGAAGTGATAACGAAATGCGGTCCAGGTTTATTAACGGACTTATTAGTCAAAAGATATGAGTTAGTGGTCATTATATTAGATACATAGTGTAAGTAGAGAATACAGCTGTGCCCTGATGTGGCATAAGCTTGCCGTCCATATGACAGCGCCATGTTCTGTGATGCGCTTCAGTCGCTTCCTGTCGGGATCAATCTCCAAGATCTGGTCAAGGCCAAGATCTCACTGGCCATTCCATACATCTCTCAGGCAAGCCGTATGATCCGGCCCCAATCGTACACTGTTGTTACAAACCCCGAAGCTACCAGTACCCAGCTAGTAGCAGAGCACTACCTATCGGAGCTCACGGGCAGGCCGGCCGCCTTTCTCATCTCCTCTTTCCTCGCCTTGACCTCTTCCGCCAGTCGGATGCCCTCCTGAATCCTTGCTTCCCTTGCTTTTCGGTCTGCCTCTTTCTGTTCGAACCATACTGTGACACTGGTTAGCATGTTGTGACGGTATGTCGAATGGATGAGGCCCAGCGACTCACTTGGCTTATCAGACTTTGAATACTCCTTCAGTCTTGCGACAAAGTCATCAAACTCCTGCTCCCGTTCGAGCCTCCGCTCCAGGCTCTTCTTCTTAAGTTCTGGGCTGTACTTCTGGAAGAGCTCTTCCTCCGTTGGCGACACCCACTTCACGAAGGCTGGACCTCCCACGACCATGACGCCACCGCTGTCTTCCACTTAGCAATTTCCTTAGAGAACAGACATTCACAGATAACAAGACATTTGTCAAACTGATGCCACTTACCCGACGAGCATCTTGGTCCACAGCCACCAGTTGAACGGCTTTTTACCAGCCATCTTAGGTGACTTCGCAAACGGAATACTCGACCAACAGTCAATCAGAGCAGACAAATACACATATAGAGTATATCCTCCAGAATCCCCGGGCCGTAGGGTCTCGAGCCTGTCTGATATCGATGATGATGTCCAAAAACGGCTGTTGCGGGCAGAATCGAATCACCAATGACATCAAAGCAGAAAACTTAGCTTAGTCATCAAACAAGGTGCAGTACAAGTGAGCACAGGGACAAAAGCCACACAAGCTCGATGCCTTGGGTTCTTACTCTGGGACAATGAATTACTAGATGTGCATAAGGTACATACAAACAAATGCTGCGCTCTCTCTTGCATTTCGATCACAGTCACAGTGTCATATGTGCATGTGGCTTTCGGAAGACGTGCTTACCTTAGCCACCGTACGTAGTAGCACTGATACCCATGTTCCTGCACAGAGTTTCTGGAAATGAAACGGCGTCGACGTCAATGCTGGGTGTGACTGGGATCTGTCACCTCACAACATGGGACGTTTCTCGCTGCTCCTCGAGTGAGAGGGCGACTTCGACTCCCCCTTGATGTTTCAACCATCTCTCGCTCCCGGCTGCATGCCTGGCGGAACCTGGAAGCCGGTTTTGTTGCGAGGAGCATCCTGGTTAGCCGTTGACACTTTTCGAGCCATCCATACTTGCTTGGCAGGACGTTGTAAGTAGAGTATGTTGCCACGGAGGGCTCCCAATCAGACGCGCGTGAGGGGCTTAGACGCAGCAGAGGGTTGTGCGGTTCTCGCCAATCAAAGCCTAACTTGCACGATATAGTCCCGGACACGGCGCAGAACACGTCGAGAGGTGCAAGTCTGTGCTACGTAAAGGGAGCTTCTCAGTGGACGTGAGGTCCAGGTGCGCTTGACCGACGGCTCATGCAATACTACAGGATGCGCTGTGGTAGGAAACATGTCTACCGGCGGGTGATGGTTCTGGATGCCGCTCTGGCAATTGCGAAACCAGGAAAGAACAGCACCCCAAGAGAAATAAGTCCAGGCTGATCATTGATGTGTCCAGGGGTTCGCTGGGAGGGTGAGGGTGTAGGACGGGCGGGTTATCTAATTCAAACGCTGACACTCTGATATCCTGCACGGTCCGAAGTGCTGCGTGAAGCGAAGAAGTAGCTAAATCTCAATGTATACATGCCTATTAATTCTCGCCGTGACCTGGGTTTACCACAAGGTATTGGGTTTCATTGACACAATGAGGACATGAAGCATCCCCCACAGGAGGGAGATTGACGTTGGATTGAAAAGACAGCCGGAACACTCAAGTACCGGCCTGAAAGACGTGCCATTACCCATGCTGCAATGGCCTGCATGGGTTAATTTTACTCCACTATTTTACTTTAGCGGTGTCCCGCATCCGGCGCAACCCACTGTGTAGGTACACCGTACTGTGTGTATTGTGAGACCCTGGGGGCCTCTTCAAGTCGTGCCTGCCCCCCAAAAAGTTCCCCTCCTTCAACACACTTCAACGGACTCTCTTTGGTCGAGACCGATCTGAGAGCTGGACAACTGTTTCATTCCTTTTCAGCTTCCAATTCTCCAAATAATCAAACCCAGAATCACAACATAATTATCACTCTCGTTCTCTACCATAGTCTTTGTATAACCTCCTACACTCCTTTGTGATCGTCGCCATCCCGAGTTCCCTTGGTCCAAAGCTTCTTTTTCGAGTTCGTCTTGGCCCGCGGCGCGCGCCCAAACTCTCGACGATCTCGTCCACAGCCCTGCCGAAACTGTCGATCAACACTCAGCCGAAACGCCTAGCATAACGATACCACACATCGCTGCAAAACCTACATACAGACCACTCGGAGCTTGGGGATTCTTCGGACGGAAGGCAATGCGCCAGTAGTAATAGCTTCTGGTCGCTACACTACCCAGGCATATTCGAAATTAGGAACGATTCTGTGCATCGCAGAGCTGCATGGGGCTTCCACATTAAGCCCTTTGCACTTCGGGTTTTGTTGTTGTGGAGAAAAGGGGCCAGGGCACAGCCGGCGCTGTCAGCATTGCCTCGCACCACCACAGCGTCGATTCCACCGTTTTTGGAGATTGCTGAAGGCACGGTTACCGACACATTCCGCGGTCTGCCTAGCCACGAAGCAGCGCTCCGGACACAATGGCGTATAACGGGAGCTATGAAGCACAAGGACGGCCGTATGCTGGACCTGCAGCTGCCAGACCTGCGCCGCAGCAGAGACAACAATACCCTCCCGGTCCACCTGGTTCCGGCGGACAGCAGCCCTACAATGCGCCTCCTCCGCAACAATATGATCAGTATCAAGACGACTACGGTTACGGTTACGATGATGGCTATGGTGGAAATGGATATGATCAGGGCTATGGTGAACAGTACGACGACATGAATTATGGTCGAGGTCCTCCGCCAAACCAGAACTATCCGCCTCAGCAAGAATATTATGGCCCGCCGCCGGGGCGAGGAGGGCCACCAAGGGGAAGAGGCCGTGGGGGCGGTCCCATGGGGAGGCCGCCACCTCCTGGCGGGCAATACCCTCCTCGAGGAGGTGGCCCAGGGCCAGGACGGGGGGGATACCCTCCTGGGCGGGGTGGCAGACCTCCAGCCGAACGTCATGGAAACTCCGATCCTACTGGTAAGTTCAGCACCAAATCTCGTTGCGCCGCGATAAACGCACGCGAGTGTCCCCACCCCGGCTAAACCTCTGTTCTAGGCAATCGAAGACCTCCAATGGATCCCATGATTGCAGACGAAAGCGGCTTTGGTGGCGGCGGCCAATATCCTAGTTTTCCGGGTAGTCGACCGAAGAACGGTGTACCACAAGATCTATCACATCAAATGGAAGGCATGGACATTTCAGGCCAAAGACCTCCTCCGAGCCGGAACGGTATGGGACCACCTCGAGGAGCAATGCCGCCTCCCGGTGACGGATATGGCGGCAGATCTCCAATGGGCGGTCCTGGTCGAGGCCCGCAAGCTTATCCACCACAAGACTATCCGGATCAAAGACGTGGTCCGCCACCAGGGCCGGGCTATGGTTATTCGAATGGCTATCCCGAGGAAAACTTCGGGCCTCCCGCGCGAAGTATGACGATGCCTGCAAGAGAGCCGCAGATGGACATGCGCGGCGCGAGACCTCCTCCACGAGGTGACAGTATTCCATTCAACGCTTCTCGTCCTGGTCCGGGTCGTGGTATGGGCATGCCTCCACGTCCTAGCACGGCGCAAGCGGTACGCCCGCCTCCTCAAGACATGTATTCCCCGAACAGTGGCCCATCTGCACCGGGCCCATACCAAGAGCCTTATGACAATGGTCCTGTTCCAGATGCCGGTTATCGAGGCCAGCAGCAACGTCCAGCTTCTTACGATGACTTCTACGATTATTACGACGGAAGAGGCAGCGGAGACTACGGGCCACCGCAACATCGGGGTTCGGGGCAGTCCGGGATGGGAGGTTTTGACGCCGGTCCGCCACAACGCCAAGAGCGAATAGATCAAGATGTTCAGCCACCACCTGCGCCGGGCCAGCCACAGAGAGTGGCCGCCCGGGTACCGGAAGTCAGTCGAACGAAGTCCCAACCGGACCTGAGGCAGCCGCAGGCGGCTGTCTTCGAGATGGCCGGAGACATGCCACCTGTCCCGACACAATATCAGCAGCGCGCTGCTCCTCAAGGGGGCCTCGCCTACGAGCAACCGGGTCCTGCGCCTGGACCAGGATTGCCGAACAACCCTGCACCAGCATATCAAGATGGTCCGTATGGTAGGCGGCGGAGTTATGACCAGGCAGGTCCCGCCGCTGGACCGGGTCTGCCCAATAATCCGGCCTCCTATCGTCCGGGCGCTCAACCCTCTTCTACATCTGTCCATTCATCCTCAAGCGCCGACACTCTACCCTCCCATCCGATGCCAGTCCGTGCTGGTCTAATGCCGAATTCCCTCGTTAACCTGAACAGCAAGCCGCCACCAGTGCGGAACTATAATGGCGTTAACGGTGTTAACGGTGTAGCCAGTCCAGCCAGTGCTCCTTCGCAAGCACATGCACAATCGCATCCACAGGCACAGCTGCCACAACAGCCGCCTGGAGGAGCTCAGGCGGCACCGTCAAAGCCCAAATTGCCCCCAGTTTCTGTCGAGGAGCTGGATCGACTGAAAGCCAAGATCAAGGCAACGCCAGCCGACCAGGAATCGGCCCTCACGCTGGCTAAGAAGTTGTGCGAGGCCGCAGATGTGCTGGTCCCCCAACTACCGGACCCCAAGTCAAGAGCACGGGCGAGAGAACGGTATCTCTTGGATGCGCAAAAGATACTCAAGAAGCTCTCGAGCAACGGCAACATGAACGCCATGTTCTTCATGGCCGATTGCTTGGGGCGTGGTCTCTTCGGCGGCGAGCCGGACAACAAAGAAGCCTTCCTGCTCTACCAGTCAGCCGCGAAGCAGGGACACGCCGCTGCGGCGTACCGCACGGCTGTGTGCTGCGAGATCGGGAACGAAGAAGGAGGGGGCACGCGCAAGGACCCGCTCAAGGCGATCCAGTGGTACAAACGCGCGGCAAATCTAGGCGACACGCCGGCCATGTACAAGGTGGGCATGATCCTCCTCAAGGGCCTGCTGGGCCAGCCGCGCAACCCGCGCGAGGCGGTGAGCTGGCTCAAGCGGGCGGCGGAACGGGCGGACACGGAGAACCCGCACGCGCTGCACGAGCTCGGGCTGCTCTACGAGAGCGCGGAGGGCAACGACGCGCTCGTGCGCGACGAGGCGTACGCGTTCCGGCTGTTCAAGCAGGCGGCCGACCTCGGGTACAAGTTCAGCCAGTACCGCATGGGCGCGGCTTATGAATACGGGCTCATGGGGGTGCCGGTTGACGCGCGGCTGTCGATCATGTGGTATTCGCGCGCCGCGACGCAGGAGGAGCACCAGAGCGAGCTCGCGCTGAGCGGGTGGTATCTGACGGGGAGCGAAGGGGTACTGGCGCAGAGCGACACGGAGGCGTATCTGTGGGCGAGGAAGGCTGCTATGGCGGGCCTCGCCAAGGCGGAGTATGCGATGGGTTATTTCACCGAGGTGGGCATCGGGGTGCCTGCTAACCTGGAGGATGCGAAGAGGTGGTACTGGAGGGCTGCCGGTAAGTAACTGTTTTGTGTATCTTCCGAGGGGTTCGATCATGCTGACTCTGGACACAGCCCAGGATTTCCCCAAAGCTAGGGAGCGACTGGAGGACCTCAAGCGGTCTGGCAAGAACGGTCCGCGGCAGAGGGAGAGGATATCGCGCAGTAAGATTGAGAAGCAGCAGGAAGGCGAGTGCGTGGTGATGTGAGGTGGAGGTTGACGAGAAACTTGACTTGCTTGATGCGACAGAGTTTGATGTTGGATTCTGTAGCAATTGGATGAGCTAGGTAAAGGATGGTCTGCTTTACGGGAGTTGGGCACGATGGACAATGCAGAGATACCTTGCTTTTACTTACACATATAAAAGGGCGACAAGGGGGAGGAAATGGTCTTTCTTCTGCGGTAGCCATGTACAACAACAATCAGCTTTGCTTTCTAGAAACCAGGAGTTTCGAGGAGCAGGAATAGTATAATGGATGTCTTTGTCTCTCAGTTTTAGCTTAAGTATCTTGTTACGGTTTTACTTGCTGGCAAGGAACACAGAGCAGTCAGGACCTCGATCCGAAGTCTTACTGATTCCATACCTTATCCACGAAACGGGGAACATTAGACTCAACTGTAGCTCTACCAGGGTTTGAAAGCCAGATTTTCGGACGTTCTTCAGAGCGGTACCATGGTAATCGGATTCTCCACCACCAGCCCAGTTTCAGAACATGCAGGCCCAGTTCTTATGCGCTGTAACGGCAGCAGCAGTAAGTGCTGACACGGTGCTGAAGACTTAAATAAGACGTCCAAGCAACTAAGTCTACTCACTCTTACCGTCCTTACCTTCTTACAGCCCACAGTCAGATCCATTCCACAGAGACAATGGAAGTAGGTCTCTGCCGATGAGCCCAGGCCAGCCTAGCTTTGTGATTAACAAGGTCTTCATTGCGGGAGAAGGCAGACTTTCCCTTCCTACTGGACAGCTTCCGGAGCTCCATCCAAAAGGTGCAAATGTGGAACAAAACAGAGTCAACCAGTCATCTTCGTGCTTTACCCGTTCGCGTTTCCTGTTCGCCACCCTCCTTTCTGGGCGGCGCTCCCGGATGTCGATCTGGCGTTGACCTGCGAGGTAGGACGTGAAGAGAAACACAAGCGGACTCGGATCTTCAGCTCCCCTAGCTTATAATACTGGCATTTTGTATTCGAGAGATCACCGCCTCGAGTTGCTCTCTGCTTCACTACTCCCGTGGGAAAGTGAGGCATCGTTAAAATTTGGCAAACGTCGCGGGCTCACTTCATTCCAGGGCGTTTGCTGAAGACCGACACACCCCACAATGTCCCGTCTCTTTCGCAGACCATCGTCTAAAGTCGTTTACAGGCCACAAGATGATCCCAACTCGGTCTTCTCGTCGCTTCTGAGCCCGGTCACATCATTAACTGCGGCCGAGGACCAACAGCTGGAAGAGTCACGACACAGACGGACCAAATCCTCGCCCGGCATGCTCGCGACTCAAGAGCAGAGTCCGTCGCTCTCCTCGAGGCCCTGGCTGAGCCTGGTGGTGGCAGAGAGACAGACCAGCTGGACAGGCGACCGTCCGCCGAAACGAAAGCTGGTCAAGGATCCCGGAAGCGCGGGGTCAGCACGGCCTTCGTTCTCGCACGAGCTGTCTGATCACGGAGATGGAGGGGAAAGCGGTAGTAGTAGGAAAGAAGAAGGGCGAAACAAGAACATGGGAATGATGAGGAGGGGCGTCGAACGGATAAGGGAGCTGTACCGGCGAGAGAAAGGATAACCACAAGATGGCGTGTTTGATGATTGTCTTACGAATTACGACCAGCATGAAAATATACGGGAATGATAAACGATGGAGAGATGGCGCGTCGACATGTGCAAAAAGTATGCGGCATCATCGAGATGCGGAATGGCCGTCATGGCCGGACCGCTTCCGGAAGCAAAAAGCAAAAAGGAAGCGGGGAGGGGCAAATGGCGCCGGCTGTCTGGACTCATGCATCCTCCAGAACACCCCACTCCGGCGCGGCGATAGTCTGAAAAGCTTGACACACACCAAGTGACCAACCCCACCCGAAGTCGAAGTCTTCAACAGATGAAATAAAAATCCCACTGTCGCACTTTTGTCGTGATACTCAGCAGGACTCTCTCCCTCTCATCTTCGCAACCTCAATCAGTCTCTCACGGACCAGAGACACAGACAGTTTCACTTCCACTGCTTTCCAAGGAACATCAGTTGATGTATCGCTCTCTCGCGACGACAACCTCAACTCTCCTCTCCTCGGCACACAGTTACATGTGCCGGCCCCCCAGTCGATAGACACACAGCAGGCGACTTGAAGTCTTTGCGCTTGCTGCAGGGGACGTTAGAAAGACTTATAGCAGTCTCACCCACTCCTATAACGCATCTGATCATCATCATATCATCATCATCATCATCATATCTACCACTTCGTGGGTAGCATCAACTTCGGGCCTGTGACAAGCGGTACATGCTCTTTGACAGCATCGCAACTTCATCAACCGCCTCAGCTTCGTCTTCACGCCCGACACCAGCCGTATCAAGAGGCGACTACACGCTTCTCGCAATGGCATACCCGAAGGAGAACATCTCCAAGGCCGACGCCGACGGGCTGTACGGCACCAACGTGCCCGGGACGACAATCACCGTGTCCGACCCCTCGGACTCGGAGACGGCAGCCGTCGCCGCGGGCCTGCACCAGCTCGAGGCCTCGTCGGTGCACTGGTACAGCTACTTCACCACCTTTGACTTCTGGGCCGTCATCCTGCTGGGCCAGGTGCTGGCGCTGTGCATCACGGGCACCAACACCTTCACCACCTTCCTGGCCAACCTGGGCACGTCGATCCCGGCCTTCCAGACGCTGTTCAACTACGTGCTGCTGACGCTCATCTACCTGCCCGTGTGCCTGTACTACCACGGCCCGCGCAAGCTGAGCGGCATCGTGCTGCGCGACGGGTGGAAGTACTTCATCCTCTCGTTCCTCGACGTCGAGGGCAACTACTTCACCGTGCTGGCGTACCGGTACACCAACATCCTGTCGGCGCAGCTGCTCAACTTCTGGTCCATCGTGTGCGTCGTCATCCTCTCCTTCACGGTCCTGCACGTGCGCTACAAGTGGACCCAGATCGCGGGCATCCTGGTCTGCTGCGGCGGGATGGGGGTGCTGCTGGCCTCGGACCACATCACGGGCTCCAACGGGGGGCCCGCCGCCAACGCCGTCAAGGGCGACCTGTTCGGCCTGCTGGGCGCGACGCTGTACGGGCTGTCCAACGTGTTCGAGGAGTGGTTCGTCAGCCGCCGGCCCGTTTACGAGGTGCTGACCTTCCTGGGCGTGTTCGGCGTGCTCATCAACGGCGTGCAGGCCGCCATCTTCGACCGCGCCAGCTTCGCCCAGGCGACCTGGAACGGCGCCGTGGGCGGGTACCTCGTGGGGTACACGCTGTGCCTGGCCATCTTCTACTCGCTGGCGCCGCTGATCCTGCGCATGGGCAGCGCGGCCTTCTTCGACATCTCGCTGCTGACGGGCAACTTCTGGGGCGTCATCATCGGCGTCCACGTCTTTGGGTTGGCTATCCACTACCTGTACCCGGTCGCCTTCGTGCTCATCATCGTGGGCCTGGTGGTGTACTTCCTCGCCGGCAGCATGCTGGGCGACAGCAAGAAGCCGTGGCTGGGCGACAACCAGGAGGACGGCGTCGCGGGCATCGGCACGGCGAAGCTGAAGGCGCTTAATACGGCGAGGAAGAGGGCGCTTGTCGCGCAGGAGACGGGGTCTGTTTAGGGGGGAGGGGAGGTCGTAAAACGAAGTAGTAGTGGGAAATTCCAGGAGGAGGAGGAGGAGGAGCGAAACTGGTTCTTTTCTTGGGGTTGAGCAAGGATGTGTCAAATGGAGCAGCGCTTCGAGGCGGTTTCGTCGGAATGTATTGTCTTTTCGAACAAAAACACTCGTTGGATCTAGAACACTATCGTCACTCACTACCGTATATGCAATCAAGAGCTCGGAAGATCATTATCCCCAACTCCAACGGGCGATCCGTATTGATTGAAGGTGTGCACACCTCGGGTAGATGTGCGAAGACGGTGACCGGCCAAGTCCAATGGTCCAGGATATAATGAGACGAAATAGCAGATCAGTACAACGCCTGTGACCCCTTCAGGTAGCGCAGTCGAACATGCACCGGCTCACCGGTCCATGACACAAAACGACACAGGCTACTTAATCGGCGAGGCGCGAGTTCGATTTTGCCTACCTCAACTTTTTTAACTTTTTTCCCTTTTTTCCCAATCTTTTATCCCAGCTTCCTCTTTCTTGCCTCGGGGTTTTCCTCGCAACTGACGTCAAAATCCAGATAGCTCTGGACTTCTACCATTTACTACCTTATTCTTACAGCGCCGTAATGTATGGTTCTCACGCATGTCAGAAAAGGTTCACCCCCGGGACGGGCCGTGCGGGGCGAAGCCGGTGCGGGATAACCAGGGTCTCCTTGAAGAGCACTCGGAGCCGGGGTCCCGGATCCGGACGCTGCTTGGATTGTCGTGCTGCTGCCCGCTTAACCCTGCTGCTTTGCTGAAGGAGAGCTCAGAGGATGAAAGGCGAGACTGGAATGGAAACTCTGAGGAGTTATGCTTGGACTGCTATTTGCAGGATGATGTTTTGGGAATGTCTATCAGGTAGGTACCTAGTCATTGATCGATTCTTGTCTTTGCTGTGACGAGCCCCAGAAATGGGGGTGCTTGTATTTTTGAGCCCACACTATTCGTACAGCTACACTACATCCCCCATTTCGGGCTATTGCTACACCCGTATTTTCACATCCCCTCCGCCAGCTTTGAAGGTTGGAAAGAAAACAATGGTCAATTCAGTATACCCATCAGTCAAAACGAAGATACACATAATGAATTATTGGAGGGGCTGCAGGTGGCCAGCATTGGGGTCCAATGAGAATGTGTCTGAAGAGCAAAGTGCAGGACTTCAGCTGCATTGCGGTGAGACTTCATTATTGCGCGATTGTCCATCAGGCTCTGACAGACAAACCTCTATTTTGTCCCATTTCATTCAATCGTTTCTCCTCCGTACGGTGATCTTCGCTGTACCTAAGACGGGCAGCTATGGACGAGTTTCTCTTCTCTTATCACCTTGAGCAATGCGACTTTCGCGTGGAGAAAGCCAGTTTCCTCGAGATCTTCAATTACTCGGTAAGGCCCTCCATCAATTCTGACGGAGGGGTGGTATCTGTTCAATCGACGGCGGGACGCTTCTAACATGACTATCCATGTTTGTAACTCAGAAACCGAGCGTCCGTACTTTCGTCAAGGAGTCATTGGCGATGGCGGATGACTTTGGTGACTTTTTGGTTCGCAAGGTATGTGCTGGTCTGAATAGTTGCCCCTCGTATGTCCAGTGCCATTGCCAGTCATTGACTCTACTGGGAGCAGGGTATTTTTGCTCCTCCTCAGCGTAAGGACAACGCAACCTTGCAGAACGGGATGCGGCTTGTGTAAGTGACTGTACGCTACGGATCCGAGTAGTAGTTACTAGCGACCGACATGCCTGGGCGCGCGCAAACCGTTGGGAGCTGATATTGTGTTAGTCTTCAATATAACCTCCAAGACACGGACGCCTTCTCCTCACACATACTTTCCCTCGCCAAAGATGCATACAGGTCACTCGTCTGGGAAATGCAGCTCCCGTTACAAGGCATTCAGACCACCAGCGTTGTCGGGCCTTTCTTTTGGTACGAGTACAATGCTGATCCAGCAAACCCGCGTCTGCGTAAGTACCCAACCTCAGCGTTCCTACTCCTGAACAACTGATCCTCAGCTCCGGCCACAGAACTCATCTTCCGCAAATCTGATGTGAACTGGGGGACCCAGTCTCGCGGGTTTGAGATGATGCTCTCATACAATTTTCGAACTCGTATCACCTCTGGTTATCTCAGGGGCAATAAGTCGGACGGAGCGTCCGAAGAAATCGAGGATGTGCTGAAGCTGCTGGAAGGCTGCTCGACCACCGCATCGCACCCACTACTTCTCCCAACCCTCTTCCTCGTCACTCAACTCTCAACAGAGAATGATAACCTACAAAGGGAGATTCGAGGTACTTTGCGCAGGTTCGAGAAGGCGCTTGTGAAGCGCTACATGAAACCTGCGATGCTCGGACAAACCTCTAATGAGACGGATGAAGAGCTGCTCAAGAAGGGACCGCAGTTGGATACAATCAACGGCGAGCTTGCCGAATTGCATTGCATGGCCATGGGCAAGCGCCCACAAGCGTGGCAGAATGTGATTCGCAGGATGGTGGAGGCTTCCGAGCAGTTCTGGGAGACGGCCGAGGAAGATGTCAAGACGCCGGAGCTTGTGAAGCTTCATCGGGAACTCTGTAACACTCTACGGGTGTTCACGGTCAAACTAGAGGGCCTGGAGAGCTACACCCATGTTACTCTAGAGCGACTGAGTCTCCAGCGGCAGGTAGTATGTGATCGACCCTCCATACCTGCTGTTGCTTACCATCGAGACGATGCTAATAAGATGTGGAATGACAGATGGACAGCATCGTGAGCCTCAGGGAGTCTACCATCAGCACCATGTTGGCAGCGCAACAGAAGCGTCTTGCAGAGGTGACAAGACAAGACGGCGCTTCTATGAAAACTCTCGCTTTCCTGGGATCTTTGTTTCTGCCCGGCACGTTCCTGGCCTCGATATTCAGCATGTCATTCTTCGATTTTGGTCGAGGTAAAGTTGTCCACCGATTCATCACAATACGTTTGTTTGGGCTTGCGCTGACTTTTCAGACATGAACGGCTCGGTATCAACCGGCGTGTGGATATACTTTGTGGTTTCAATGCCCTTAACCGCCATCATCCTGGGAGCCTGGTGGCAGTTTGACCGGCATTCGAACAAGGTGAACAAGCAAGACTGGCACGATATCGAGGCCGGCATGAACGTCATCACTGCCCAAGCTATGCGCAGCGTTCAGAGCAGAACCGGAACCAGAACATTTTGAGGGCTCGTAGATATTGAAGGAGGTGTCTTAATGGTTGGATATGCTCTTCAGTAATGTCTTGTAAGCGAAAACGTTGACTCAGGAGTTGATTATGGGCCGGCTGGTCTGAAAGTACAATATGCAGTACCTTGAGTAGTTCCTCAAGGTATACTAAGTAAGGTACGCCATGGCGTGTAAAGGAGGTAGTTCCCGCATTCAGGCAGTGTCACTTGTTAATGGCGCTACCTACGGGCCCAGAAGCACGTCATGCCAGAGTCGAGCGTGAGGAAGTGGACGACAACTCTATTTTTCGAGCTTTTTCAAACTTCGTCGCGCGTCGGTTATGCGAAATGTGCAAAACAAAGCCAATGTATGTACAGTAGTAATCCATGTAACGAAACGAGCGTCCTTATCGAGAGCTTCGAGAAGATGTCGGCGTGAGGGCCGTCCACCCCACTCGCCCAGCGCGGGGTTATCTGCATGGCGCTGGAGCTGAAGAGCACCAGACTTGACACCTTCCAGAAGAACCGAAGCTCTCCGCTGGTGTGTAGGAGTGGGGTGTCCCAAAAAAAAAAAAAGTGTGGAGAGCTCTGACAAGCTGGATAAAGACCGCCAGCAAGGTGCCTGTGTCTATCTCAAGTGTGCTCCTATGACGAAGGCCGGCAAAGTTTGATTGGAATGACCTCTCTATCGGTACCTAGATAGCACCATGTGCATCATGTGTGGCCGTTAGCCACACTGGTACATCAACATTCTACCCGGAACAAGTCAAGTGAGTCGACAGTGATATGTGTTCCTGAGGATATTCTCCCAGGTAGTGAACACCATCGGTCGGCCCTATACTACAAGAAGGGCAGCAGAGGGAGTGTGGTGCACTCGTCTGGGCGGAAGAGTAGCCGACCAGATCCGGGGCCGGTATTAGGCGGATCTGACAAACGCGCAAGTACACGTGTGGTATATTCCTTCCTGAGACTGTGTAGGTGCTACGTAACACCTGCTCAGGTGGTGCGCAAAAGTACCATCATAAAATACCTACTTTGAGCGGCACACAACCGCTTCAGCCAGCAGTTGTGACAAGTTGCAAGTCGGCAGGGAAGATCATCTCGGCGGGTTAAATAGGCCGTTGGAGTGTTACAACGGGGTAGTTGCCTCTTTTGGCATCTTCACCCTTTCAGCTTTGAGCCTTCTCGAGGTACGAACAGTAATCATGGTCAATTGACTTCGGCCCAGCTTGGATTTGTACCGCAGTTACTGGGGAAATTGTAAGCCTGTAGACCGCATGTTTGTGTGCGACATGTATGAGATGAACTCTAAGCGTTGTTCAGGTCAGAAATACCGCGTCTCAGTGGGACACATAGTTGTCCGTGATAGCTCGACGATGTCCGAAGATCTCAGCACGGATACGGGTACTTGGCGGAGCTGTCGTTTTGATGCACACTGCTTCGCTCACGACCGGGTTGATCGCCATTTTCGTCCAATGAGATAGAATTACCGATGTCTATCGTCAGCTTGGTATTTTGTAACAAGTCACGGAACAGGTTGCCGATGGTTGTGCCAGTCTTGGGGCAGTAACTTACATTTGAAGCGAAATACAAGAGATTTACTTTTCTAACCATCTGCTGTATCTTATAATGGTGCAGCTGTATGGATGTCTCGCTATCGCTGGCGGCAAATCGTTTCTGCCGGCCGAAGGTTGAAGACGGCATATGTTAGTAGCAGATGTTAGGATTCGCATATGGCGCCTGTTGGTTAATGGTTATGTTCTGCTTGGTATCTGTAGTCGGTCTATTACTCGACCGAGTTCTCGGGTGGGATGAGCTTGACGCCCGCGGCCATTTGCCTACCGGCTACCTACCATTGTCTCATCGCCATGGTCCGCGAAGGCCAGGCTAAATCAGGTAGAGTCGAATCGACAGCTTAACAGCCGGAACGAGGTGTTTAAATCTTGATGGAATAACGAAAAGCGTTAACTGACAAACTGGCGTACTGAATATGGCAAGCCGATGTAGATCAAGCAAGCGAAGGGTGATCTGACACACGCCACGTACGTGTCGACTTTCACGAACGGCTTCCAAGCCGACTTGGACTCCCAGGTCTGGCTCAGCGCTTTTGAGGAGATGGCTTCCTCACATCTTG
Source organism: Coniochaeta prunicola (assembly GCA_007388105.1). Taxonomy (NCBI): domain Eukaryota; kingdom Fungi; phylum Ascomycota; class Sordariomycetes; order Coniochaetales; family Coniochaetaceae; genus Coniochaeta; species Coniochaeta prunicola. The sequence continues at coordinate 304,210 of SMOB01000288.1, forward strand.
CTGCCGGACAGAGCCACAAGCCATTGCGGCGACTATCACGAGAGGCATACAAGGCTGGCAGGCTTGAGGGCTATGGCTAAGGCGAGAGCTGTACTTGTCGTGTAAGTGGACATGAAATTCAAGGGAGCCCTGGGATTGTGCTGCATGCAAGACATCCATGGGAACTGCAAGACTGCACTTAAGCCTCAGCTGTGGATCTCCCGACAGGAGAACCCCTAGGGCAGTTGAAGATAACCCTTTTAGATGTTCCAGGATAGGCCTGGTAGGCAAACAAGACGCCAGCCAACGTTGAAGAAGCCTCGTCCGAGTTCCGTGTCCTCGTCACATTCGAGGGTCCGATCTGGCTGCACAAAATGAACTCTCCTCTCGTTTGGTATCCACTGCTACATCCACTTGGCCGTTTAGCGCCGAGAAGGTAGATGGAGCTTCGCAGCCAATCTTAAATAACGAGGCCACGCCCCCCGTTCGCAGTGCAGCAAACCTCCGTCTTGCAAGGCAAGATCATATCACAATATACTTGGTCAGCTCGATGCTCAAGCTGAGTGAGTGCTATGGGTGAGGTAGGCGCCGAGCGATGTGATTCCACGGTGTGCTGGACAGAGTGTCCAATTTAAGGCCCATCACGAACGACAAGTTGGAAAGGGGGGTGGATTCTGGGATTTGTCGAAGCGAGGTGTCAAAGTTATCAGTGTAAATCGCACCTTCCCGAACTTCCAAACACCCCGTCAGTCCCGTCCATCGTACGCTTTCCCGCACTCCGAGTGGATCCGCTCGCTCATTAGCGCGGATGCCCCCAAAATGGACCGACTTGTATGGCTTACATCGGGAGAAGATACTTCAGCGGAACTTTAGCTCTTGTGCATCCGTTGGTGGTGAAACGCTGCCTCAGCAGAGAGCATCGGAAGTATCTTATAAGTAGCCGACGTTCGCTAGTTCCCCTTTTGTACAGTAACAGTAATCCTCTATCGTCATTACCCAAGATTTTTATTTCGGTGCCTCGAAAAGTGCCTCTGGCTTGTCGCTCTTTCTCTTAGACTGAAAGAGCTGACTTCCATTTCTTTACTCTTGTCTCGTTTGCACCTCTGTGAAAATTGGACTCTTTGCTAAGGTAGGTCTCTTCTCTTGCTTCAGACCAAGACTGAAAATGAAGTTGGCGACGAGGCTAGAAAGAATTACAACTTACCAAGGAGAAAAAAAGAAGACAGGGTCGACGCTTATTAGCACGTTACGGGTACCTTTATGGAGCAAGGGTGAACTGACCAGTGACCCGTCTGCCTGCACCCGCTGCGTGATTGGAAGGTTTTGGGTCCTGTCGCTCCTTGTTCCCGAGAAATTTCCCTCCAGTCGCTTTCCTGTCGAAACATCATCGTTTCCGCTGCTTGGGTTCCCTTCCAGGCGGGTTCTTGCGCTTCTGCGTTTCCACTGTGCTTCTTCCTCTCAAGTTCTCTTCGGCTTCTCCACGCTGCAAAGAGGTTCGTACCCCAGTTTTTCCTTGATTTTGCCAACTTCAATCCTTTCCATTTCTATTCTGCCATGCACTTCTAAGTCAAGGCCAGGGGAACCTCCATCCCTTCTTCACCAGTAGGAATCACCTCTGCGGTCAGGTGAGTTGCGCTGCATCTTGTTCCTGCCTGCGTTTTAGTGAGTTGCGAGCGCCGGAGGGAGTGAGCCAGCCCGTCGCAAGTGGCTTGGAGCGCAGGTTGCTGGTGGAATTAGATTTATAATTTCTCTTGCACTCTCCCGCTCTCTCCAGTCCTGTCGCGCTGGCGCCGTCTCCTTCCACGCCGCAATAGGCTGTCATTTTCAAGTTGACTCTGACTTGAAAAACATTTTGCGAGCGAGACTCCTAGGAACCGTTGCTGACTATCAGATCCTGCAGAACTATCCGACTGACAAGGCAGCAAAGCATCTACTCAGCCTTCTGTCCCTCCACGTCCACCATTCCTTGTTCTACGGACGTCGCCTCGCACTACCGGCTCCTCCACCACAGAGATACCCCATATCATCACCATGTCGGCATACTACGAGAATCAGCAGCAACAATGGGGGTCCGGCGCTCCTCAGAACAGCTGGGATCAGACGCCTCCAAACCGCTCTGGTACAATCTCCTGAACCCCAAGACGTGCGCGAGTTATTTTCTAATCCTTGCAACAGCGACCAGTTCTGTCACATTACCTCGCGAAAACGAGTCGAACGCCTTCTTGTCGCAGTTTGAGGGTATGTTACAGTCAAAATTCGGTGGGCTGATGCGTCAAGGCATGCCTCGGGACGGAGCGCCAAACGAGCGATGTAGTCCAGAATTCCGAGGCTCTGCTCGAACGGTCGCAAAAATGCTTTCTTGTTTGCTAAGCCTACATTGGGCGCATACTGACTGACATGATGCAGAGGTCGACAAGGCTCAGGACAACCTTCTAAAGAGCGGGAAGGTCTTTGCTGGAATGCCTGGCGCACGCCGTGAGTCCATTCCCTACCACGGCCCTCCCAGGGGTAGACCGCACCCAGTCCATGGTAAGCCACCTGGAACTGGCTGGGCCCTCCGCTACGGGAGTCTTCTCGGCTAACATGGTCCCAGATCCTCGCATGGGACCCGGCGCTGGGTCGCGACCGCACTCGGCTGCCGACTTCGGCGAGCAGCGCGGACACAACAACCAGTCGAACCTGCAGAACTTCTACGCCGCTCAACGCCATCAGACCTCGCGCGGCTCGAACGAGGCGGAGCAGATGATGCAGGCCAAGAGGAGAATGGCAGCTCAGAGAGAGCGAGAGCTTCGGAATTACCATCAAGAGCAGCAATACAACCGAAGTAGGCCGCCCTCTTCTGTATAGCATCAGTCATCCTATCGCGCAAGCCAAGAAGAGAATCATAGACAGACGCATTGCGCCTTCAGGGGTCACACACTTTCTTGTTCCATGACTGTTTGCACCACAAGTGTGCGGGTTCGATTCCATTATTCGTGCCGGGCCGCTTGACATTTCCCCCCCACCTGTAAAGATCGGCGTCACCCCTGATGGAGAATGCGGGCCCTGTTCCATCGACCGATCCGTTCCTTTCTCAGACAAAACCCACCTCTGACTGGAGAATGAGCGCAGGCTAACGTGTGGTGTTGTAGCTGTCCTTTCGGACCTGACGACTCACGGCAACAAGCCGGAAAGGGCCCTCAGCCCTGGAAGCATGTCGGAGGATGAGCGTCGCAAGCTGATAGCTCGTCAGCGGAGCGCCCTGTACGGAGAGGGACCGTACGTGGACGAGACGGGCACCCCTCACCCGGGGATGCCGGGTCCTCCGAACGGACCTGCAAGCCTTCGCGGCCACTCCCCTCTGGCATACGAGTTCGGTCGCACGCCGCCGGCCTTCCCTCAGGGAGGTCCGCAGCCTTCGGTTGACATCGGACAATTGCAGTCTGCTGGCGCGAACGACCCGACGCGCACAAACAGCACGTCCAGCCCGCAGCCCAACGTCACGGCGCAGCAGCAGCAGGCAGGATTGACCACTGTGTCTCCGCCCGCCGGCTCTCCCTCCCTAGGCAGCGGGGCCAGCAGCAAGCCCGGCCAGGGACCGGCGGTGGCACCCATCGGCACGCGCCCGGCCCAGCCGACGATGCAAAGATCGACACCGCCCGTGCCTTCATCGTTGAACCAGGGCTTTGGCGCTTCAGACGACAATTCTGCCGGCGGTGCCGGCGGCCAGTCGAACCCGTCCTCGGCCGTTACCGAGGGTCGGAACGGCAGCCTCTGGGGTGGACGGAACAACAATGTCTGGGGCAACAACGGATCGTCGGGCCATCAAGCCAGCGTCTGGGGAGCCGCCTAAATACGTTTAGAACCCGCAGCATGTCGATGATGCCATGCACATGGGTTCGGGAGAACACTCTGTGAGAGCCGTGGGACAGAGTTCTGCTGAAAAGGAAAGAGGACGCAAGCTCAAGCGATAGAAGGGACTTGACCTGGCGAAGAACGAGCAAGAAGGCGTGCGGCAGTTGTTTTCTCTGTTGTGTTTGCTTTTTTGGGAGCACGGGGGAAAACAGGACGGATCGAATCTGGAGCAAGACATTTTTTGCGAGGAGTTGGGTGAGTTGGTGCACCTACTGGAAGTTCGTTGGGCGGTTTGACATGTTCACTCTTGCATCCCGGGCATCTTGAGGCGTCTTGACCCCGTCGGGACGCAAAAAAACTGGTGAGAAAAAGGGGGAGGGGCCATGAAGTCGGCGCAACATTATTTTTTTTTTTTTTTTGGGGTGGAAGGATTGGGTGATAGATTTATTGGGCGGGGGAGCCTGTTGGGTTTTGGTTGAGGGNACATACCATTCCGCGACAACGGCGGTTTGGCAGATTATTCGCCTTAATCTTTTTTTTTTATTTTTTTTGGGGGGGTAGGCATGGGAGAAATCTTTCTTGGACCGGAGACACGTTTGGTGTTTGCTTGCGGGGTTTCGGATCTCAGGTTTTGTTTTTGTGTCTGATATCCCGCGCGTCTTTCCTCTAATACCACCATATCTCATCGGGTTCAGGGTCGGTCTGGTCGGGCTTTGGGCGGGGAGAGGTTGACATTTTTTCCGTCTCTTTTTTTTTGCGTGGATATAGGAATAACTGCGGGTGGTAGGTATATGGGCATCTGGTGGTTTACGGGCACGGTTGGGAGGCAGCACAGCACACTTCCCCTTTCTTCCCTCCCCTCTTCATATTGGGCATTTTTCCTTTTAATAACACTTTTCCTTATCCAACGGTGAGAAAATGAAAATGAACAAAAAACTCTTGTCTTTTTTTACATCAGTCCTGTTCCCTCGAATTCTCTCCGTCGGCCACCGTTGTTGCTGGTATATGGCCCGGTATGTGCGTGGGTGCACTTGTGGCTTGGTAGGTGGGCGTCACGGTGAGGCGTGGATGGGCCACAAGGGGGATCCTTGTGGCATGGACGAGGATAAGGCCTCGAAGATAGGAGCAAGATATATGTCATGATGGGGATGTTTAACTCTGCTTCAACCTGCCTTCACTCTTGAAAGTATATCTGAGTGAGTATGTGAAGCTCAGCCCCATCTGTTTTCGATCCGTCATGAACAACAACGTATCATCAACCGTCGGCCGCCTCATTCTATTCCACGTTTCTCCCTAGCATCCAACGACTCTTTAGGGTCAGCTCAAACCCTGCCTGTTCATGGGGATGATGTACAGTACTGGCTTGTCTATTTTGGAACGAGATAACCGATTGACAAATGATGATGCAACGACGTCCCTGCAGGATTCCCTCTCGAGTTTTGCTTTATCTACTTTTTGACGAGGGCAGGTGATAACAATCAATACTGTAAAGGTTTTCAGCTGCACGCTCGGATCTCGTCTGATGTTTGCCGGCGACCGAGACGGCCCTTCCCTAAGTTGGGCCGGTTGGAATTGCATTCCTTACGGCACAGCATCGTACCACTAGGTGACCACTAGATGACCACTAGATATGACCTACCTTACCTGACCGTCACCCCGCCTTCCGCCACTGACGAATGAATTCCAGCACACCCATCATTTTCCAACCTCACTAGATCGACTAGTCTGGGCTGGAACTCGAGAGACAGACTCATTCGATGCTGCTGCGCCTTGACTGGCTACAATTTAACCGCAATACTATCATGTTTCGCTATTCAAGCCTACCACTGGTCCCGCCTTAATTCCATCCTCGACTCTCCGCAATCGCGACCGCTTCTCTCTCTCTGGCTTCAACCCCCGGAATCCTCCCGCGGCGTGATCAACCGGCAGACCACCCGCCATGGGCTCGTTAAGCCAGCCCGAGAAGATGGCCGATGCCGTGACCCGTCCGCCAGAACTGAGCGACGCCGAATACCTGCGCGCCGTCATCAAGCCGCCAGCCTCCACGACCGAAGACGAGATCGAGAAGGAGCTGGTTGCCCTGGCGCAAAAGCTGGGCATTGATGTGTCCGCTCTCGAGACGAGGTCCTCTACTCCCTCCGACAAACCGGTGTCTTCATCGGCCAGCACCGAAGCTGCCACCGCCGCGACCATTCCAGGACCTCCTATGCGCACCGGCGCCTCCAGTACAGCAGATGGCTCCGGCACCACCTCCACCACCACCACCACACATCACCCTCCCAACTCGAGTCCTCCAGTACCCGCAGACACCACGACGACGCCCGAACGGACCCTGTCTCGCAAACGATCCAGGAACCTCAGCTTCTCGCAGTACGAGAAATACCTGGCCCAGCTCGACCCGAACCTCAACCAGCCCAAGTTCCTCGCCCACTCACACTCCTCCTCCACCTCTTCCTCCTCCTCCTTCGCACGAGCGGAAACAGCCAGCATAGCCGAGACCACACGGCGCAGCGTCACAATTCTCAAGCGCGGCCTGACCCAGCGCCTAACCTGGCGCCGCAAGACGATAAGCCAGCCCTCCTCTTTGTCCTCCTCGTCCTCTTCTTCACCGGCCACGTCCTGCATCTGCTGCCGCGAGGACTTCGCGATCGACGACCACCGCCGACACCGCGGCAAAACGTACCTCCACACCCTGCCCTGCGGCCACACCTACTGCCCGAACTGCCTGTCCGTCATGATGGCCCAGTCCACCGCGGACGAATCCAAGATGCCCCCGCGCTGCTGCACGCAGCCCGTGCCGGCCGCCACGATCAAGGCCGTGCTGGGCCGCGACGAGCAGCAGGCCTTCTTGAAGGCCATCCTGCAGTACAGCACCCCCTGGGAGGCGCGCATCTTCTGCCCCCGCGCCGGCTGCGGCGAGTTCATACCCCCCCGCGAGACGGGCGGGGCCGCCGACGACGGCCACCACCACAACCCCAAGCAGCAGCAGCAGCAGCAGCGGCTCCGCAACCCCTTCGAAGTGACGTGCCGCAGCTGCAGGGCGAGCGCGTGCGTCATCTGCAAGCGGCCGGCCCACAGGCTCGGCCAGGACTGCCCGGACGACCGGGAGCTGGACGCCGTGCTGCGGATGGGCGAGAGGAGCGGGTGGAGGCGCTGCTACAAGTGCCGCACGCTGGTGGAGCTGACGGCCGGGTGCACGCACATGACGTGCCGGTGCAAGGCGCAGTTCTGCTACATCTGCGGCGCGGTGTGGGACCCCGTGGTCGGGTGTCCGAACTACTGCAACGGCGAGGAGGAGCTGGAGAGGCGGCGGGCGGAGGAGGAGAGGGCCGTGGCCGAGCTGGAGGCCGAGAAGCGCGCGCGGGAGGAGGCGGCCGCCGCCGAGGAGCGAGAGACGGCCGAGGCGCGGAGGAGGACGGCCGAGAGCCCCGAGCTGGCGGCGCTGGCCGCCAAGCAGACGGCGCAGATGGACGAGTTCCGAAAGTTCGAGCACAAGATGCGGTGGGTCATGTGGACGCGGCACTCGCAGCGGCGGCTGGCGGCGATGGACCGGTACGAGGACCAGACGGCCAAGATGCGCGAGCGGCACGCCAAGACGGAGCAGCACCTGGAGGACCGGCAGATCGAGGCCGAGATCGAGCTGCGGTCGGCGCTGGAGCAGAGCGAGAAGAGCATCCGCATCCAGCTCAAGTACATGGAGGCGTACTGCAACGGCCCCGCGTCGCGGCTGGTGCAGGGCCGCGAGGTGACGCGCAAGCACCGCGAGCAGCTGGCGCAGCAGTACCGCCTGCGCGACGGCACGGAGCGCCGCCACCAGAGCCAGATCAACGTGCTGCGCGAGAAGCAGGCCAAGCGCATGGAGGAGCTGGCGGAGCGGCACGCGCGGGAGATGGAGGCGCTGGGGGAGAGGCGCAACGGCGAGCTCGAGGGCCTGGCGCTCGGGTTCGCCGACGAGGAGGAGGCGCTCGCGAGGGTGTTTGCCGAGCGCAGGCGGAGGCTGGTCGGGCGGTGGGCGCTCGAGGCGGAGATCGCGCGCAGGGAGATGGAGGAGCGGGACGGCGTGCGGTACGGCCCCGTCGCGCCGCCCGAGTGGCCGCCGGGCGAGGGGGAGGGAGGAAGTCGGGACCAGAGTAGTCTGCCTTCTGTGACGGAGGAGGGGGAGCAGGAAGGGGCAGCTCTGACCGCGTGATGAAGTTAACCTGCATTATGAATCTGTGAGCGGGATGTTTTTTTACCACGAAGTTGCATGAAGGATGATTGGGGCGGAACAGAGAGCACAGCGACGGGCTGACGACACAAACGACATATACGGCATTGCGACTTTTCTCCTTTTTTTTGTTTATCTCATCTACGCGGGAGGACTTTTTACATACGTCCCCTCTTAATACCCACTTTACATCGGACAGCTGCCCTGTATACATACAGCGAGCCTCGTCCGGCAGAGCGAGGAGTTTTGGAAACGGTAACGGGAGCTTTGGACCTTTTGGACACTTTGGATGGCTTCCCTTTGTACATCGCTGGATGACTGCGGGATATCATACCGGTTACGTTGTACGGACCGGGAGCGAGGCACGGGGCATAGTTTTGATCGGGTGGCGGTTATTAGACAGACGATCGAGGTCATTGTATGCTTCTGGCACATTTGGACGCGGCGAGGCCGGGCTGGGAGGATACTATCTCATATCATACTCATAACACTTATAACAAATGATTCCACCTCGAGCCCTGTGGCTTCACTTCTGCTGTGGTCGTGGTTGTGGCTGTGCTCATTGTCTATTGCTCATTGTTTCAAGACTGCCAGCTACGTGTCGAGCATCACAACTCCTCGTCTCCCAGGCTTCTTCTACCTGTAATCATAGGCAAGGAGCCATGGCATTTCTACCCGGGGGTGAATACGGACAACTTCATCTTCTCGGCAACACAGAAATTCCCCCTCGGTATGACGGATGTACACGGCTTCCCGTGCAAGGTTCGGAGTGTGTCTACTCACCGCTCACTCGCACTTCGAGCTGACGATCCTTTCTGATAGGTCGGGCTGGGATGCAATACCATTCTGGGAACCGCAACTTACATCAACCCCGACAGCAAATACCGACACGTCCTGCGCCTGCGCATTGTTCCCAGCATCTGGGACGCCGCCATCCGTGGTATCGCCCGCTTCCTCCCGGCATTTGCTCAGAAATGGATCCAATCGTTCTTTCCACGCGCCTTTCTCCCGTCGACAGTGGTGGCAAAGAAGCTGAAGCCAACCTGGGACGCCGAGTTCGCGCACGAGCAGCAGACATACCGCAAACTCCAAGTCCTCCAGGGACGAGCGATCCCGGTCTTCTACGGTGAAGGTGTCTATGATGACGGCGATGGCAATGGTGACGGCCCCTGTCGCGCCATTCTCCTCTCCGACGTGGGCAACGAGTCTCTCCACTCAGCCCCAGCCGCGGCCCTCGACGAGGCCGCCCTCAGGGAGCTTTTGAGGCCGCCTCTCAAGGCCATGCTGGATCTCGGCATCGAGCCGGCCGACCACAACCCCCGGAACTTCCACCTCATCCGCGACCGGACCGAGGTGGTGGTGCTGGACTTGGAGGATACCGCCGAGGTCGATGACCCTGGTCGCGTGAAGAAGCTTGTCGATGCTATTGCCGAGAGCGTCGCGTACTGGACTGTGTTCTACCACCAGCATAAGGAGGAGTGAGAGGGCTGTATCTCGTTTCTGTATTTGTATTAGGTCTACGTGGCTTCTTAGCAGGCGCAGCCATTTACATCCGGTTCAGAGGAGTTCTCTCCTCGAGGGTGGCTTTTGAGAGGACGACATTCTCTCTTGTCCATTACTACAGGACTGCGGTAGGCATTTTAGCGACGCATTGTGACGGAAACAGCGAGGCAATAGCTTAGTACTATGCTCGCATGCCGCGCAGGGTGTACTTGGATCCAAAATGGTGAGTCTCGGGAACAGGATGTGTCGCTGTTGTGGGCTAGAGTATGTGGACAGAGTGAGTGAACAAAGTGCGTGGTCAGTTATAACATCAACGCGTCGGACATGGCCGGCGTTGCTAAAACGAACGCCGGACGGCAAGACTCGAAGGAAGACATTGGGATATAGCTTAGAATGCGCGCTCCAGCCGTCCTTCTATACCCTATGATTCTATTCAACTTGCTAATCCATTACCAGCTATGATACCCCCGTGTCTCCGGGCCGCAGCTTCCATAGCCGGACACAATGATCTTTCCCAAGTTCATTTGGCTTGTTGAACCCTTCAACATCCGAAGGACACAACGAACATATCGTAGAGCACACCTTAACCAATGTCCTCGACAGTATGCTTATCTCGGAGTAGCGCCCCTAACAAAACAAGCCACCACGGCCAGCACCATCTCCAATCACACAACCTCCCACCGAGCCAGCCAACCGACACTCTCGCCCGCATTCCTGACAACACACAGCCGCCCCTCGCCCGGCCTGCCCCTGTCTCTAGCAAACCCCACCGCCTCCAGCGCCCTGGCGACGGCCAAGCTCCCGACCGCCCTGCCCCTCCCGTCGGCGAGCGAGAAGGCGCCCGCGGTCACGAAGCCCACGAGGTCCCCCTCGCCGGGACACAGCGGGTGCCGGCCCCCGATGTCGACCTTGTTGCCCCTGGCCGCGGCGCTCTCCCACGGCCACGGCAGCGGGCCGCCCGCCGGGTTGAGGATGGACTCGGCCACGAGCTTCTTCCGCGTGGCCATGTCCGCGCCGGGGGGTATGCGCCGCGGTGGTGCGGGGAGGCCGCGTTGGCTGTCGGCTTGCGCATGCGCTCGCGTCCCGCCGAGGCGGGACAGCCACTGGTCCCGAAGGGAGGGAGCGAGGGGGGACCGCGACGTGGTCGCGCCGTCGTCGGGTTGGGATGGCGTGGCGGGGACTTCGGCTTGGGTGGACGGCAGGACGACGATGGGGTTTGTGGTGGGGAGGCGGTAGATGCGTGCGCACGGGCTGGCGACGCCGCGCCCCACGAATGTTAGCGTGACGGTGATGATGGCGTGAGGGGGTGATGGTGGAGGGGTGGCGGGCTGAGCGGCCTTGCAGAGCGCGGAGAAGGCTGATGCAGACATGCGATGGATCTGTGAGAGGGAGTTGCGCGAGATTGCCTGCGCCTGCAGTTTGTCCGGAGTGGTTTTGCTGCTGGCATCGGTTGCAGCATGCTGAGATTTGTCAACGTCCATGTCGTCTGCCTTGTCTGCCGATGCTACTATCTCCTCTTCTGCTCCTTTCTTCAATTTTGGCTCATCCTTCGGCAGCCCAAAGAGATGCTCAAAGTCGCAGGCGTGACCGTTTCCAATCTCGCCCTTCCTTCCGGCTCCCAGGTCCAGAGACTCCCAAGCCACCCTCTTCCCCTTCGGTCTGCGCTCCCAGTCTGCTCTCCGCTTCGCCCGCTGCTCGAGCTCCCATTCGGCCCCGGCGTCTGTTCCAGGGTAGTCGCCAGGGAACCAAGGGACGCCCTGCTCGAAGGCCACCTGTCGTAGCTCGTTCAGACCACTGAACCGTGGATTACCTCCACTTGTCAGGGGCACTTTGACTAGGTTATACCATATCGGCAGAATGCACTTCCACGGTGCCATTAGAGTCCATGAGCCCTGTGTTTGGCCACCAGATGCTGGCCTGGAGGCGAAGAGGATGACTGGGATCGGCGGATCCTTGGCGGTAATTCCTAATTCCATCCCGGGAGCTCCGGCGCCTTTCCGCCGGTCGAGCGACTTCTGTGTAGGCAGAACGCCGGCCTGGAACCTTGTAGTCCTGTCGAACAAGCCGTATGGCTTGACCTTCTCACCAACGGGCCATTTTGTCAGGGTCTCGAGAACAGAGACGTCCTCGTCCCACACCGAAACCCGCTTCGGGGGATGGTGTAGCCGAGGGTCCATGACGGAAAACCCGAGAAGGGCGCCGGGAGGCAGCGACGCCGGGTTTGTCACCTCAACAAGTGACTTGAAGATTTTGGCATGCTGCTCTTCCGACTCCAGTGTGCTGTAGTAAGGATGAAGTATGCTGAGCAGAGTTTCGGTCGAACCTGGTCCCACCAGCTCGATGCTGCCTATCTCGAACCGGAGGTCCTCCACATAAAGCTGTGGTGTCTGGCCCTTCACGAGCACTGTGAGATCGTTGAACAGCTCAAAGAAGCACGATGGATGGACTCGTATGAACACCTGCCTCTGAGGTTTTCTGCTGGCCTTCAATGGCTTTTCAGCTGTCTCGCCGGGTTCCTTCTCAGGGTTCCAGATGATGGTGGCGGGTCCGATCTCCCTGCGGACTCCTTTCCGCTCCTTGCTTAGCATGCCAGACTGCTTCCGAAGACCAGACCGCCATGCTTGATGCTTTTTGTCTGTAAAGAGCTGTCGCGGCAGCCCCAATGCGGCCAGAACTCGTCCTATACCCTCAGTTGAGCCATAGAGACCAATGGTGCTTACGTAGCTCATATCCCAGACCACAGCACCCTTGTCGCCAGAGGCTCGATGTGTGGGCCGGTAGCACTTGTTGTTGGGGGTCAGGGGGATGGCAAACCGCCAGAGGGGATCTTTCGGGGGGGTCATTCGTGCTCTCTTTGCGTGCCACAGATGTGTTGGTAGCCAAGTCTTGTCTATCTGCCGCTTCCTGAATTTTGATTTCGGTTTCGGCGGCTCATTGGGGACGTTTCGTCGGATCTTTGGCATCGCGGCCCTCGTATGTACCCTCGGTTTGCTCGTAGCATTAGCTGTTGCCACACCTTCGTCGCCGTCGAGCGCAGCAGCAGCAGCCTGCTTTGCTCTCTTCTTCCTTTTTCTGTCCGCGAGCAACCTCAACCTCTTGGCCATCTCGGCTCGTATCCTTGCCCTGGTCGTCCTCGGCCTCCTCTTCCTCGCATCGACAGTAGGTGTGTTGTCCTCGGCCATCTCTTTGGCGGCCCGGGCTCGCAGGCGTTTTGGGACTCTCTTGACATTGTGGCTGGCAGTCCGCCTTCTCATGCCGCGGGGCACCTTCTGAAAGGCACGTGTCGTGGACGCAGCTTTGCTCTTGCGCATGCTCGCCTCCAGAGCGTGAATCTCGAACTCGCGGGCGGCAAGGAAGGCCTGGAGGTCGAGCTCGCCGTCCTTGAGAGCCGCATCGGAAGCCTGGGTGCGAATGGTCCGGGCATCTTGGAGCTTGACGCGCTTGTACGAGCGCGCGTTGTTCTGCTGGGCCGAAGGAGAGGCGTGCTTGCTCTGCGGGTTGGAACTGGTACTGCCGGAAGCTGGAGGGTCTTTCCGCTTGCGAGGTTCGCAGCCCCTAGGCGGTGGCTGCTTGTTCATGGCGGCATTGGCTTGGTTGAGCTCTGTCTTATACCGTCAAGTCCAGATTTTGTTTGTACGTCACATGCTGGCGAGAGAAAGTTTACTGTACTGCTTACTACTTTTGGTAGGGAGCTAGTATTGGACCCCGCCAAGCAGCACTAACCTGATAAGGTAGAAGAACTATAGAGCGTACCGCAGTACGAAGGCTAGGGCCAAAAGTGATTACCCCCCCAAAACAAGAGTACCTTGCACAGTGTGACTCGAGCAGTTTTAATTACTGTGTGAGGGTCCAAAGCCAAATGCGGTGGTTATATTCAACGAACTGCCTAGCTGGAATCTCCCTACGGTGCGAAGGTTTCGATAAGGAAGAAAGGAAAAGGAACGAGTTATTTCCCCCTTCGTCGGGGACCCCTCTAGTAT